>CAHIKZ030003485.1:1467500-1887980 GCA_903632075.3 Acanthosepion pharaonis
ATGGAGAGTGAAAATGAGAGAAATATATATGGGTGCAGGGGGATTGAAGAAAGGTAAAAAGAATATGTATCAATGCAACAAAACATGGTGACTGATATAGTTTTTAGGTTTTTGATGATTGTAGTTATTAGGGAAGCAAATGAGAGGAATGGAGTTCCAATATGGAGAAATAGGGAAAGAAAAAGAAAACTTTAGTCCATTTAACTATTTTAACAGTAAAAGTTGGGACCTAGATCCATCTAGTAGTACTCCTAAACTCATTGTCAACCTAGGAAAAATACTCATCACTTGCAGTAGTTTAGAAAATCATTTTGTAGAAAAGACAGAAGGAAGCCACATCATATATGTGATTATACCCTGAAGTCAAACACACTAATTCACACACTGATATATATATACAGATCGTATATTTAGATTTTTTTGAGAATATTAAATATAAATAAATATATATGGGAAAATTTTATGGATAAAACTTTATTACCCAATGAAAAGTTAGTAATAAAAATCGCAGAAAATGCAACAGGGTCTGCTGTTATTCATTTAAATATCATATATTTATATATATAAAAAATATATATATATATATATTTAAAGTAACAAATAAATAATAATAAAAAGTAATAGATAGGATACACACATATACAAATATAGATAATAATAATAATAATACATATATATAAACTTACATAGTTACAAAATTAATATACCATTTTGACCCCAGTGTTAGATGATCAAAATAAATGAATATTTTTAAAACCATAAAAAACTGCCCTTTTTTATGATGGTATTTAAGTATAATTTCATTTCTCTGGTTCAATAACTGGCTTGTATTTTTGTACTTAATTATTTTAATTTTTTTTCCAGGCTCTGTTTCCATCTGTTTATATATATATATATATATATAAGCAGTTATATATATATATATATATATATATATGACGATTGTTCAAATGTGAGGTGGTCGAAGTCAGTAGGGTGATCTTATCAGTTTGATGTCCGATTTATATTTACATACACTATTTTAATATATTAAATAATATTATTTTTAATCATTTTATCTTTTTATATTTGTAGTCTTAAGTTATATTTCAAGCCGCCGATGGTTATTTAATTATGTAATGACTTTTCATCGTCCCTTAAATATTTATTGGTTGTAGTATCAAATTGTCTGGGTCAATGTCTGTGGATGCACTCATGTATTTATAATTGTCTACGTGATGGGCAAAAGTGAACATTTTTAATCATGTATGTATGTACGTGTGTGTTATTTCCTTTTCCCCCAACTTCCATTTTTTTTCTTTTTTTTTTCTTAAATGATCGTGGTGATGTTCTCTGACTTGTTTTTTTTGTGTGTGTATATATATTTAAATATGTCTGGGTGCTTATATATTATAATCTGATTGCGTTTGTTTTACACGTGAGTTTAGGACCCCATTGGGATTAAAATGATTAAATGTATACATTGTCAAGGACCGGATATAAAATTAGCTAAAGAATCTCAATGAAGAAATAAATCGAATAACATTTATATTTCTTCTTTCTCCTCAGTAATTTTATAGTTGTAAACTTAATAGCGATTAAATTTTGATTTTGAAATTAGCAGTTTTAATTTTTAATTTTAATATTTAATTTTATCATATAATTTAGTAATTATTGGTTAGAATAAATCCTTTTTTAACACTACCCATATTTTAAACATCTGAATAGCTATTATAACATGCTTTCGTTGTCAAGCTTTTTGAATTTTCCTATACTTGTATTTTGATTGGTCCATCTAGCTTTTGTAACGATTTCCCCTTGTGAAGGATTGTTAATTAATTCGAAACTTTTAAAACCATTTATTTTACATTCAACATCATCACTTGATAAGACACCGAGGGTGTTGAAACTAAATATTTTATTTTTGTAGTGATTTTATAACATATTTATGCTATAAATTTTTTTAAATTATATATATATATATATATATATATATATATATATATATATATATATATATATATATATAAATTAAGATCAAATATAGATAGGAATGCAAGAGAATGATAGGATAAGGGACAAATAGAAATCTTTATAAATCTGACATGCTTGCTTTTTATTAACACTTGAGCTGTGGAGGTTTATTTTCCACGAGGGTCAGCCAGGTGAAGGTTTTTCCAATTTTTGGCGCTGTCAGAACCACCGCCGGGTAATTTTACGTAGTCCTGTGAAGTTTTGTGGAAATCATTTGAAAAATGTAGAGATCCCATATATAAATGAACAGACACACACCCACAATCTGCGTTTTATAATAAGTAAGATATACGTACATATATATATATAAGCAAATATGTGGATAGAGATCCGAGAGTATGAAGAAAAATATGGAAAAACAAAAATCCGAATATGCAAGAATAACTGAAATTTTTAACAACAGCATTCCGTATCACAATACGATCACGTTTTAAATGAAAAAGAATTTTATTTTAATCTAAAATTTATATTATGTGGGTGAAACATGTAGGTCCATAAAATCTCGTGTTTTTGAACATAAACAAGATATTCGCCTCGGTAATTTAAACAATGCTTTATTTGTACACATAACTAAATCTGATCATAATTTCAATTTTGATTCTGTGAAGATTTTAAAATATATTCATAATAAAAATCTTAGATTTATGAGGCAGGCATATAATATCTATCTCATGCACGGTGAATACTAGACCCGGCTTCTTTAATATTTCCCCTTTTCTAGCAAGATTAATGCTAGACAAACGTACTTATAAATTTTAGATTAAAATAAAATTCTTTTTCATTTAAAATATACTCTATTTTAGGAATACATTTTCACAGCATCACCTATGTGACGCTGATGTTTACCAGCCATTTCCTGCCCCAGTCAACCACAGATTTTCAAGACAAACGTCTAGGTTATTTTTGTCAGTGATACCAGATTTGCTATTGAGGCAATCTGCCCTTCAACAGAAATGTCATGACCAGCATCAGTAGAACCTTTCTTAGGTTAGTACATAAACATTTCAGTCATAATCCCTTACTCAAAAAAATCTTCAACAAGAACAACATTAAGTTTAGCTACAGCTGCACTAAAAAGCTTGATCAATATTTAACCCAACATAAGAGTGTAACTCTTAACAATTACTTAAGCAGCACTAGTAGCCATGATAATCAAAAATGTAATTGTTGCAAAGGTACCATGTCTCATGAATGGTAAATGTATGTATGAAAGAGTTATCTATAAGGCTAACATCAAGCACAATTACCAGAACAAATTTTATTTTGGATCTACTGCTAATAGTTGGAAAGCATTTCTATCATCATAAGATGACCCTTAGCAACAAAAAATATACAAACTCTACAGCACTCTCTCAGTTTTACTGGGGCATCATTTTGTGTATCGCGTGTGCATGTGTGTCCCCATTAGCTTGCATATGAATCAGCATACACATATATATACATGCATATATATATATATATATATATAAGGACTCACGTGTGTGCCTGTGAGTAGTCAGTGTATGTATATATACTTTTGTTCTCCATGAATACCTATTTGCGCGTGCATACATGTATGTATGTGTGCAATCCAACCATATCTGACCATCATGTGTGCATGCCGTGTGTCCATGTGTCTGGGGTTATGATGTGTTCAGTGCTGGTTTAAATTTGTATATAGTGTTTTTTTCTTGAATTTGTAAGAAAGAGTAGTTGTCTGTTTGGTATATTGGCATAATTTTAAATTTCCCTTGACTGTATTTGTAGATGTGTTGCAATACAAAGAGTTTTCTGTTGTCAGGTAATTTAATGTTGCTTTTGTGAAGAGCAACTCTGTTATTAAGTATTTGGCTGATGCCTATATATGATTTCTTGCATTTTATGCATTTGAGTGCATAGATCACATTTTTGGAGTTGCAGTTTAAATTTTTAATTATTGTGAATGTAGTTGTGTGGTCTTCAAAGATGTAGGAGTTCCCTTCTATAATGACATCACAAACTCCATATTTTTTTTTTTTTTGTTGCATTTTGTGACCCCTGTATATTGTTCTGGATTAATTTGGATGAGGTTAGTATATGTTTCAGGTTTTTAGATTGGCATTTGCTTTTAATTATTTTGGTTGTTTTAGTATATTTTTCAGTTTGTCCTTCTTGTTAAGTAGATCTAGATTTCTTGTAATTTCCATAACTAGTTCTGGATTCTTCTTATTGCTTGTTGAGACATATGCTAGGGTTTGTTCTTTATGTTTTTTGGGATTTCATAGTTGGTCCAGCATTTTTTTCTGCTAGTTCAAAACCTTTGCTTATTAGTGTTGTTGGGTAGCCTTGGTTTATTAGAGTTCAATATAGTTCTTCTATGTGGGTTTTTCTGAGGTGTTTGTCAGTCACTGTAGTGCAAACCCTACGTGCTAGGCAATAGGGGATGAATTTCAGATAGCTTTTTGGGTGATGGTTCTTGAAATGAAGATATTGTTGGGTGCCTGTAGGTTTGTGGTAGATACCTTTGATTATGTGGTTGTTTCTATTTTTAATGAGTATATCTTTAAAATGGTAATTTTTTAAAATTATATTCTTGGGTGAATTTGATTTTTGGGTGTAACTTCTGAAGTAGAGTGTGGAACTGGTAAATATTGCACCATGATGATTTCCATAAAAGGAAGCAATCATCTAGGTATCATTTCCATGATTTAATGAAGTGGGTTTTCATATTTTCCCCATATATTTGTTCTATCTGTTCATATAGGTTTTCCTCTAGGTAAGCTAATGTTAGGGTGGCATATATAGGTGCCATTTTCATTCCCATTGTGGTACCTAGGGTTTGGATATAATTGTTGTGGTCAAATTCAAATGTGTTATTGTTTAGAATTAGGTCTATACTATCGATAATGAATTCCTTAGTAAATCTGGAATGTAGTGTTTCTGGACGTGGAGATTGCCTGTTTACCTAATTTATGGGGCATGTTGCTATATAGGGTACTGATGTGAAAAGTAGCCACAAGTGTTCTTGGATCAACTTTTTGGGGTATGGATCTAAGGAAGTGGATATTGTCTCTGATGTAGCTCTTAATATGCTTAGTAAATGGTTGTAGTATTGTGTTTATTAAGTTACTGAGTCTGCTAGTTGGACAAGCTGGTCCTGCTACTATAGGTCTGAATGTAAGGTCACTGGAATTTGGGATGTTAATGTATTCAAATTTTTGTGTTTGGATAGCTGCTTTTATTTCACTTAATTTGTGAATTTTTGGTAGTTCATAGAAATTACTCGTTTTTGGTGCAAAGTTTATTAGGAATCCTTTTCTTTTTTTGTTAATATTTTGTT
Source organism: Acanthosepion pharaonis (assembly GCA_903632075.3). Taxonomy (NCBI): domain Eukaryota; kingdom Metazoa; phylum Mollusca; class Cephalopoda; order Sepiida; family Sepiidae; genus Acanthosepion; species Acanthosepion pharaonis. The sequence goes on from CAHIKZ030003485.1 coordinate 1,472,812, forward strand.
ATGTATCGTGCAGAGTTTTGTAATTTTTGATATAATATTTTTGTCTATGATGGTGTTGATTAATTTTAGTTGCTCATATCCTCTAGTGTTTCTAGAATGCCATATATATATATATATATATATATATATATATATATATATATATATATATGCATGTAAATGAACAATGAAACATTAAAAGAACATGAGGAAAATTTATTCCTTTAAAAACTGATTCTTTTATTTGCCTGAAGAAGGTCACAAGACCGGAAACACATGTAGCAAAAATATGAAGAATAACATATAATACATACACTAAAGCAAATCTATGTCATAACCAAACACATTTGCGGTTTGTCTCTTTTTTTAAAAATATACATTTTTCTGAGTTAAACATCTCCTTTGTGCTTCAACCCGGATGGACAAGTTGTCTATCGACCGGATATTAACTTGAGCACTTGAGCACAAACAACTATGAAAGATTAAGTACTTGAAGAGGGACTGGCAGTTGCATTGGTGTGAACAACACAGGATGAGGCAAGGAAGCTTCCTACTGCGGATACACGTGGCTCCATAACACATTGCAATGGTTCCAATCATTTTACAAAGAACTACAAAAGAACTGCATACTATAAGGCAGACATCCCAGATGCAATGTCACAATTGCAACACAGTAGACCATGTAGTTCACAATTGCCTGGGAAACAATCCAGGGGAATAGGCCTCAGTGACAGTCTACTTCCCAAGCTCCATACAAAGGAGGCACTACCCACAGTTGCTGTACATATCAATGGAATCAGGAGTTTAGCCTTGCTAGACACAGGCTGTTCTCAATCATAAGCAGACCACTTTGTTGCTCTTGAAAGAGGAAAGAAGTGGATGTGCTCACTGCTGGTGAAAGGACCCTCAAGTGCTCTTGGGTAGGACTTATTCAACTTGACGTGAGCAACAAACCTCCTATTGATGTTGAGATTCTGGTTGTGAATTGAAAATTGCTGGGTTTCAACGTGCTGCTCAAATTTTACATCATCAAGAAGGGAAGAGTATCTGTGTCCAGTGATGGGATTGTGACCTTTCCTTTTGACTGACCTTTGTGTGCAGCCATCACCATCAACGAACCTGACTTCCATGTGGTGTATGACCAGAACAAGAAGATCTGGATTGTTTTCTTGGAAGTGGTTTGGTTACCAGATATTATCTGCATTGAAGAACCGGACAGCCGAATATCCAGTACCAAAGCTGCTCAGGTAGGAGTATACTCATGATCTACAAACTTGGATGGATAAGAGCTGGCTACTTCTGTATCCTGAGGAAGAACTTGCCCCCCACCCAGGCTTGATCTCTCTAATGTATGTGCTGCAGGATAACAAACAGAAGTGCCACCTGGTTATGGATTATTGGGAGCTCAATCAGTATGTGGATACACACACCACTGATGCTAATGTGAGCCTGCAAAAATTGAGGGAATGGTGACAAGAAGGATTGGAGGTCATCATGCTGACAAATCTTTGTGGCTCTTTCAAACAGTGCAGATAGGTGGGCAAAGATATTGCTTCACATGTTTGGGTTTTTGGGTTCAATGTTGCACCACTGATCGTGCCATAATTGTGAATGCCGTGGTCACACAGAACAAGACCATCCAGAGGGCCACGTCCTTGTACATTGATGACATATTTATCAATGTGAATATATGCACTGCAGCATGTGTAAGGGTACATCTTCAGCAATTTGGGCTAACCAGTAAGGATCCAGAGCGTTTAGAGAATGGCACCCATGTGCTGGGATTGCGTGTCTGAGAGGAGCAGAGCATATTGCAATGGAGTCATGGGAGTGACCTCTCACTGTTACTTAACGTGCCACTTGTCAGAGAATCTTAAATTATACTTAGATTTTGATGTATTAATTACAAGTACTGGACCATCTTTATTTTGGTTGTAATATGGCTTTAACATATTCATATGACATAACTGTGTCAACTTTCAGCTGTCAGACATTTGCATGACATAGTTGGCCTACTTTATCCACTATTTTGTAAGGGCCATGGAATTTGGCTATAAGGGGGTTTCTGGGTGTTGGTAAGAACACTAAGACTTGGTCACCACTGTCAAGGCTTCATTTGACTGCATTCTGATCATAACTTTGTTTCATTTTGCACTGGGAGGATCTAAGTTTTTCTGTGCTAATTCACAGGCTTTTGATAATCTTGTCCAGAAACGAGTAACATATTCTGTTAAGTTTTCGATGGTTGAATTTTCTTGCATCCAGTCTTCCTTTAATACTTTCAATGGGCCATGGACCAATGTCCAAACAGACTAAATCCAGTTGACTCCTGCATGGCCTCTGTAGCAGCGAATATTAAAAATGGTACTCCCTCATCCCAGTCCTGATTTTCTAAACAAAACATTTGAATCATGTTTTAGAGCATGGAGTGAAATTGCTCCAACACCCCAAGGGACTGTGAATGGTACACGCTCAAGTGAACACTCTGAGGGCTTCCAATAATTGTTGAAATAACTTGGATGTAAAATTGGTTCCCTGGTCAGTTTATATTATCTGGGGTAACCCAACCAGGGTGAAGAACTGAATTAAAGACTTAGCCATTTTCTTGGGAGAAATGGTTCTGATGGGTATAGCTTCTGAGGATCTTGTGGAAGCACATATCATGGTTACTAAGTATTGATTCCTTTTTGTTGTTCTAGGAATTGGTCCTACACAATCTACTAGGACTCAATAGAATACTTCTTCAAATGCAGGGATGGAGTATAATGAGGCTAAAGGAATTTTTCGTCTTTGCTTGCCTACTACTTGGCAAGGGTTACATGTTTGGCAATATTTGGCTACACCACATTTGATTCCAGGCCAATAAAAGTATCTGCTAATTTTGTTATAGATTTTGGCAATACTTAGGTGGCTGCCTAAAGGGATCTCATAGACTGTCTTGAGCACTTCAGCCCTGTATGGTCTTGGTAAGAATCATGAACCACTCCTCAGATGCAGGAATCTGAGGAGGTCACTATTTCCGCATTAGGATGTTGTCTTGGAGGAAATATCATGTGGGGATTTTATCTAGTTCCTCCTTGGATAATGCATAATTGATTAAAGAATTTATTTCAGGATTTAATCTCTGCTCTGTAACAAGAGACTTCCTACTCAAAGGGATATTTTTTTGTAAAATTTATATTTCTATGTTCAACTCTATTTATAAGTCCCGGGGAATTATCTTGTGTATCCCTCACAGAAATTAAAAATATCTGGAACAAATCGAAGGTATCATCTTCCACTTTGTCCTTATCTTCAAGACTATGATCTTGCCTCATAAATGTCTAGGACTATGATTTCGTTAATTGGTTCACTAGTATCTTTTTCCTTATTTCCCTGATATTTTGTTTTCTAGCTTGTGCATGGAGGACTACACATGAAGGAAATATCTCTAGACTTTGCTGCTCAGCAGCTTCTATGGTTTCTGGGATGACTTGCGTTGGGTTCACTTTAGGATTTGGGATCATTCTCCCACCTACTAGATTGTTCCATAATATCATTCCTATCCCTCGCATGGGTAAGTGCTGCACTATCCTGACTTCAACAGGTCCACTGACTAACTCCATGGAAAGGTTGACCCAGTGCAGGGGAACACTGTCATAACTTCCACTCACACTGTGGATCATCATATACTCACTCGTAGCAGAGTTAACCACTTGTGGGATATAATCTCCTAAGATTAAGGATTGAGTGGCTTCAGTGTCCATGAAAACTTTCACTATTTCCCACTGGAAATATGCACCCATTTGACACAAACAGTCTGTATTCTTCTCTCATAATTTCTGTACAGGGTCTCAGATTATCCTTTGGGAAACATTTATTTGCTGCTACTAACCCTTCAGGTTTTCTGTCATTTGTACCCTTAGTTTCCTGATTCTTTCGGGTCCAACAGTCTGCCATTAGGTGTTCTGTTTTATGGCAGTAATAACAAGTGGGCAAATTCTTTCTTTCTCTGTCCAATGACCAATGCCCAGATGGTGAACTACAGATCTTATGCAGATACTTTTGAAACCTATTTAATTGTCTAAATCGATCTTCCTTCGGGCTGCCTCCGAAACTGAATTTATTTCATAGTGGAGAACTACGTGCTGTTTGGCTTGCGTGCCCGACATCTGGCTTACCTCTCTTATGTGTTAGCACCTATTCATCCACTAACATGGTCATTTTGTGACCATTATCAGTAGATCTTTCGTCTAGGTATATTTTAATGTCATCTGAAATGCAGCACTTAAATTCTTCCGCTAGTACTAATTGCTTTAATTTCTCATGACTGGATTCTACATTCTTAGAACTCCTCCATCTGTTGAAAAATAGTTCTTTCTGTCAAAAGAATTCTACATAAGTCTCTCTATCATTTTTCCTATAGTTTCGAAATTTATGTTGGTATGCCTCGGGTACTAGTTCGTACACCTTTAAAACAGCTGCATTTTCTACTTCGTAGTCTGCACTATCTTTGATAGACAAGGTGGAATAAGCTACTTGGGCTGTACTTTTTAATGCTGTCTGGAGTAGTGTGGGCCATGCATATAATGGCCAACATAAAATGGATGCTACTTTCTCAAATTGGATGAGGTATTTATCAATATCTTCCTCGTTAAATGGTGGCACTAACCGCATTTAGTAGTTAAATCAAACCCATTTTGTCTATTCTCTGTTACCTATTTCTCAGATTTGGGTTTCTTGTGTTATTCTAGCTGTTTCAACTTCCTTGTTGATTTTAGCCTTTTCTATTTCTATCTTTTCCCTAGCTTCAATCCTGGCCTTCTCAATTTCCACCTGGCCTTGTGAAAGCTTGGGTATTTCTGTCAAGAACTGCGATAATACATTGTCATCAAACATGTCATTGTCAACCATGTGTTCTGCTATAAATTTACTATGTTTTTCTGTATGATCTTCTTACCTCTAAGCCTAGTTTGTTTCCAACTACTATCAAATCATCTTTTTTTAATCTCAGCAATCCTCCTACAAAGGGAGATGCTATAAACTCGTCTATATCTGCCATTTCTGCCTGTCAACCACCATTGTTCAGGTAGGTGAATGATTAAATTTATATAAAGGAAAGAAATCCCGGACAAGTGCATCAACTATTACGTACCACCCTCTATTTCTGTTATGGTAGTAGTGGGAGGCACAGTAACATACAATATAGAATCACAAATTTTTTTACCAATGGTCCTTTTCTGATTGATCAAACATGGCCAAGCTAAATGGAATCAATTAACAAACAAACATGGTAGATGACAAACAACAGAAGGCAAAGATATAGTGATAAGAAATAACCATTTGATTACTAAAATATACAAATGGGGATAAATATGTTGGGGTATATTAAAAGATGAAAGACAGGGTAAAACAAAACAATGAGACAAAAATAAATATTACGGAACAAGACAATGGTGGGGGGAACTTATCTTTTCAGAAAGGTAAATATTATATTTGTAAATGACCTTGTAATCTGCATGTAATTACAAATGATAAAAAGGCAAAATGAGCAAAGATAAAACAGGCAATAGAAACAAAGGACTTGTCTGTTATTTGAAAAAGTCTTTCTTTTTCTTTTTCTCCTCCTTTTCTTTTAGTGTCTCTTATATGTTTCTCTTTTCTTTTATATTTCTTTTTATCTTTTCTCTTCTTACTGGGTAGAAAGTTTATTTGTGAAATGGATTTCTTTTTGGTTTCTTTCCTTTCTTTTTCTTTTTTTCTTGCTCAGGGGTTGAGTGAAGAATAAGTTGAATCTTTCTTTTTCTTGGCTCTCAGGATAATGTATCTTTTTGTTTCATGGTATCTGCTTCTTTTAGCATGCCAGAGTTTACTTTCTTTGCATCAACACTTTACTGAATCTTTTCAGCTCAGAAACCTTAATAGATTTCTATCAATTCTGCACATCCAAATTTATATCAGAGCAAGTTTAGCTGGACGTCCATTCAGTTTGAATTCTGAAGAGGAACTGACTTGATGGCAGTCTTTATTTTCATGCCTTGATTTTGACATGTGACCCATGACTTCCAAATATGGATTTTTACATGAGTGGGCAAAAAGAGGTTACTGACACTTTTCCTTTTTCTGCTGAATCTCAGAGAGTTCAAGGTTTCTTTAATGTCTGGATAGTATCCAGTCAAATCATCACATGACCAAGAAGGAGAAAGTCTACTTTTCATAGGATGCATAATCTTTGCTCAGATGCAAGCAAGTTTGATCAAGAACTGTTAATTGTCAATTTCACTTTATTTCTTTTTCATTTTCACACTTTCTGAAAGTACTGACTCCTCATTCAGAGTACTTCTAAAATTTAAACTTTAGTGTTGATTTTAGAATAAGATTAGATGAGGGTTCATAACAATATATATATAAAAAGAGAAAGAAACACACACACATATATATACACACACACATATATATATTATATATATATATATATATATGCTCAGACCATTTAGATTTTCTATACAACATTAATAACTTAACAAAACAATTCCTAAAATGCAAATACCCAATAAAAATAATAAAAGAAGCACGAAATAAAACTATCCTGATAAATCGTAACACACTTCTCACATACAAGAAAAATAAAAACAACAATCGGATTCCCATGGTTTTTAACCACAATCAATATTCACACACTTATTCACAATTTAAAAAATGATTACAAGAACCTCCAATTAGACAACAAGATCAAAGACATTTTCGATAAACCACCCATAAATGCAATGAAACAATCACCTAACCTATCAGCTATCCTCACCTCTACCAAATATCTAAACAATAGAAACCAAACAGGAAATTACAAATGTAACAAACCTCGTTGCTTAGTTTGCAAACATTTAAAATTAGCTAATATATTTTCCGTACCCAACACCAATATCAGGATACAGCCATCTAACCTCACCTGCGATATCCATAACGTAATCTATTATTTATTCTGCAACTTATGTCCTAATAGTGGATATATTGGTGAGTCTGGAAACAATTTTAGATTTCGTTTCAATAACCATAAACAAACAATACGTCAAAACAACCCTTATTCCCCCATAGCTAAACACTACAATCAATCAGGACACACATTAGAAAACTGCAAATGTTTATTAATAGATTCTGATTTTACTTCCACATTCACATGCAGCAAAAAAGAAACATATTGGATTTTAAAATTAAATACACATAAACTAGGGTTGAATAGGGACTTAGGTGTTTTAAATCTTTATAAATATTTCAATAGTTAAGCAATTTTTTTAGATATAGTAAAAAAATTTTTTTTTTAAATATTTATGACAGTTAGATTTAAGTTAGGAATATCCGAACAGTGACATTCCATATCACGTGACGTCCGCCTCTCACGAAAGACGCTACTTGCTAAAAAACAGTAATTTTAATTTATTTGTAACAAACAGTTATTTCTGAGGAAAAATTGAGGACAATTTGAAATATCAAATATATATATAAATAAATACTTTCATAAAATAAAACATTATAATTTTTAATTTGAAACTTTTTATATATATATATATATATATATATATATATATATATATATACACACACACACACATATATATATATATATATATAGACACAAACACCTGTATATATATATATATATATATATATATATATATATATATATATATATATATATATATACTAGGTTACATTTGTCATTCTTGTACATTTGTAGCTAGTCTGCCATCAAGATTTAATGTGTGTAGTAGTTAATTGAGAAGTGTTCCTTTTAACAATGGCAGGATATTCATATCCTGAGCAGGCAGATATGATTTTTACATATGGTCATGCGAGTGGTAATGGATGCAAGGCTGCATCAGATTGCATTTTTTGTCCAAATGCAGCTGTGTCATCCAATCTTTGCTGCTGTTTATCGGTATGTATAGATAGGGGAGGCCTGGTTCCATGGCTTGCACATTCTCCTGACTTCAATCCTTTGTATTTTTATCCATAGTGCCACCTAAAACAATTAGACAACTGCAGACATTTTTAACGTTTGCTATAAGTTGCTGTGTCAAGATACAATATTGGCCTTTTCAACATATGTTTATATGAACTTTTGTCCTTGTGTTTTTGAATACACCCTGTATATATATATATATATATATATATATATATATATATATATGAGATAATGATATAGTTTTTATACATCAAGAACAATATTGTAGAAAATGTATGACAAAGTGGAAAAAGGTTTCTTGTGACACGTTTCGTCCTTTCGTTGTTTTATTCAAACAAAATTTGTTATGTTGGTGTAATTACATATGCAGACGAAGGAGGGATGCTGGGAATTTGACATTTTACATTTTTTTTTATTTAATTTTTTTTTTTTTTTAAATCTAGCTGATTTCAACTAGATTGTTTTGCTTTTCATTTTTTTGTTAGTAGATATCCCACACTGTGATAATAGAAGCTCTGCCAGGAATGGTGCAGATTTACTGTGGACAAACTTGTGATCAAGGCACTCTCTAGACATTTTCATCATAGTGAATTCTTTCTCTTTTGATTAGAGTAGCATTTTTTTATGTTAAAATCATGGTCGTCTCATTATGGTAGGCAACCAATGCATTTGATGTATGATGCTGATGACCATACATTCTATCTTCTTTCTATTGATAGTCCTTTTTTCTTTCTTCAACTACTCTGTCTAGGAGGTTCAGTAGTTTCCCTTCCAAATCAACCATCAACACAATGTTATCTGTGTATCTTATATTGTTAAGATTATGCCCACTGATAATAAATCTTTGTAGGATTTCCAGTTCCCTTTTGAATAAATTTGGGGACAAGATGCATCCATGCCTTATATCTTTTTCTACTTTTGTATACCTACTCAAATTAAATAATCATTGTATGAAAATTTTAAAATATATTGTTTATATAAATATTACTATTAATACAATGTGTCTATAAAGTTTCCTGCAGTTCAGATTTATTATTAACTAGATTAAAAACTGCCCTATTGCACAGCATTTAAGCTTGATCCTGTGGAAGGCTCTTGATTGAGTCTTCATCACAATAAGTAGGGAGGAGTAGATGCAATAGGCAACAATAAACTACAGAACTCAAAACTGATCACTGCATTTAAGTATTGCATTGATATTTAAGTTTACCTTTTAAAAGTTCAACGATAATTCTTATGCTACCACTTAATTTAAAGACAATTTGATGTATGCAGGTGTTTACTTTCTGTACAAACAATTATTTTTATTTCATGGGTGGCTTTTGCAATTAATTTTGATTATTCCCAAATTTATTTCCAAGTTATAAAAATTGTTATTGTACAAAAAATTTGTCACAAAAATCACATAAAAGAATCACTGAAAACAATCACAGTAAAGAAAACTTGGGAATCCAAAATTTCAGGATTACAGGTCCAGATCTGGTCCAGAATGTATTTAATTTGCTCATGGAGTTGACCTGATTCCAAAATGGTACGTTGGGCTACAGCCTCTAGGAGTAAAGTTGAAAACACGTACAATTTTATTTCTGTAGTTTGAGAACAGTAATTTTTTTCATTTGAAATGAGCTGTTGAAAGTTAAAGGCTTTTTTCCCTTTAAGTTGAAAAAGTGTGACACAGTGATACACTGACATTTGAAATATAAATATTGGACAAAATATAAACAAAAAAGCACTTATTGAAAATACAACAAATTGAGTTATAAAAATCTTAACTTTCCACATATTTGCCATATTGAATGGAAAGGCTAAGAAATTATTGAAGTTCTTCAAATATATTTTATAAGTTTTATAAGTGAGTTTTAAGAGTTCTTATTGCTTCATAAAAGGCTTTCAGAGAATGAAGATTTGTTGAGTACATTATTATAACACATCATTTGATGATGTTTACATGTATATTTAAATTGATGGTCTCCATCTTTACATTTATTTCAGAGGCATTGTAACCTTCTTTACCATTTTGTTCAGAAAAGGAGCACATCTTATATGTTGTCGAATACATTTAATGAATTACTGGCTCAATTTTAATTAGGATCACAAAAAGGATTCAAATTTCTTATGTATATTTTAATTTTATTCTTATTCTATAACATTCATGCTAATACAATTATCTTTCTTATTTTCAATCTTGGAGTGTTCAATATCATTTGAGATTCTAATTTCTCATGAGCACAGAAACAGAGCTCAAAACAACAAGGATGACAATATTCAGATAAACAGGTGTTAGTAATAAATAAATGATAATAAAAGGATTTTGAACTGATGGAAACAGGTAAAGACAGTAGCTGAAATAAAATGTTGGTGAGGTTACTATTTCAAAAAGAGTCAAATAAGGTTCCATTTTCATAAGAAACACCCTTTCTGCTCTTCCCTACTACTGTGACCATGGACTTCTCCTACTTCTAAATATAACAAGTAGCCACATTCAAGTAGGATTTGGGGAGTAGTTGATTTACACAAGTCTTTCTGTTCTATGTATGAGTATTTAATAAACTTCTTTTTCTTTGTTTTCCTTAACTAGTTTTCTATTCCTTTGGTACTCTCTCTGATTACAAATTCTTGGCTATTTTGAACAAAGACATTACAATATAATTTGAGAAAATTAATAAATACTTGAAGAATTAGTTTAATAAGTACAAAAATATGCACGCAAACAGGTAGGTAGATATTATAAACATTGTATTATAATAAATTATCATTAATAAAATAAATATAAAATGGAAATAAGAAATAAAGCAATCTCAAAGCAAAATTACAGAGATGTATTCCTGCATGCAAGAAAAAAGACAATTTAAGAAAAAGAGAGAAAGTGAAGAGGAAACTGTGCACATTGTACATTCTTATATCTTTTTATCTAATATATTCTTGCATATATAAAGTCATACAAAACCAACTTTGGCACAAGACGATAGTTATGAAATTTGCTAACCATCTTTCTATGAAATGTAACAAATTATGTTCAATTATTTTAGTGATTTACCCAACTTATTTTTGATAGAAATTAATACCAATGTATGTAGGTTTCTACATAGAAATATTGAGAAAGAAATTAATTTCATGGTAGAATTACGTTCAGTCCAGTTGTTAAACTAACCATAACATGCACACACTTGAAAAAATGGCAATATACGAAAGAAAAACAATGAGAAAGTAAAGTAAATGTGAAAAAAATGAGGAGGACAAAGAAAATAACAGAAAGAAAAGAAGTGGGGAAAAAAGTGGGAAGGGAAATAGGAAAAAGAAGGAAAGGAGCAAGACAAAAAAGAGGGACAATGGAAAAAGGAAAGATGGAAAAAACAAAGATGGAAGTAGGCTGACTAATTGATTTGGATTTTACATCTTATCAGCCCCAAAATATCTTTTAGATTGCAAGAATAATTACTTTTTTTTTACGAGTGAATATTACATTAACTATTTTTGGATATAACAATGATTTTTCCAGATAAAAACTTTACTATTTAATCCATATCTTGGAAAGAGGAAACAGATTCAGACTTTTCCCAAGAGTATTTGTAGGTAAGTGAATGTAAGAAACTCAACTGAAATTCGAACTTGAAGTCACTATCCATTATACCATCCAATGGAAATAAAAAAAGATGGACAAGGGACAAAGGAAAAAAAAATGGGAGAAAGGAAGATGGATGGAGACAAAAAGAATTGGTCACATAAAAGACAAGCAGAAATAGAAGAAGATAAAAAGTATTAGTAGTTATAGAAAAGATAAATGAAAGATAAATGGAAAAGAAGAACTTCTGACAAATAGGGAGTCGGTTAAAAGAATAATTGCACGTAAAATTTGTAATTTCTTTTGTCTTACTTATCAACCTTGAAGACCATTGAAAAACCATAATCCAATACAAAATTGCAAAGATTGTTTGATTTTGTTTTGCGGCATATCAACCACTATGGGTTATTCAATGCTAAAATCTAAATAATTTGAATAATTTTATGGTTTCAACTAAATATATTTTGAATATGATTGTATGCTTTCAACCACAGATAAAATGTATTGTTGGTCATTTTACTAAATGCATTGTTTGTGACACTATTTAGCTATGGTAATTGGCTAACTAACCATAGAAATTAAATCAAGAAAATACTGAGAATGGAAAAGATACACCAAAATTTTAATTTTTTTTTTTACTTAAGAATAAAATCAAGTTACTTTCTCAAAGACCTGTAAATTGGCGTAGACAATAGACTCGCAGAAAAGCCATCTGCAAGCTTTTTGACAGTTGATTAATGTTGTTTGTAAAAAATGCTTGCTAAGAGAACACAAAATTCAGAAAAGCAAAGCGTTGAGATATCAGGCAGGCCATATTGTGATTATAAAAATGTTGGCATGTGATGATTTGCCGATACGGGGTAAAGAGAATCAATATTAATTATCTTCCCAAGATATCATTTTTCTTGAGTGCCGGCAAGCCATATGGTAATTGTGGAGATTTTGGCATGAGAAAATATTTATTTTGATACGAGGTGGAGAGAATTGTTCTTATTTACTTTTCAAAAGTGTCGTCTTCAGGTACCGACACGTTGAGTAGCCATATGGTGATTATAAAATTTGGGCATGAGAAAAAATATTATGGAAGAATCGTGATTTGGGAGATAAGGAATTTATTATCTCAAGAAGCCAATGGTTTCAGTAAAAGCTAACTTTATGAAGGGAGCAGATGGCAGACTTTGACAATTGATTGGAGTTTGTAAAAAGTGCCAGTTAAGAATACGCAGAGTGACCAAAAGATCTGAAAGATTTTAAGTGGCAATGTGAGATTTGTAAAAATTTTGGCCAATGGGAAAAAAAAGAATTTTGTAAACAAAAATTCTAAGTTATAATTTTAAGGAGGTCAGCTTAGCCACACCAACATGGCTGGGATGCCATTGATCGAGTGGTAGCAATAGTGATAGGTGGAGGTAATTTCATGAGAAGGACGGGGAAGTTATTAACTTCCCACTGAAGGGATTAGTATGAGGTATCAATGTGAAAGAGGGGGAGTTTAGGAGGATAGCTCTCTTCCGACCTCTCCTCACGGACGAAGAGATCCCCCCAAATTGGAAAGTGATTAATTTTCCAAAAATGGGAAGTAACCAATTTTCCTGGCATGACAACAAAGAGTTTTCTTGTTAGAAATTGAGAATTACCAAAAACCCCACAATTCGTCTAACTCTGCACCATTCGGTACCCATATAAACAAACGTCCTCGGGCCATTCGACAGAGTTTGTTTGAGTAAGTCAGTTAGTTAGTCAGTTGCAGTTCGAGTAGCAGGAACCAGAGTGTTGCCGCGCAGAAGTTGACCAAGAGATTCCATGACCTCCAACTTTGCCTATCCTACCAACAGCAAGTTATACTGATGAACAAAGCCAAGCCAGCACCTAAAAACTAAACCAGTTGACTTAGGAGACCAGAACTTGCCTAAGAAGCATAGAAGTGTCACACTCCGTAGAAAATGGGCTGGGAGAAAAACACACACCTGTATATAACAGACGGATAAAATTAATTTGTTATTTTTTAACATACTTGAACCTCTTGGGTTTTTATTTGCTTCTTTTTCTTTACACTTGTGCGATATCACCTCCAGTGTAGACTCATCTTACACTACAGCCCGATGCCTGATTGATCTTATCTACCTAAGATCAAAATCACAACATGGGTAGGTTCAACTTGAGATTGAAGCAGTTACTTTGGTAACTAGACATGGAAGTGAGCTGGGAACGACAGAGCTGGTGTCAAACCAATTGCAGCTGGTGTGAAGCAGTTAGCATCAACCAAAGGATTCCGCCAGGTAGCGACAACCTGGATTTGACCCTGGACGGGCCAGTGTCACATATTGGTACCCTGACCAAGGAATTCCACTGGGCAGCGATGACTACTGATTGACTGGGACACAGGCTGGTGGCAGTGACTAAGAGTCAACCCCAAAATGCCTGTGGGAGAAACATTACAGTTTTGCACGATGACTGGGAGTTGACCACGGGCAGACAGCTCAGTGTCACAGTTGGTCTGTATTATATAAAAATGTATTGCCAGTATTTTTACTATTAAAATGTATTTTTATATTTTCATAGTGTTTTTCTTTGGGGAGGGTCACTATTTGCCCATAGCTGGGACCCTAACAGTTGCTACCACTCCAGGTCAGGGTCGACCTGGTAACAACAACAATTAAGAGGTCAATCTGAGGCCTTGCAGCTGGATATAATTTATCATCATACCCAAGAATTAATTGCAAAAGATGATGTTGCAAATGACTTTAACAGCAAATATGAGCACACTTGCCATCCATTCAAGAATGAAAACCCAAAAATCCAAGACCAAACCAAGAAGGACACTGGAAGCTCTGATTTTATAACTTAAGTCTTTTTGTGTGTGTGTGTGTGTGCATGTGTGTGTGTGTGAGTTGATTCATTGAGGATTAACAAAGCTTTTTTTGTTCATCCACTGAAGAGAAAATAAACTTGATGATATTCACTCAGGTGATGCTTCTATCATAACAAACAAAGCACATGCTATGCAAAATATTTGCTAAGTACAATCATGCAAAGCAGTTTTTATAATTGCCTATTGCAATTTCTACACAAAGTTTCTTTCAGACTAATTTTTAAGGCACTTAATAGACAGGTCCATTTAAAAAATATTTTTGTACATTATTCAAAAATCTATAATAATAATAATTTTCTTTATGTGCTGTATCCCCTCAGGATGTAGGCAATCATGGCTCTCCACAATTTCCTGTCCTTTGTAACTCTTAATAGATTTTGTCTTTTTGTTATTTTTGCTAAACCCTGTTCCACCATCCATTTACTCTAGCTCACCAACTAGATTACGAGTATCAGATTTTCCAAATATGTCAAGGTTGCTGAGCAGTTCCAGCAGATCTTTGTGACATACTTTATCAAACGCCTATGCATAATCAATAAAACACAGGTACATGTGCTTCTGCATTTATAACGATCTTTCTGATAACATCCTGAGCATAAATATTGTATTCCTTGTTCCAGTGTTTTTGATGAACCCACACTGCTCTTGTCCTATTTCCAATCTGATTCTGCTGTGTGCTCTATTCATCAGGATTCAGATAAGTTTTGTCATATGGCTCATAATGCTGATTATTTGATGGAGTTCACATTTATTTGCACCTGGCTTAGTGCTATGAAAATAGATCTACTTAGGTCCTCTGATATATCACCACTGTTGTATATTTCATTTATTATTACTGTAATCTTGTATATGCTAAAATAATCTAAGGTTTCCAACATCTCTATTACAATTCCATCTGGCCCTGCCATCTTTGTTTCTGTTCAATTTGGCCAGTGCAGATTCCACTTCAGATTTTAATATTTCCAGTCTGTCGATATTTCTGTGTATTGCCAGTTGTTCTGTTGATGATTATGCTTTTTGTTCTCTTATTTTTTTATGCATACCTGCTTTATCCATGATACTCGGTCTTTCTATTTCAGCATATTTTTCATTGAGCAATTCTTCTTTAGCATGCCTGCATTTATTCCTTATTTCTTTGTGTAATGTCCTATATTCTGTGCCATATCTTGGCACTGTCTGCTGTCCCATTTCCATCATATCAAGAATTTTATCTATCATTTTCCATTTTCTATTTTCATTTTGAACTTTGTGTCTACTTTTCACACTGTCCATATATTTCTCCTTCATATTCAAGTCATTCAAGAGTTTGTTGTATTGAATTTGGGTGCTGCCTTAGGACTCATCAATTTCCATAGTTTCACTCTAACTTTACATATCACTGGAAGGTGATCACTTCCACAGTCAGCACTTGGACATGTTTTGCAGCATAAAACTGCATTTCTTGATCTGTTGTTGATATTTATAAAGTCGATTTTCATTTCTCCTCCTGGGTTTCTCCATGTACATACACATCTTGGGTGTTCTTGAAACCAGATGTTGGCTACTACCTGGTCATTCACTGTACACCAATGGACCCATTTTTCTCTACGTTTATTTCAGGTTCATAGTCTGAATTTGCCAACTATTTCACCATCCCTCTTGTTGCCTATTTTGGCATTCAGATCTCTCATGACAATTATAATTTCTTGTGATTTGCATTGAGACTTGGTGCTGTCTAGTGTACAGTAAAACTTTTCAATTTCTTCTGTACCTTGTGTTGTCAGTGCATACACAACTATGATGGATATGTTGAAAGGCTTCCCCTTCAGTTTAACAAGAATTCTTTCAGATATTTGACAGTATCCCAGAACGCATTTCTTCATGTCTTGCTTTAATATCAATCCTATTTCTCTCTCTTTCATTTTTCTCTGTAACTGTATATATGATCTTGTGTTTGTGCCTCACAAAATTTCCATTGTTTGCCGACCTCGTTTTACATACATCTAAAATATTGACATTTAACCTGCTCATTTTGTGTTTTATATTTTCTAACTGGTCACAGTGGTTTAATATTCCATCTCCCAAGAATTACATTTTTGATGCAAACAATCGCTTGATGACAGTCTTCTCTTACTTGCATTTTTCTCTTTTTTTCTTTCTCCTAGCCCCGTGTTTCTAGGGGGGGGAGAGCCATATCTATGAATGTAAATTATTAAATTTATTTGTGCTTATTCTAACTTAAGTCATGATACTTCTTAGAAACAAGTGGAAAATTGATTTAATCTTGTTACAGCAGTTTTTTTTTTTTTGGAGGGCAGGTACAGCAAATGAGATTCTTTAACAGGATTCATCATTGTCACCAAAATCAATAGTCAGATTGCAAATACAATATATTACTGTAGCTAGCTAAGGACAAATACTTCTGAAATTAATCAAAAATGTAATAGTACTACTTAGTTACTTTCTTTACTATTCCTTTTTTTATCTCTCAGGACAGGTGGGGCATGAATAGACTCCCTTTTTTCTATTACTACTAATTCATTAGTCACAAAAAATAAAAATAAAACCAGCTCCATGCCAGATTTGTTAAATGAACATATCGGACAGGGAAGGAATAATATTATGATTACTAATTTTAATAATAATAAAATATTACAATTATATATATATGTTAAACACTTTATATGACAGTAAGTGAAAAAGTTCAGAATTATTTGGTAAACTTTGCTTTGCTACTGCCTTTATAAAAAAAGTGGAACTTTTTGGTGGTTATCGGAGAAAGTAGAGGATTGACTATACTTTATGTCCTGACACTAACACCATAACTACTGGGACATGAGGAGGTCAAGGAGGACTAGGAGTAGTAGTAGTAGTAGTAGTAGTAATAGTTGAGGAATGAAGGTGAGATTTCAAGTCAAAGAGCAATGTTGCCCCAGAAAACTTATTTGACATGGTGTAATGGTTAGCAAGCTTATCTCACTTGAACAATTACAACTGAGTCGTGAGTTCAATGCTCACAGGGTACCCCATACTTTCAGACTTGTACCACATCAAAGCTATCATTGGGCAATTTTTGCATGATATTGCCATTAAAACTACTTTAAACCTTGGCAGTGTGTCACATAAGGTAGTGATGTGGGCAAGCTGAAAAATACCTTTATTTTCAAAATATCTGATATATGGCATGCCAAGATTTACTTTAACCTATTTCTAATATTCTTCTATTCTTCCACTCTTTATTATGTACACATTGATGACTATAAAATAGCTTTCATACAAAACTAAAAGTATCTTTATTATGTTTAATTTATTTAAATTATGCCCTACAATTCTGGGAGGCACAGATCATTAAAATCAGGAATCCAGCAGTCATCAAAAGCTGATGATTCAGTGAAATTCTTATAAAGATTCTTATAGCAACATTAGTGACCCTTTTGCTCATAAGCCAAGAAATATTCAATTGATCTTTTGTTTAAAAATTATTGTTTAAGATAATATTTTCTGATATTACTTATTTTTTTAAATTACTGAAATTATTCATAACAGTATTTGCTTAACCCAGCATATTTTTCAGGACACATGACTAGAACCTACCTATTTTTATATCTATCTATCTATCATTTCTTGAATATGTATTTTGCCTCTTGTTTATCTGGGTGTATGTGTCAGTATTAAATCTTGTAAACTGCTGGCCCTAAGCTAAAGCTAATAATTGCTTTCTATAAATGCTTCGTTATCAAGGCATAGTGTGCAAGGGTGTTTCTTTTTTAAGTTTCAGGCTTATTTTTCCACTTATATTGATCCAGCCCATTTACTTCATTTTTAAATTATTTGGTTTGGTTAAAGATTTCCGATTACTTCATTGGACTGTGTTAATTTATGAAAATGAGGAAAGTTTGGTGTGCCAGGATATGAACAGTTGGCTTCAAGGGGGTTATAAATTGTAAATTATACAAACTAAATTTCAAGCTAAAATTCAAAGTGTCAGATACCTCTGAGAACCTTTGAACAAATCCTGGTTCAGCATTTCAAATTAGGCTTTTTCCCGAAACCTTAAACAAGGATAAAAAATAGGATAGGTGTAAGAGTAGTGGGGTTGGGGTTAAGTATATGATTAACTCTGAGTATATGTGCTAAAGCAGGAAGTGTTATTTAATATTAGGTTTCAACTCAGTTCAAATATCTCCTATTAAAAGAAATTCAAGCATAGAATTACAATTATGCTTGTCACATGAGTCACCAGGAAGAAGCTAAAAGTTACTTAGTAAATTTATTACAACCAGCTAATCAAGAAGCAGAGTGATACTACATAAAAAGATAATGTTAATCCAATAATTAAATGCATCAACTAAAAGAGAAATAGATCAAACAATTATGGTTTGGGAGCTGAACAATAAATTCAGAATTTAAAAAAAGACAATAAATAAATAAAATAATTAAATAAATAAAGGATAAATGTTTGTAAATTATTTTCCTGTAAAAATATGTAGGCATATGTGTGTGTGTGTGTTGCATTAAAAATGACAAACAGGGTACTATGATTAAGCTTTTTATTTCATTTTTCTTGTGTTCAAACAAATGTTTTCTTTTCTAGACACAGAGTGTGTAGAAACTGTCCAAATGTTCTGTAATTCCGAGTGCTTTCGGCTACACTTTTAACTATTATCAATGATGATTTTATTTTTGCTATTTAACTGGATGTATGGGTATTTTATTATTAAGGCTTCTATTACTTTTAATTAGTTTTTATATGAGTTTATCATGTTTGTATTTTTCTACTAGTAAATAAATAATTACATCGATCATGCTATTACATGCCTATCCAGATGCCTTACATTACACCTATCCGACCACAATTCCATCAGAACCCATTCAAACACACACACAAACTTACCAAACTCCATCCAAAACATACTAGTAAAAAATACAAGCATAATAACCTCAGCCAAATGTTTTTAAAAATTACAAATAATGGAAGCCTTAATAATAAAAAAGAAAAAGCCAATACTCAATAATATTAACTACGGACATGGCCACAATATGGTGTGTTTTGAAAATAAAACCTCCCTATAACTCTAGAAACATATACACAACCCCTACACCTAGTTAAAAAGCAAAAATAAAATCATCCTTGATAATGGTTAAAAGTGTAGCTGAAAGCACTTGGAATTACAGAATATTTGGACAGTTTCTACACACTCTGTGTCTAGAAAAGAAAACACTTCTTCTGACACAAGAAAAATTAAATAAAAAGCTTAATCACAGTACCTTGCCTGTTATCTCTAATGAAAGATGTATAAATGAAGGATTGCTGTCTAAGTACACAATTATATATATATATATATATATATATATATATATATATATATATATAAACTCAATTGACTCTTCTCAAAATTTAAACTTGCCATTTTCACAGTCAGAGTTATACAAGTTTTGGATTGATGTCTATTTGAAATTAATTTTTTTTACTTTTATGACTAGATGATGCATCAAACCAAATACCTGGGATGGGTTAGATGTATGGATGGGTGGGTAAGCTTTCATATTTAACCCATTTCCTCTCTTGCTTTTTTTTTCTTTGTTCTCTCTCAAGAATATGGTACATTCATTTATTTTGTTTGTATATATAAAAAAGAAAAAAATAGATTTGATTTTTAAATAAATAAAATAAATGAGAAATATTTGGTTAGAAAATAGCTAAGTACAAAAATGCATAAAACAACAAAAAAAATAAGTCTCTATGCAAAATCTAAAGATTAATAAATAAAAATAAACTGAATTACTTAACTTTTTCCTGGAGAGTGTAATTTAGTCATGAGACCGTGTTTGCTTTTAAGCATCTCCTTTTTATAAGAATGACCATAGACTGGTATATTACGTACAGATGGGGCAGTAATATTCAGCTCCTCTCTAAGATACGTGTTTATAACACGAAGATTTCGTCTTCCAAGGTCTTTAAAAGGGATATAAATTGGAGCTTCAGTTGGTGGTGGTGCTGGTAATGGTCTCTTGCAAACAGTATAGCCTTCTCTTACAGGCAAATGGTCTTTAAACTGCAGTATAACCTGTTGGGCTTCTACTTCACCCTGATTGTGAGCTTTCAAGCCAGAGATGACCAGTGCCCATTTCCGTCGGTGGAGATTGTTCTCAAGCTGTTGAAGAAGTAAGTTCTCAACTCTAGATGTTAAAGATTTCTTGATGTCTGGTGCTGCTGCAGCAGTACAGTTAGCAGTTTTTAAACTGGAATCAAGTGTGTCAACACATTTTTCAAGATCAGTAAGTTGGGAATTCATCTGTGTGAAATCTGACACAACATCCCGGACACCTTCAATCTCTGTCCGGAGACGAGTCATTTCTGCACGAAGAGGAGTCATCTTACTTTCTATCAGCATGGCTAACGTACTGGACACAGCCTCTTCTACGGAGAGATTGATGATCTGCTTCAAATCTGAGAGGCACAGATGTGTGCAAACTTCCAATCTAGGAGATTCAGTAGCTGCTAAATCCATGCATATTTCCTTTGAGAGTGTCTTCATTTCCGATGACATTGAACTGAATTTGTTAGATCCCACCAAATATATTCTAGTAGAGATAAAATGGTTGTGAGCCAGGAACTAAGTTATGCTATCATCTGTGCACAAGTGAAATCTTGTGTTATATATATTTTTTTCTTGTTGCACAATAAGAATGAAATTCAGTCAGATACAAAATTGCAGCAGCAACAATAAACAGCAAAGACAAGCAAGGATGACAATCAGCCTAAAATACCTCTTGACATCTAACAATCACAATGGTTTCTCACTAGACTAGCAAGAGACAATACGAAAAAAGTAGTTATTCTGTATAATGTTTGCAAAAGACATCATCATTCCAGACAAAGAGAATGTTAATTAAATTGTAATAATTAAATATAAACATTTTTTTTCATCAGCAGGCATGTTTCTTTGTGACTGGGAGGCTAGACTGTTCTGCAGTTAATGATTCAGCAGGAACAGTTTGACTAACCTGAGCATGTTTTGAGATTTGCTTGATGCTCACTGTAGGTAGGTAGGTAGAGAGAGTGGGGGAGGGAAAGAGACCTGTTAGTAAATAAACATTATATAAACAAATTCAAAGTTTGTCTCCATAGTGAAACAGATCAGACACATGTCAAATGGACGCTTATCCTCAATTGAACATAAAAAAGAACGTTAAGCCTGTACCACTGATATGTGCTGCTTCTATGGAGGAGCCGAATGAGATAATGAAAATACACCATCAAAGCGGGCACCCTGGTGTAAGAAGAATGTGTTGTTTCATTCAGTCGACCAGTCCGTCAGTGTCCACAAGTGACGTAAGGACCATAGTCAAGGGATACCAAATGTGCCACTCAAATGGAAAAAAGGGAAACTGGAGGTAAGCAGCACTTGAAGCAGGCTGGGTATGGATATAGCCTATTATGGTGGCCAGCATTTCCTGATTGAGCCCATATCACGTGAGATTGCCAATTCACCTGAGAATCCTTGACCAACTTGACAACTCTTCTGAGAGCTCCTCTGAGGAAGAAGTTCAGATAATCCCCTTTTGGAGGAGGACCTGAAACAAAAGACCGCATCCACACTGTTATTTGTGTGGTCATGGGATCAGGAGGGAATGTGGCAGATATAGTGAACCAGAACTGGAGTTGAATAGCAGAAATGGTAAATAGGGCTTACCTTATTCTCAATGAAAGAGTGTTCATCTTTGTCTGGCATGCAGGACTTTGATTTGAGAGAAAACGAGTACATGCTGGAACTAAGGTATTTAGGCATATAGATCACGTGCATTGCTTTGTGATCTATAAAAGACGAGTTCAGTAGAAGTCAGGGAGTGATCACTTGGCAGTCAAACTGCCACTAGTGTTACAGTGTTGGCCAAGAGAATACACCATAGGAGAAAGTTTCAGTGGCAAGTATGTCATCCCGTCAAAAGAGACCTTTCTTCTTTGTTGTATCACAAGATATATATATATGTATTTTTCCATTAAAAAAAAAAAAAGAAAGTGTTCTAATTACAAACTAATACTTCTTTAGCTTTGTGGCACTTCATCCTCTGCATGAAAAAGGATAATTTAATATGCACCTAATCTAATTGAGATGAAAACATGAATTAGAAGCCATTGTCAAAATGCAAGATAAATAACACAACAGTCCAATGAACAAAATTAATAAGGTTTACAATGAAAGGAAAAAGGGCAAAAAAATGAAATATAAACAAACATGCAAGCAAGTAAGCAAACAATATATTCAATCAAATCAAAAGATAAGAAGGCAAAAGAATTTACAAACTATGAGTTGGTGTTTGCACACAAAAGCAAGGTTGGACAAGCGAATGCAGTACGTACGTGTAGTAGATAAGGCAGATCTGGACTGAGTTGTGTCAAAACACAAGCCATCCCATTTTAATGGCTAAGAAAAATATCCCAGCATGCATTTTGTGTACTTCTGACCATAAATAGGGAGGGGGGAAAAGTTTTGCAATCACTTCCCCTTTTTGTGAAATCAACATAAATACCCACACATATGAATACCTACAGATTTGGAGAGATATATGTATATGTATTTTTCCATTTTAAAAAAAAAGAAAGTATTCTAATTACAAACTGACACTAAAATTTTTTAGTTTTGTGGTACTTGATCCTCTGTATGAAAAAGGCTAACTTAATATGCACCTAACCTAATTGAGATGAAAACATTTCAAGGCCTAAATAGTATAAATATTTTATTATAAATGACAATTCATGTCTCTCACAAAATAGTCAAGAAGTCAGATTGATTAAAGCAAATCAAAACTACAACTTAATCTTCATCAAAAGCATTTTATTATTTCTCTCTTCTCATCGTCATTATTTCAATGAATTAAAAATCATCACGTCCAATGTGAATATAATTAGTTAATCTTAGCTCCAGTACAATCACAATTTTTCATTCTTAATCATAGCTGCAAAGACAAAATCCTTTCGACCCAAATCAGAAATAAAACACTTCATTTTCTAAACAATCAAATTTTAAAGATTTTCTTAAGTTTGAATCTCATGAAAGATGAACATGTAGAAACAAAAAACCTTTCTGAAAATATCAGAAGCTTTTATAAATACAATCTGATAAATATGAAACTCTTTTGTCTAAGATTTTGAGAAGATCTTTTGTTCATATTCAATAGGGGTTGGTGCAAGTGAGTATTATTATCTTTATTGTTCTCATTGTTTATAGCCAGTTTATTTTCCAGTTTTTGTTGGGTGGAGTCTTGTGTCATTTCAAATCTGTTCATTTTGTAGATAAGGCAAACTTATTTTGTAAATAAAATACTGTCTATTTGGTGGGGGTGGAAGCTAAGTTACTATTTTAAATGTTTAAATATATGCTGTGCTGTTTTGCAGATCCCTGCCACATGTATAGTAAGTGGGTGGCTGACTGTTGTAAGTTGCCAATATATAAAATGTAGTACTATGGTATTGTTGTATTATGTGTAAACTCTCATCATTTAATAAGCATAAAAATTTAATTTGCTTTCTGTAAAGATTTGAGTGCCTAGATTGTTCAAAATATTCATTACTACAAGTTAACCAACATCCACTGACCAGTTGCAACACTCCACAGCATACATTTGAACACCCTCAGTTTTTAGCAAAATATAGCAAAAACTATACATGTATAGAGTATTTTTTTTTTACTTAGAATGACTTGAATTATTATAACCTGAAATATGTACCTCAACTTGTGGGACACCCTCCATTATGTACTGAGAATCATGAGAAAAAGCTGAATTAGGTTAATACACAAGTCTATACAGTAGTATTAATTTCTATACTAGGTTTACTGATATTAGTTTTTTTTTTTTTTAAAATCCTACTGTATATGCTGATTCTTTTATCTTCCAAATTTTCCATTGAAGTTCTTTGTCTACAATAATGACATCATTCCAAAGGGATCTCTTTTTTCATTCACATATCTGTCTTATACTGAGCTTCATAATTTCTCTCAAACCATCTAATGCATTCCTTGTTTTATTGCCAGTGAATGGTGAGCTTCTCATAAATATTGAGTAAACAACACTTTTTAAAAATTATAAATGCTTAATATTTCTTCTACTGAAATTCATAATGAAAGATTGACTTTAATTCACTTCTAGTTCCTGTGTTGGAAAGATTTCACCATTAATTTCCATACGTAATTGCAAATTAGAACAGAACAAAATAAGCAGTCAAGAATGAGCAGTAAATATTAAAAAAAGTACATATTTGAAATTATAATAACTGCAAAAGAGACCAGTTTTCATGTTGATATTGTTTTCGTTTCCCAACTACTTTGAAAATGAGCATTTAAAATTTTGATTTTAAATTTGGCAGCTTAAATAGCATGGAACCTGATAAGAATTGAATTTACAAGCAATTGCCTATTAGACTAACCAGTTAAGCAATAGTTGACAAGAGGCAGTTTGGAAAACAGCTGCTTCTCATTTGCTTGTTTTATAGACTGTGACTAAACATTTCTCAATTTCACACCTCTCTTCAAAGACTGCAACTATATACACACTTTATAATTTATAATCTATTCACAGTTGGCAATGAGGGTAACAGCCTTTTACTGCTACTGTCTGAACAGGTAACAAAGTTATGAGAAAGTGGCTTATATAAGTTATTCCTCACCATCATGACATGATAATGATAAAACATTTTTCCAAGTTATCTGGTGATGTAACAAAGGATATGGAGAAGCTGGTTCATGCCTTTCACAAAGGGCTTAGATTAAAGTGAATAAAAGCTGCCTCAGCTCAAACTTAAACTACTGATTGTTTTCCATAATGGTAACTCTTATACCTTCTACAATTCTGTGTGTGTTTGTGTATATATATATATATATATATATATATATATATAATAAAAAAGTTAATGGTCAGAGTTAAATTTGAGCAGGAAGCTAAAGTTCCTTTTGAGTTTGTATGAACTTAGGATGAAAAGAAAGTATGTACATTTCACTTAACCTCTCTGACCACTGATACATTTCCAATACACTTGCTTTTCTCCTCCTCCTCCTCCTCCTCCTCTCATTCTATTACACTTCATCTTGTACATTTATTTATTTATTTATAAATAATAAAGCGTTGATTAATTTAAAAAAAGTAAAATTAAATAAAGCGTTGGAAATCAATTGACTGTAATTGCCTGAAGATGCCCAAAAATTGAAACAAAGATAACAGAATCAGCTGATCTAATTTTATATAATTGTTTTTTTAAAAATATGATTCCATCGTGACAAAGAAATTACTATGTTTTGAAACTGGTCATCAGTATTCAAGTTTAATTTCAATATTAAACCTTAACTGTTGGATGACTGTTTCATCCTCAAGCGATGTTTGGAACAACTAAGCAATGAAATGTTTTACTCATTTATAGTTTTAAAATGGAGGTGTAATCAGGGGTTAGTTTTTCATTATCAAGGGGTATCTGCTTTGATGAAAGTAGGTGTGTTTGCTATATGTCAAGTTTTTGGAGTCATGTAAGATTGGGTTGGGTTTTTATTTTTGTCTGGCTACAATGGCTAATTTTATCAGGCTCGAATGTTTTTTACTACTATCTGCTAAAACTCTAAATGATGGATGGTGTAGTTACGGACCTTTTTGGGGTTTATTTATTTGGGGGTTTTTTGTTGATGGTTTCTTAAAGGGGCATTAAGATTATGATTGGGTTGTATTTTTAAACTTATTGTTTTAATTGAATTTGTTAATAGATTTTATATGGTATTTTTTAATTTTATATGGTATTGTGGAAATTATTATTCTTTTTTATCCATTTATAAAATGCTAATTATTTAAGGTGAATATTTGGTGGTGTTTATAAAAAAAACATTATTTCATTTCTTTGTTTTAATAAATTTTCATTTTTTAGAAACTTGTTAATGTGTAGTTTTTCATGTAGGCATAAAGGGCATAGGTCATCCCAGGTTATACAAGTTCTTGTTCTATTTATTATTTTCCATTTTACTGCTTCTGCTTTATGTGTTTCTTTTTAATGCCAAAAATATTTAAATAAGGATATTTGATTTATGTTGCTAATATTATTGAAGGAGCTTTTGTGTAGTCTCCACCCTGTTTTACATTCATTTTTTGGGGATCCTATATATATCTTTTCAATATTTGGATTCTCAATGGATGAGATTGTGCACTGGTATACCACAAATTCTATGCAGCATTTATTATTCAGAGGGCAATTTTGATGGTTTCTACAATTATATAATTTTTCATTATTTTTTGTCTAATTTTAATTTAGGATCTCTATTTATTTGATTTTGACACACATGTTTTTTCAGGATTTTATTATTATGTTTTTTAGAATCCTTTCTAGATTTTCAGTACAACTGTAACTTAATTTTCGGGTGCTTTTATTAAAGATCTTGCTAAGTTTGCTGTTAGTAGGAAAATGTTTTTGAATAAATCTAGGAATTTTTGTCCTAGCTTATTACTAACCATTTGGTTGAACGGGTTGGGTGTGGAGTGTACCAAATGATTTTTCTTTTTCTATTTTTCCTCTGGTTTGTACTATTATTTTTTATATAATTGATGTTAGGGTGTTTGTAGCCACTATAGAGCTTCATTATAAAAATTACTGTGCTTATAGAATATTTCTTCATTTGCAGAATTCATACTAATTCTTTTCTCTATTGATGAGGATATGTGCTTAATTATAGATGGAGAATTGTTTGACCTGCAGTGTACATACAAGGGATTGGTATTGGGTTTTCTGTAAGGTAGGTATATGTTATTCATTAAGTCTAATGTTATGTCGAAGAAGTTTACCCTTTTCAATTTTGTGCTGACTGTAGTTTTTAAATTTAGGTTTCTAAATTCACTATATATTATCTTTCTAATTTTATCTATTTTAAAATTAGTGTAACTCCTCACTACCATGAGGCCATCATCACTCTATAGTCATTGTTTTTAATATCTAATTCACGGTGCACAGTTAGGTTGTATAATATGAATACACCGAGAAGGTCAGAAGACTTCACAGAGTCTAATGATCTCATTGTGATGTCAACATGGTCTTCAGAGTTTTTAATCTATTAGTCCCCATTATGAATGAGGACAGATTTTTTGCATTGAGAATTATGTTTTTTTCTTCTTCTGTTAGGTCTGAATATATAATAGCAAACTTCAGTCATGAATAGATCTCTTGACATTGACTGGTAGTAATCCTCAATATCAAACTGTATTAGAGTGCAATTTGGCTTGTTGTTGATACGGGTAAACTATTTGGTGACCTCTTTGGTATCAATCCAGAGTGTTAATCCTAGGTAATCCTTAATTTGCTTGGTAATCCTTTCTAGAATTTTTTTGCTTATTTTTCCAACATCAGGTCTTGTTGGGTTTATTATTCTAGTAGTAAGGTTTTCCTCGAAATCTGGTTTGTGGTCCTTAATAGTGATGTAGCACTCCTTTTCTGTAAGTTTTCCTAGTCTATCACTTATTTTTAATACATATATATATATATATATATATATATGAATACAAAAGTGAACATTCATGTCAACACTCAGAGGCGACAGGCTGTTTCATGCTAGATGCAATCGTCAGGCCATGTGTGTTGGGTTTTTTCTCAACTATTTGTATATACAGGTCAGTGGTGCATTGTGGGTAGTCCATTCTGGTGGTTATTTTGCCGGAGTGGTTTGTTTATTTATTTATTTTGGTTAATTTATTTTACTTGTTTTTTTATTTATTTTTTATTTTATATATTTATTTTTTGCGGTTTTCGATGTTTTATTAATGTAGTAAAGATTTTTTGAGATTTGTCTAGATCATTTATTCAATAGTTTGTTTTGGTCTGGGAAGTTAATTAAACCTGTTTTTCACCCAATTTTTGGATTGATTGCTGTAGTCTATTCTAACTGTTATTTTGGCAGGTGGTGGTTTTTTAATTTGTTTATTATTTTATTTATTTATTTGAATTGATTATTTTTACTTGTTTTTACTTATTTATTTTTATTTATTCTAACAGTTATTTATACAGGTGTGATTTGTTAATTATTTTATTTATTTGGATTAATTTATTTTACTTGTTTTTTCTTAATTATTTATTTTTTATTTTGTACATTTTTATTTACTCTTTTTGGCTTTCGATTTTTAAGCAACATCGTAAATTTTTTTTTGATCATTTATATAGAAGTTTTTAGGCAATTTTTGGATTGATTGTTGTAGTCTATTCTAAGTTATTTTGGTGGGATTGGTTTGTTAATTTGTTTATTTGCTTACTTTATTTATTTGGTTTGATTATTTTTACTTGTTTTTCTTATTTATTTTTTATTTTATTTATTCTATTTCATCTATTCTGATGGGAGTAGTTTGTTAATTTGTTTATTATTTGCTTAGGTTAATTTATTTTACTTGTTTTTATTATTATTTTGTTTATTTTTATTCTTTTCAGTTTTTGAATTTTAAGTAACATAGTAAAAATTTGTTTTCATGTTTGCCTTATGAGATGAGTTCAGATCGTTATTTAGTAATTTATTTTGGTCTAGGAAGGTAATAATAGCTATTTTTTCCTCCAAGCAAAGTTTGCAGGTTTTGGATTGATTGCTGTGGGCTGATGATCTTTTCCTTATTTTCCATGATGTTTTTGGTGTGGTTTGTGTTTTGCTTTTAATTTCCCAGATATACTTAGAAATCATTGTGCTGTTTGCATAGTTACCATTTGTGAAATATGTCATAGTTTCTTTGTTTCCAGGGTCCTTCATTTATTCCTATGTATATTTTTTCTTCATTATCTGGTGATTTTACCGTTGCTTATGTATATATATATATAAAAAAAAAACATGTCACACCTGGCCTACATGACAGCACTCACTAGTTCTAGGAAACTCACCAATTGTCTCTATTTACTGTGACATGGCCCTCAGTGTTGAATGTTAAATCAGACCTATGATCAATTTATTAAAGGACATGTTTTTTTGTTTCCTCTTTCTTTTCTTCCTTTATTTCTTGTCTAGACTGAGTCCTGTTTCAACTTTTTGACTGAGAAATGGCAGAAAAGAATCTGTGTCACTTGACAACTAGACAGATTGACAAAAATTATTTCTATCCTTTCATAGCATTTTGATCCCAGATTGGGGATAAACTACCTATAGCTGGTGCTACCATCCCGGGTCAGGGTGGACCTAGGAACAACAGCAATTAAGGGGTGGTTCGATGCTCCTCAAACTTTTTACCTATAATGTATGTGTATATAAAGTGTGTATCAAAAATACTTTTACAAAGTTTGGAGATGTGTTCCTCACAAAATAAGAACAAAAGTCCATATAAACATATGTCTGCAAATCCTTCATTTTTTGAGTTGATAATAACTCCATCTACTATAAACATTCTTTAAAGTTTATGGTAAATGGTGCTGTGTTGCCATGTAGACTAGGTTACATTTGTTATTTACATTGTTCTAACTGTTGTCTTCATCTTTGTTGCTATATTCATGATGTTTCAGCCATTGTATGCTTCAGCCTTCTTCTGGTGATTGGAATTTTGAACTGAACCCTTTTATTTCGTCCACTGAGGTAGATCGTTCTAGTTCCACATGCCATGCCACTTCAGGATGTCCTCAAGGACATGTGCAAGAGTATTTCATTTCAGGTATTCAATGTCAAAGTAAAAATGAGCTTTATGGGCCATCTTAAAATTCTAGGAAATATGACTTTAGGTAACTCCTTTTTTTTTCCCTAACTCCACAAAGGGTTTTATCAATTCACTATACTTTAGTAAATATCTGCTAACCTAAAAAAAGATTCCAATTCTTTTTTATTTCTAGGTCTAGATACAATACTTCTACTATCTTCTTTGCCAAATTTGTGTTTGGTGAAATTCCACCTTTGGAAATTTGTTATGTCAGATATATTATTGTATCACAATCTAACACACATTTATACTTGTTTATGATCATCCCAGCATTTCTTAATTTGTTTAAAACAGATTCTGTTTTTTTTTTGCTCTTCTCTACTGGTAGCACCAATACATATATCATCTTGATAGATGATCATATTCTTAACATCACCAGTTAATACATTTTCAATGGCTCTCTAAAAAATAGCAAACTGTTTTGATACCATAAGGCTTACGCTTCCATCTGAGTAAGCCTATTGGAGAGTTAGTTAGTGACCACTTTAAATTTTTCATCAATATATATCTGGTTATAGGCAGATTTGAGGTCACTTTTAGGAAAGTATTTAATTCCCATAGACTTAACCCACTTCACACCGTTAGGTTTAGGTGTGTTATTTGCTATGGTATTTCTTAGGATTAATAGTGGAGTGGTTTCCTGTTGCCTTCTCCATGGTGGCTTATGGAGACACTTCCTCGAGTTAGTTGGCCGTTAACTGCATGACATACTTAATAGGCTTAAGTAAGTGGATGGCAGAACAGGGTTTGGGAAAAATATAAAAAAAAAAAAAACTTATTGAGAGCTACAAGAGACAGAAAGAAGTGGAGAGCCATGGTCACCTACATCCTGAAGGGACATGGCACATAAAAGAACATTTAATTCTCAATAACTTCTGAATAGCAGTTTCAGTGTTAGGAACAGGGAGCATGAATCAGAACATATTTTGTTGTTTACTTCTATTTTGTAAGCCCCACATATCCTTAAATCTCCATCCAGTTTTCATAAAACAACAATGGGTGAGGCCCAATTGCTACCAGCAGGGGGAACATGCTTGAAAATTCCTTGCTCTACCAATGTTTTCAATTTAGCAACTACTAAAAGTAGCATGCAAAAAAGGAAAAGTCTATTTTGTCCATGTCACTAAAAACATTTTATTTTAGTTTTATAAATAAACTTAAAATTACAAGGAGAAAATCATATTCAGCAGAAACTGTAAAGGAAGTTGCATATCTTTTTCAATTGCATGTACAAAAACAAGAGACTTAAGGGTTGAAGAATAAGATGCAAAAGAAAATTTAAAAAAATAACAAATACATATTTTCTTTATGACCAAGTCCATAGGAAACTGTTTGTCACTGTGAATGACACTTAAGAAACACTTCTGGACACTCATTTGCCTTTTTATTCTAATGTTACCAAACTTGCAGACAGTTGTCAATGTTTGAAAATATGTCACATAAAGAGATTTTAAAAGTAACTTTTAAGAAATATAGTTTATATTTTTTTTAAATCTTTGTCTATGATTATGAAACAACCATGTCTTTTGCCACTTTTTACCCATATTTTAAAATTGCATCCATTCATTGAAACTTTGTTCCAAATTCTTTTGATTTCATCAGTTTCTATAGTTTACATTTGATTCTCTTTAGTTATTTTTCTTGTTTTATTCAAATATCTTCTCATATCAAAATATCATATTACTTTCAATGACAATGTTCTGAGGATAATCAAAATAAACATTGAAACATTAATTACCCATAATGTGTTTGTTAATAAAATATGATTACATAAAATCATGCTTTTTAAAATTGCTGTCATATTTTAAATATCTTTCAGAATTTAGGATCCATATACAATAAAATAAAATCAATTAATGGTTATCTTAGAACTCGGTTTAACCATGTAATCTTTCACAAATATTAAAAAAATTGCAAGGATTTATTTTAAGGAGCAAAAGACAAAAAATTCTTCCATATGTAATCTCGCATTTATAATATTTATTCTTTTCTTACCTGAATCATAATTTTCATAAACATCTTCTCTAACACCATCAGCATCATTAGAACAATCTATTGCAGAGATATCATTGTAAATGTGTTCATCTTTTGAAGTCGCCACTTCAGATTCACTATCAGATTCAATATCAGACTGTAATTTAAAAAAACAAGTCTTATTTATAGAAAAGAATTTTATGTTATATGAAAAGTAATACTAGAAAGTAAGTAGAACCTAGAATTAAAAAAACAAATACAAAGGTTGTATAAATGCTTATATTTTCATCAAAGCAAGAATTGTTTCGTTTTTAGAAAAATTTTAATGAAGCATTAATATTAGAGCAGAGCTCACTAGAAAATAGTTATCTATATATATTTTTAATATTTAATAGGTTGATGTAAGCATTGCCAGCATTATTTTTTGTGACAATAGTCCGAATAATGTAAATAGTGTACAATTCAAAATTCTTTTAAAGCTATTGGTGTTTGATGATTTTACTAAGCTTTTCATTTATGATTAGTAAATATAGATATTACTTAATAGCAACTAAAAGGGTGAAATTAATACTGAATTTTAAAATATTTAAAACTTAATTTATCTTATTTAAAATTTTAAAAAAATGAAAACAATTCTTGTAAAAATTCTTTATTCATCAAAAAATTTTTCTTCAGACAATAGTATCCATAATATATCTTATTCATAAAAGCAATTAAAAGTTTTTCTAATTGAATAATGTCTTAGTTTTATTCCATTTTTTATTTTACAATTCAGAGCAGATTTTTGGTAAATGGTGTTTATGTTTGACAAAAACAAATTGATGGTTTAAATTCTCCAAGGTGTTCTGCTTTTAACTCATATAAATATGAAGATGGTGAAATTTTAATTTCTCAAGATTTCATAAAATTAAGTAAAATTCAAAAATAATTTCATTCATTTGTGAATAAGTGCTGAAAATTATTTGATTTTTCTCAAGAATTTCCAAAACAAAATGTGTTTTTAATGCCAAAAAAGATTTTAAAATTTCCAATACTAGTCTTTGGCCCACCTGCTGACATAAGAAAAACAAGATTTTTAATCAAAAAATACTTTCATCTTTCTTCTTAATAATAACAAACATTTTTATGATAAAACTTTATTTTTAACAAGTTTGGGACCTTTATTCATCATGGTATGCTCTTTTTTTAGCAAATTTTTGGAGGTATCTACTTTAAAATGATATCCCACCACAGAATGATTTATTTTCCTTAGCAAGCAAATGCTCAAAATGAAGTTACAGTTTTATAAAGAATTGAATTTTTTTTTTATTAAGAAGCAAAAATATTATTTGTTGAGTGAAGCAGATGAGTGGAAACTTCCCAGGTGAGTTGTAATTCTTTTTTCTTTCTTTTTGGTTTCAATGAAACATGGGGAGGGTTAGAGTTATCCTGAAGGATTATTATGACATTAATTATTGCCTTCACTTGGTCTAATTAGATGTAGTACATATTTAAATCATTTGTTACTCTGGGAGGATCTTGTGAGTTTTTTTTTTTTATTGTGGGGTGGGGGGTAAACAAATTTATATCTCTTCGTTTCTCACATGCTTCTTGCTTTCCTTTATTCTTCCTTTTTCACTGCTATTGCACCATCAAGTGGATTGCTGCCAGAAAGCAGTGTTCTGTTGAGGAAGTGGTATATCTCTACAATATAACACTGAAGGATGATACATTAGCCTCCACAGTCCTGGGAAATGGAATCTACACCTACCAGGTGTGGGTAAAAGTGATATTGCAACTCCACCAGCATGCAAGGAGAATGCAACCTACAAAACTGGAGGTCTAAATTTGGAAAGCGGGTGGTGACTGGACACCATGGTCTATTCTCATTTCTGGTCAACTGGATGCCACACCACATTAGAGACCTTTGCCCTGTCAAGAGAGTGGACCATGACAGTGAGTCCTCGGAATGCGAGAGCATGGAGGATGGTAAAGATAGGGAGTCATCAGAAGCAGGATCTATAGTAGAATACATGGATTCCATACAAATGCCCAGTGAT
The DNA here is from genome assembly GCA_903632075.3 of Acanthosepion pharaonis. Lineage (NCBI taxonomy): Eukaryota > Metazoa > Mollusca > Cephalopoda > Sepiida > Sepiidae > Acanthosepion > Acanthosepion pharaonis. The sequence goes on from CAHIKZ030003485.1 coordinate 1,506,837, forward strand.
ATGACAGATGATGATGACCCACTAGACTTGGATGAAGAGACTTCCCCTGTTTGATTCATCTCAACAGATGGTCCTCCCGCATTAGATACACAAACCTCTTTGGTTTCACTACGGAGAAACATAAGACAGAAGTGACCAAAAAAATTCACCCCCAACCCGGCTATAACTTGTGTAATCAGGATATCAGGGGGACGTGTAGAAACACAGAGGATGGCTTACCTAGTATGAAACATGTTAGAGTTGTTGCAGCTGTAACAGGAAATCTGGTTCAAGGACTACAAGCATGTATGCGCTACAACTGTGATTTGATAAAATGAACCTCACAACTATGCAAATGTATTAACACTTGCTGCTTACTATATAAGTGGCTACATTGCTCGCTAGAGGTCAGTAGTAATTCTGTAGATGATGTTCATGGTGTATAGTAGAAAGAGAAAGTGGTACAGGTGACACAAGCAGAATACTCAATACTTAACACACCATTAGTGGCAACACTCCAGTTGTTGCATCTTCTGTCCACAGAGTAAGAATTCCCTCTTCAATCTACCTCTTCAATTCTTGTTCAAATTCTGCTATCTCTTCTTCCTGCTGTTGACTTTGTGTAAGACGCCACTTTATCCTTAAGCACTGGAGGCCCTGCTGCCCCATTCCACTCAATTATTCACTTTTTACCATTGAACTGCACAGAAGTCTTTATCTTCAATTCAACAAGTGTTCCTTTTGTCATCTGTAATTTGCCATCACACAATGTTTCTCACCAAACTCCACAGTACCATCTTTATTAATGGCAACTCCTTCAAGATGAATGATCTTCATCTATTCTCAACACAGTGCTGATACCTGTAATCAAACAGTCAATTATGATGGCATTTGGATTTAGTTGCTGACCTCAGACTTCCAACACCACAGTGTAAGTTCCTTTGTATCTCACTTCTCTCCTATCAACCGCCCATTCCATTTATCCACTAGATTGGATAGTATTAGAGTGGTAATACAGCCAGTATCAACAAGGGTATTTACCCTGCTCCCCGCTACCAATATCTCTCTTATTCACTGTGATCCATGATGCACTACTGCTGGAATGAAGTAGTAGTCACCAGTGCATTGGTTTCTCTCAGTCCAATTCCTTGTGAACAATATTTCACAATATGTCCTGTCTCACCACATCTAAAACAGATTGGTTTGGATCTTAGCAGGTCTTTACAATCATGCAGTATGTGCAGACCCTTGCATCTGAAACACTGGCTGCTAAATGTTCTGAATTTGTTTCACCCATCCCTTAAATTCGACTGGATCTTCTCTGTATCTAGTTTGGTTCTACCTTTCAATCACTATCATGTCAAGCTCTTATGTTTTGTTGGCCATCAGCACACTAACAGTAGGGATCAATTCACTAATATTCATTTCACTTATATGTATCTTTTGAGAAAATTGTCAAAAGATGAATTGAACTATTCAAATCTTGAAAAAGGAGAGTGTTGGCCATAATATGAATGACAAATAGAGCTTGTCAGTTTCTGATTAGACAGAAATTTCTACTAAGGTCCAACCATAGACCTTTAGAATTCATATTTAATCTTAGGAAGTAACTTCCTAGGGAAACATCTTCTAGAAGTTTAAGATGGGCCATAATGTTAATGGCATCTGACTTTGATATTGAGTACATGAAAGGCAATACTATTCTGAATGTAGATGCTTTGTGGAGATTGAGGTTGATTACTTCTGAAAGTGATAAAAAGGAGGTTTGGATTGATTTGGTTTGTTTATTTTACCAGCACATCAACCCTTTTGGGCCATTTAATGTTGAAATCAGATTTCTATTCAATAATATCTTACAAAGTTTTAAGTTTAAAAATTTGTGAAATATAATTGGGAGCTAGTTGTCTCGTTCATCTGAAGGTGAAATTGTTTGGATTAAATTTTGGTATACTTTTCTTCAAGTAGGTCGAAATGGTTTCTTTAGTAACATTTTCAAAAAGATCTTTAAGGATATTCATCTTATAAAAGGCATTTAAAGATAGGGCCAAATTCAGCACAGTCCATCATAAAATGTTTTATGGTGTATATCTTCTGGCATACTATGCATTTAGATGGATCCTTGTCTTTTAGGAGAAAAGAATGTGTGATATTGGTATGGCTAATTTTGATTCTTGTTAAGACTTCTTCTCTTCTGGAAAGTCTGGTGTTATGGTGTCTTATCTCAAGTGTAGGTTTGATTTTGCACAATTATTTGGGTGAGTATTCAATAAATCTTGCCACTTATTTAAGATATACATATATTAATTACTGTTTTGAAATCTGTATGAGGAACTTTTGTTTTTGATATATTCATTTTTAGTGATTCTTTCGCTGCTTTATCTGCTTTTCCATTTCCCTGGATGCCTATATGGTTAGAGATCCAACAGAATATGATGTGTTTTTGATTACAAAGTAAATTGATTTTGTTTCAAAGTTTCACTATAATAGGGTTGGTCAGGTTTTTATACTTCAGCAATGTAAGGCAGATAGGGAGTCTGAGAATATAATAAATCTTTCTGACTCACTATCTGTCATAATGTCCAAAGCTAAGTCTATTGATATAGCTTCTATGCTAAAAATTGAGGATTTGTCAGGTAAATGCTTTTGAAATATGTTTTCATTCAATATAGCTGAACATCCAACTATCAATATTTTGGGAGCCAGCAGTGTATATATGCTTACAATTTATGTTTTTGTAGGATATTATGAATTTCTTCCATGAATACAGTTATATCAGTTTCAATTTTAGAGTGTTTTACCAGTCTTAATATTACATTGGACTGTTTTATTAACTAGGGAGGAGTTTTTGAGAGAACAGATTCAAGTATTAGAGAAGAGTTTATTTTGAGTTTTTCCCTGATAATTGAACCAAGATATTTGGATTGTCTCATGACTTGAAGTTCCTCACTAACAAATTTCATTTTGGTTGAAAGCCCTTTCCTATTGTTCATCATGCATAAATATGAAACAAATTATTATCTCCATAATGAAAAAATAAGCAGGAATCAAAATATTTATTTTGCAAAGAATATCTTGCTAAAACAAAAACTTTGTCTAAGCACAAAAAATAAAAAATTGGAAAAAGAAAACTCTAAAACAAAATGGGTTTAGCTAAATCCAAGAGGTAAAGGAAAAACATGAATAAGAAAGAGGGCACAATTCATAGCAAAACTCAATATTATGACATGTGATGAAAGAATGTTCAGAAACTAGCATGATATATTCCAGCCAATGCATTCTTCAGCCTTCCTCAGTTGTATCTGTCATTTCTTGAGTATCACTACCAAGATTCCTATAACAACAGTGAGTATTAAAGTTAGGATCTAATAATTTTTCAAAATGAAATAGTCATACAGAAGAATTTGCTAGTGTCATCAATTGAATCCCCAGACTAAGCTAAACAAATATCTATACAGTTCTCATCATCTGTTATTTGCATCATTTCATGTAAGCATTTTTATATGAAGACATTTGCAGATGAAAATGCCAGAATATCAAATTCTGTTTTGCTGTTCCATATCTATTGGGGCATTTTATACACAATTAAAATATTGACTGCCTGTATTTAGAGAAATCAATCCACATCCTTTCTGATAGGATATATAAACAGTACAAAGAGACATTATCTCTGATTTCAGTTATCATTAAATTAGTGATTTTTCCCTGGTTTTCTCTCTCTCCACCAATTAACATCATAATTCATTCAATTGCTGATTAAAGAATAAAACCAAATATTACAAACAAAAAATACTTACAAACTCATCATCTGGCCAACTGTCATCACCTACAAAGATTGAGAAAACATTTCAGACGTCAGTAAAAATAATAAAAATACAGAATTAACATAAAACCACAAACAATATACCGATAATGCCCACCTGTCTAATAAGCTATTAGTCCTTCAGGTGCCCACAAAACAATTTGTACGATCAGGCATGCACTCTATAAGACCCCTAAAATTAGTTTACCAGTATATTAACAGTAGGTCCTTTAAATACTGCATGTTACACAGTAGACATTTTGTAGATTGAACTTGTTGGTCTAACACATCCCATAAGTGAACTAGCATATTGTAATTTCAAGTTTCATAGCAACTTACAATTGGGTCAAAAGAAACATTGTTATTATTATTGGTTCCTGTGCAGTATTGGGGTTTCAGTGGCAAGTTATTTTTATGGGGTAAAGTTATCAATCTCATGCCTGTCCAACCTCATTTAGCTTAAATTTCATTTTTTTCTGTCACAGTAAATCTCTCTTCACTCGACTACCTTTATATCTCTAAAAGATTTCAAGTTATTTACTCAAACCTAAGGGGAGAATAGAGATGGAGTCATATCTTTTCCAAAGGTACTAGTGCAAAGTGAACACAAATTACCAGGCTTATACTGAAAATAATGCATTAAATGCAAATGTTGGTAGTATGGCAGTAGAGGTTGAACCTTCTTGCCAGTGATCCATATTGTTTGCTTTGTTACAAATAGCAGCTGAGCACAGTATGGCAAAATGGTGTCTAACATGAAAATGTGTACAAAGCAGAAGTATGTCATTGCAGAAAACTATACCTGCTGAGATTCTTATTTGAACATTTATAGAGAGCAAACAATGGATGTGAACACAGGAATTGGGTGATGCATTTCAGTAGTAGCAACATTAATGTGTATCACAAACCATGTTCTGATCTCAGCATGCAAGATCTTTATTGCAGGTAAAAAATACATAGCCAATGATAGCGACAATTTGAAAATATAATATTTTGTAGCTGAAATCTTGTTCTATCCAAAAGTGTCACCACATTTCTTGTATTTGTGAAAATAAATAATAAGCATTACTTTTGGAGCATTCCTTATGTCACAAATGAAATTTCAATTCTGTTTGATGACTACATTTTCCATAGAATAGACAATAAATATGAAAACTTGTTATGAAATAAAGTAAATTTATTTGAATAAGAATAGATAAACCTCACGATAATATCAGAATGGATATTGATGAGCCTAATGCAATTGCAGAAATAATTAACTTTTCAGATTAAAAATATAAATGGCATCCAGATAAGAAAAAATATCTTTCTATATTTTTCAATTTTACTTATAATACAAATTTTTTCTTCTAAAACTTATCAATTGATTTTTTACTTCTTTTTATATGTCTTTCAATTCACATAAGCATCTGCATCTTGGAAAGAGGAATGAAAATAATTTTATTCCTTGCTGATTGAGTAAACATTTCACTTCAAAATTTCAAGAAAATTATCAAATATGACAAGAAATAAACCTGAATAAAGATGGAAGACACAATGGCCAAAATGTGAATATAATGGCCAAGATGAGTATACTATTCTGAATGTACAAGTGAATAATAATAATAATAAAAATCATTCCCTCTCCCCTCAAAAAAATGAACAGAAAAAAATTTTTATTTGCATTTTTTCTATTTACTATGATAAAAAATATGCTTACTCTGTTCACCATCTACTTCTTTGTTGAAAATGGCCCTTAAAAAGAGAAGAAAATAATCATGAAAGAAAAGAAGAAAAATGCTGTTTAGTTACATTAAAGTGTTAGAATATAAACATGTGTGATTGTTCATTTTTGTATGTATATGTCCTGCAAAATAAGCAAATTGAATATAAATTGTTGTTCTCTATGGAATATATTTGACTGCAGAAGCTATTTGCACATTGCTGTATTGCTCCCAATGTGAATATTACTATTAATAACACTGTAGATACTAAATGCAATAAAACTTGTACTTGTGGATGTACCTAATATTTTGTTTATTTTACCATCATACCATGGTCTGACATGTTATCAAGTCAATTTTTAAAGAATTTCTTCTGTTCCTGTAATCAAAATCCATTCATGTGATTTGATGAAAAGGACAATTTTTAATGCTGTCAAATTTAAAATAAGACATATTTGCAATATGAAACATGATAAAAAGCATTTGATGTATTTTTTTTCATTAAAGTTCTGTGGTGGTAAAGCAATGACTCAACTGATAGTAGCAGATAGGAAAACACGAGGAGGGTAACCGACAAAACAGTGTCACACGTCCAACTTTCTCACGAGCAAAAAACCCAGTACTCAGAAACAAAAATGTGCCTGCTTTATACAGCTGAGGACCGACCATGATTTGCATGCGAATGATGAGACAACAAAATTTCGTGTTAACTGTCCAAGACCGCCTGGCATAAAACATGGGCGCCGCATTTTGGTTCTTTTTACCATTGAGCAATCGGAGTTAGCATGACACACAGATTCGCGGGCGTTTCCGAGGTAGGCCATTTTAACAATTTTCCCCACAAGTTCTTATAGAATATTGACTAGAAGCTTCCTTTTGGCTTTCATTTGAACCTGTCATTGACATCCCAGCTTCAGGCATTACAGCTCACCATCCACAGCTAAAAAGTAGTCCTTTTGAATGTTTCTTACTCCTCTGCAAGGGATACAATTGATTTCTAGACTCTGTCAAACAGGATTCAGTAATGCTTACTATTGTAGTGAACAGATCTTGAAAATCCAAGCTTAAAATGTCAGTAACTGGTGGCCATAAACTTCAGACTTCAATGGAAAAAAATGTTCAATGGCCATAATTGTGTAAAATGCTGAACTACTTTGGTGTAACTGTTCATTGCATCAAATAATATTCAGGCTCTGTACCATGAATTGAGCTGCTGCATTTACATGAGGACATGACACACACAAACTAATTTCCCTATAGTTCTGCCATGGCCATACAGTTTGTAATTAGTAGAACATGGCTAGATCTGGAACATTGTCTAGAGTTTATTCAGTGGACTTTGCTGACAATATTGCACTACAAGCAGAGGATTAGATTAAGTGCAAGTAGATGACTACTTCTCTGATTAATAAAATATCAAAAACTAGCCTCAGAATTAGAATTGAAAACCTAAAATGATGGACAATGGCTATCACAACCAAATCCAATCATTGTAGCATACCAATTTCTCAGTATGACAGAGGTTTTTCAGTATCTGGGTAGTAATATTAGCAACAATGATGTGAATAAGGAGATCAGCTCCAGACTTGCCAAGGCCACCAGTCTTCTAATGCATAGGGTTAGGGTCAACAGAGATCAGTCTTCACAACAAGATGAGTTTTTACATGGAGTCTTCACCATTTTGTATGCAACTGAAACACAGAAGAGAACCACTGTAATAACCAAAACACTTGATAGCTTTCATTCTTAGGTTATCTGGACACAAGAATGTAAAAATGTGGTGCTCTTAGAAAAAGAAAAAGGAAAAGATTAATAGATATAAAAATAAGTAGATAGATTTTACTAGTCAATAATCTTGCTGATGTAGGTTGAACAAGTAAAAAAGTCAGAAATGTTGGTTAGCAAGTTATTTTGTCAACAAGTTAAAAAAAAGACATTTTGACTGAAAGCATTTGGAAGCAAGCTGTAAATTAGTTCTTTGACAAGGTGTCAACAGTAAATTTAGATTATTGCATGGCATGAATATTGATATAAAAGTTAGAATCTGAGGTTTTGGGATGGAGAGTGAGGACAGAATTTGGAGACAGATGTCCTCTTAGCCTCTTTTGGGAAAGAGTCATTGTGCTGAAGTAACACATGCAGTGGAGAGAACAGACTTTCCAGCTCTTGCAGACCTTTTATCATCAAAAGCAGTTTATCAAAGAATAAAGGTCATTTTAGTGAAGACTAAGAGAAAACATAGCAGATGAAATGCAGAGAGAAAGAAAAAAAAAAAACTATTTTTATTATCTTGACTTTTTCTATTCGTAGTCTGAATCAGAATTGGCTTTTCAATGATTAACCTTTATCACTCTGTATGTGACTTCATTTGCTGTACAAAAAGTTTATCCTGCCACTGAAGGTGACTCTGATCTCTGAACAAGAGTGTGCTTGAATTTCATAGCTGTGTTGTCATATCCTTCTATGGCAACAGAAAATAACTTTGGGTGAAATTGACAGTAAGGATACTGCAATTGAGAGGCCTTGAAAAAGAATGCAGTGGAAAGGGAAGTAATATTAATAATGCAGAGTGCTAAAGGTTAAAACAAGACCCTTTGAAAGCTAACAAAAAAAAATTTAGTCTGTAATTTTGTTGTCATTTCAAGCACTGTCAAAGAAAAGAGATGAGCATCAGACTCATGGGAGTCAAGTGACAGTAATCTTTCTGACAACATTACAATGTGGCAGGAAATACAAGTGTTATGAAGGACACAACAGAAATCATTAAGCAGATAGAGTTTTGACATCTATGTTTCCCTGGGGACATCCATAAAATTCTGATTAAATATTACACCTTTTCTTTTAGATAATTCCAGATACTAATTTGCTTTCAGTTATTCTAACTGGGAATTCATCATAGAGGTCATGCTTCTGATCCTGTTACCTTCTTGGAATGAAAACTGGCTTTTAATATGCTTGTTAGTAATTCATTTCACTTTCAACCCCAACTTTTCTTGCATTTGATATTGTTGTAAACCATCTACTTTTCATTATCCTTCAATAAAAATACAATTTTGTTTTTGCTTAACTTATGTGAAAACTACACATTAAAGTGACTAATATAATCAAAATGGCACAAATGACTTTCAGTGATTGATATTTTGCGTATACTGGCTATCTCCCATGTTATATAACTGATTATTTTCAAGTAATGGCTTGATTGCTATCAACCTCAACTGGTTTACCTGATTTTAGATCATCATTAAGTGAGAAACCTGCACTACAAAACTTTGCAAATCACTTTTGATATCTTTGATCATTCACAGCACCTTCTTTGAAAAACTGCAGAAATCTATTTTGCATTTGAATTTTATTTTTATATGTTTTAAAAATAAAAATGCATATTAGAGTTAATCAGCAAAAATATGCCACTTTGACTAAATGAATGTTGTCACAATACAATAGAAAAATTGATTTTTATAAAATAAATTAATTAAAACTAAATTTTATCTAAAAACAAACACAGAACAATTCAGTGAATTTTGGTTATCTAAGATGAAAAAAACTTTCGGGCCAAATTAATGAAAAGGCACACAAAATCAATTGTTTTGAATGAATTTAAAACTAAATGTTCCCAATGCCATCTAATAAAATTAGCAAATTTTTTCTTCAGATAACCAAATGAATTGTTGCATTTTACAAAACTTTGTTAAATGAGAAGTAGTTATTAATGTTTATTTGACACACTTATCCTAAGTTGGATGAACGATTCTTCTACAGTTAACATGTAATGCAGGACTTTGCATTGCATAAGAAAGGAAAAGGGTGTAACCAAGTATTTCTAATTGCCAAGGGAAATGCCATAAAGGACAGGATGATAGCACAGTCCAGCATGACACTCCAAATTGTTTTTAAGAACTAACCAGCCCCTAAGTAATAAAAAAGCTAGTTGAAATTGCATCTCCTGGGGCCACCTATCAAATAAATGCTTATAGACCATTCCAACATAAGGGCTGATATGTCATAAAATGAACCAACTTGACCCCGGTGTGTGACATGTATGCAGAAAAATTTAGTAAAGTTGATTTTATTAAACTTGTTTAACAGACAATTTGAGAACAAAAATTAAGGTAGATATGAAAAGCAAAAACTTAGATCACCAATATTTGATTATCAAACAAGAATCATAAGAGATTTTGTTAAATTATTCTAGTTTAAATTCAACAAACTGTCAGATCAATTCAACAAAGTTCTCAACTTTAAAGCCAGTCAACACTTTTTTGGTTCCCCAACTGGTGGACTCAAATTCTCACTGTCAACAATGGCAGTTACTCTGTCTTGTGATCATGCCAACTTTATTTTCCTCCCTCCTCAAAACCAATGTATATTTTTATAATGAATATTTTACATACACCTGCATCCTTGGTTGCAAAGCATTTTTCTTGGTAAGGATTTCTTGCTTGTTCGTGCATAACTTCTAGGAATAAACACCAAAACATTAACAAAACTACCGAAAACTACCTTTTTGGTGATGATCTACACATTTATCAGACTTTTTAAAAATCCCACGTTTCTTTACTTTAAAATGTAGTCAGTCATATTTATCTAGAATCTTTTTCTTTTAGTATCTTTGAATTAACATGATTTTTGGGAAAGATAGAGGAGTGGTTTCCTGTTGTCTTCTCTATGGTTTGGAATTCAGAATCAAGGAAGGCTCTTGAATTGTTTTTCCCTCCCTGTGAAGAACACAGTTATCCACATTGCACTGAATTCAATGTTGGGTCTGCTTATTTAATCATTTTCATCTCAAACAAAGTAAAGATGAAGATATTAGTCTGAATCACCCATGAAATAATGAAAATAAATCATCTCATAGTTTTAGATGATGCTAAATTAGGTGTTAATGTTATTTATTTTATGCAAGTAAATATTTTACTAATTACTTTTACTAATTCACTAATTACTTTAATGCTGGCTGTATACTTCTCTTTCAAATTCAGATCATTCAAGAGTCTATCTTATTGCAATTTGGCTAATGCCTTGGCCCTCTTTAATTTATATATTTTCATGCTAAGGTTATATTTCACTGGAAGGTTGTCACTCTTTGGGTACGTTTTACATTGTAAAAGTGCATTCATGAATCTCATTGATCATTATGTAGTCAGTTTGGTTTTTTGTTTCTCCTCCTGGGCTTTTCCATGTGCATATTCGTCTTGGGTGTTCTTGAAACTAGGTATTGGCTACTACCTGATTAAGTTAAGCATTTGTTAGACAATGGGCACTGATTAGGATTCCTACAATTACATTGGTCACTGTCCTTAACAATATTAGCATTAGTGCCTACATTATGGTTAAAATTATTAAATTTGTTTAGTGTTCTTTATGATTTTCTCAAGATTATTGGTGCAACTATAACTAAGTTTTAATGTATTCCTATTAAAAATTTTACTAAGTGGATTGCTTTTCAGAAAAAGTTTATCAATTAATTTTGAGAAACTTATGGCCTACCTTCATACTAATTGATTAAATGGAAGTGTGTACCAGATGATCTTCCTAAAATTTCTTTTCTTTGAAATACCATTATATTCTCAACTGAATTTCAGTGGACTTATACCCACTACTCCTCAGAACTTTATTGTACACAGTGCTATGTTTCTCAAACACATCTTTGTTCGATGAGTGTTTGCTGATCCTACATTCTACAGAGAAAGGAATATGTCAGATTACAGATGGTTGATGATTGGAATTGGGATGGATATAAATTGGGTTGGCATTGTTCTTCATATAAGGCTGAAAATTGTCACAGACTAGATCTAGCATTACACCTAGAAAATCAACTTGTTTAATATTAGTACTTATTTAACTTTAAGATCTAAACTTTTAAATTCCCTATGAAACATTTTTTTTAGTTTATCAACTTTAATTTTCATAGAGTTTTTACAACAATAAGACCATCATCTCTATACAGTCCTATACTATCCAGCATAATCTCCTCATAAGCAGTAAGGTTATACAAAATATATAACCCAACCAGATCAGAAAACTCTGCAGAATCCAATGAAATAAAATGTCAAAGTTATCATCAGAATTTTTTACCCACTGTTCTTTATTGTGGATGAGGACAGATTTCCTACAGTTCATAATAATACTTATCTCTTCACTTGAGATATTGGAATAAACTTTGGCAAATTCTAATGCCAGTGTAAAGAGGTCCTTGGATATGGAAGGGTAGAAATCAACAATATCAAACTGGATAAAGGTACAGAGGTTTTTTTGGGGGGTTTTTTGTCGATGCTTGTAAACCAGTTAATAACTTCTGTGGTACCAATCCATTGAATAAGACCAAGGTGATTTTTAATCTGTTTGTTAATGCGCTCAAAGATAGCTTTGCTTATCCTTCCAGTCTCCAATATGGTGGGATTTATAATCCTTGTAGGAAGTTTGGTCTTAAACTCTGGCTTATTGTCTTTAAGTAAGACATAGGATTCCTTTGTGCAAAGTTTACCAATCCTATTGCTAATTTTTAGTTTATCAGTAATATATTTAGAAGAAGTGTTAATTTGATCAACACATTTAAAATTGTTAACATTTATTTTTTTGTAATTCTTGGTTAAATTATTTCTGATTAGTGCCATGTAATCCTTAGGATGAAATTTATAAAAATTAATAGTTTTGTCAGATTTTACAAATATTTGTTCAGATTTATTAATATCCTTGATTATGGTATCCAAATGTTTCTGAAACTAGTTTCTGTGTTTATGAAAAGTAATGTCATTAATAATGTTTAAAAGATCCATTTAAAAATCATGTAAGCGGTGGATGATAGGAGGAGGTTTTAAATTCCTAAATCCATAAGAATCAGCTGCATCATAATCCAAAAGAAAGAAATGGGTTTTCCATCTTTCTTCTTATTAAATCTTTAGTCTTTAGGACCAGTTTTTCAAAATATTCCGATTTGTTCGCAATGGGAATGTTTTTAACAAAATTCCGACATCAATTTTTTCATGTTTGAGTATTAAAATAAATGTAAATAGTGCTTGACCTTATAGGAGCAAATATCCATATGAAATGAAATGTGTGTGTATATATCCAAATGGCTATTTTTGTAGTGATTTTATAATATATTTATGTTATAATTTTTTTAAATAAATAATTATACCTGCTCTACTCTGTATTGAGCACTCTTTTAAGAATAGTAATTGTTGGTTATTGGAATTCATTCCGTATACACCAATTATATATATATATATACATACACACACAGAGTTACTATTAAGAATATATTTATCTCAACACAAATTAAAAACTGGTTTTACTCGTTAGATTGTTAATCAAAGCTAATAGAAAAAGCATCTGTTCGAATATGAAAAATATAATCAGCAAACAATTACATAACATTCTTTTGCAGACTTAGATAAATGCAGAATTAATGCCAGGAATTTATATTAAATAATGTGAAACACAAGAACAGAATACAACAGGTGGAGAATAGTCTGATAAATACAGGAAAAATTTGTAATTCATTAGTCCTACCAGCATATAGCATATTCCTCTGTTTTTAGAACTTGGGTATCACATATTTTACAAGTACAAAACCAATTATTGTGGAGTAGGCATCTAAGTTTAAATCTGAAATCAACTTCGTATATCATGAGAACATTTACTTGATCTCTTTTGAGAGCAAGAGAAAATAAGAAAATCATGTTTTGGATTTTAAATTCAGTAAAATTTTCACTTTTCTTTTTGTTTCCCCACTGGCTTTACCATTAATCTATCATACCTCTGCTTAGATTGAATCATTTTGTGAACTAATTAACAAAATATTTTTATGATAAGGAGAATTCATGAATAAAATTATGGTATGAGGAGTTATCATTATTTACATTCCAACTAATGTTGTCATCTTGGATGTTATTATTACATTGTTTCAGCCACTGTGTTCTCTGGCCTTCTTCCGGTATCTATTGATCCAGGTAATCTATGAGGAATTTCAAACTGAACCCTTTATTTAATCTACAGGGATAGATATCCATGTCTTTAGATCTCATCTTGTTCTTTTTAGTACTGCTCTGTTATTGCTCACCTTATTTCTATTGTGTCCAAGTTTGTGCTTCCAGACCCAAGGATTGAACTCAAAATCATTATGTTACCAAATTCATGAACCAAAATTTTAATCCACTGGGCTATGACCTTTAAATAATATAAATGGTCACAGTAATGGTAATAGTATCCATTTCCTTATGAGGAAAATATCTGACAGTCATTGACCAAGCAGTCGGTACTAATCTTGGAAGCGGGTGGGCTAACTTTCTCTCATTTTTGTTTAAAGTAGTGAGGAATGTCAACATCTTCATTATGTCATTATTGTGATATACATTTTAGCTGTTGTAGCCATTGAAAATCCTCAAGCGATGTGGTTTATGTTATCTGGTATAGTTCTTTGTTTGTGATTCTGTAGAACCAGTCTATGAGGTTTGAAAAAGAATGGTCCTCATTAAGACTTACAAGCTTCATTTGCTTCAAGTCATTTTTAGTCATTGATCTTAAAATATGGTTATATACAGCTGACAGTTTAGATATTACTGAATGATTTTGATACCACACATGGCAACCACATGAAAGTCTCAATCTGACGAAGCTATTTAACAACATGACTAGAATTTTAAGTTAATATTTTGGCTTTGTAGTAATTTGCAGTATTGGGCAAATATCATGATGCCTATTCTATGTTCAATTTCTTTTTCTCCTAGACTAAATTTGCTATCACTGATCCATACACCAAAGTATTTAGATTGTTTAGTATTTACTAATTCCACATCCTGAATTTTTATGATGGATTCAGGGTTTACATTCCAATTCCAGATCATAGTTTCTATTTTAAAAAGGTTTGAGTACTATTTACTATGGAACACTTAGTAGAGGATGTTTTTTTGCTAAAGGTCCTTTTTATTACAATTATGAATACCTATGTCATCAGCATAATCCCTTTCATCAACAGTTACTTTGACCAGAGGAGGGAATGCAAGAGTACTTAGTAGATTCAGTTAAGATTTGGTATGGAATGTGCTTAAATAATCAGTAACCATTTCTACACATCTGTGCTTATATATATGCAGGACATTGTCTAGGAAAAGTTTAAATAGATTCTCGTTTCTGCTTTGTCATATTCCTAAGGTTTGAAATATTTCAATATTAGGGCCCTCAGTGGACTAATTTAGTTCCTCCATCAAATCTAGCCACATGCAATTTAGCAGGAGATTATAAAGTAATTAAGGTAATTTGATGATTGAACAAATTTGGCAATTTTCTTTTTTATTTAAAATTTATTTTAGAAACTCAATCTATGTTTTAGATTAAAAACATGGGAAAAGGTATTGTCAGTGGTCAGAAATTAAAGGTAAGCATTATTGAGAGAATAAGGAAATATAGTAAATGATGGCACTAATAAATCAAGTTCAAACTGCAGCAAAGGCAGCTTACATTCACTTTGAGCTAAATAAATCTGTGTACTCTGTATTCTTATAACTTGACAAAATGCCTCATCATTTGTATGTCACAATATCGGATACAGAAGAGAACTTGAGAAAGCCACTTCTCTCATAACTATATAAATTTCATCTTTTCTATGTTGATGAGTATTATTTTACTGCCTTGCAACATAATACATCAGTTTAACTGTGATACACTATAAGTTAGTTTGTGAGAACTTTCATCTTGATTACTGAAAGAATATTGCACATTGACCAACCAGAATGTGGTGAGGGAGTTGCATTTGCTGAAGATACTACACACTTTCTTCATTGTTTATTGGCTTCTATTTTCTGTGTCTGAAGCTACCAGATGTTTTCCCTTCCAATCATACACAAATTTCAACCTAATGAAACTCTGGCCCATGTCTAGAATGAGCATGCCTAAAGATCTAGTCTTTAAACTTTAATATAGACAATTATATACCATATGTGCTGTGTGTTATGTCTAAGAAAAAAGTAGTTAAGACAGTGGAATGTATTTTTTCCTTTAAATATAACAGATTGAAAATCAGTTTTAAACAATTAACCAATATCTTTGCACATACAAGTTTCTTCCCTCAAATCATTTCAACTGATTAAGCTGAAGGAACAGCAAAGTAACATCAATACCATGGAAATTAACAAAAAAATCTATTCCTGCCCATCGCCTACTCCATCTCCTTCACAAAAATCTAAGAAAACAATGCAGCTACCACCTCCAAGAAAAAAAATCCATCCATTGAAATTGCTGTACAATCTGGGGGATGACATCTTCCCAGACCAAGAGATTACTCAGAGAAGGGAAATTGAAAGTTCCTGCTCAGCATAAGATATATAAATGAAAAGGATGCTGTAAATCACGCACTGGTTTAGAACTGGTTTGGAAGCACAGCAAATATGGGGCATAGGTGGGAAGGCCAATAAGACCTGCCATACATCATCCCTAGTGGTGGTTATTTCAAATAAAGCAATAACTTCCAAACTGTTGTGTCATCTGCTAATCTGTGACAGAAGTTCTACCAGTGTCGAGTGATGACTTCCTTAGTAGTCGCTTGAATCTATGCAAAATAGGGCAAGTCTGTTTCATTACATCTGGAAATGAAGAAGTTTTATGTCCTTCATGATCAGTGATTTCTCTAAACTATCATATGAGATCTTATCTCTTTCTCTTAAGATGTGTACATTGTACTTTTTATTGGTGATCTTGGTCTGGACTAATCGTCATTCTGATCTTACAAATCCATATCAGATTTGTGTGAACTATCTCCCATAATTTCTTTACTACTATGTTTGCTTTCTTCATCAGAAGAACTCATGTTTTCCTCCCTTTCAGGTTCATCCTCCTCTTCCATGTTGACTTCTTCCAGTAAATTTTGCCCATTTGTTGTTATTATAGCTGTATTATGTTCTTTTTGTACAATAAAGTTTGCCTTTTCAGTACTTTTTGTATCACATTTTTTCATTTGTTGAATAGGACATTGTTATAGGAGATCTAATTTGTCTTCTCATCAATGCAAAGCGACTTTGCATTCTACCAGCATGTGGAATAGCTTTATAACTCAGTAATAATCTGAGTAGATAACTATCTATGGTGTCCCTGGATGGGTGAAAATGCTTTTAACCCCACTGTCTGCACCATTCTTTCTGCAACTGCATTCAACTGAGGGTGGTATGGTGATGTTTTATAAAGGAGACATCCATTTTGTTTTAACCATGAACACAAAGTTTCATCACAAAATTCTGGTGCATTGTCAGAAACTAACACTTTTGGCACCCTATTTCTGGAAAATATTACTTGTAATATTTGCTTCACCATGGTTGTCTTCCTATCCTGAACCCTAACCACTTCAGGCCACCCAGAGAATGAGTCCAGGAAAATTAAAAATTGTCCTATGCTTTTAACAAGCACATGATCCATATGAACGTGGACTTATGGCTCTTTTTCTTTCGGCCATGAATGTTTCTTGGTTTGTTAAGTTTTTTATTTGCATACATTTTGGGAAATTTTGTACAGATTTTTCTATATCACAAACACACCCAGGCTACCATGCTTCCAATTTTAATCATCTCTGTATTGTCACGACATCTTTTTTATATATATCATATATAATATATATCATATCAGGGATAGATTAATATAATCAGATTGGACATGGATCCATTTTGAAACTATCAACAAGCTTGATCTTTTCAATAAGTTTAGAAATGAGTACCTCCAGGATGTAATATGGACTTAGACTGAAAAGAGAAGTTGCAGTGTTGCAACTATATCTAGGTTTTGTTAAAAGAGTTTAAGTAGTACTCTTGGATTGTTCAAGTTTTTATAGGCACAATTTATAGAAATTAAAGGTTTGTTTGGTGTGTGTAAAATTACAAAACTGGAAATTCAATGTCATTAACTGATGAAGGGTTTTACTAACATTAAAGTGAGAATTGATGGGGAGGAATAAGTGGTGACAACACATCAAGTCTGATTAAGTCATTTGCTGTTAGCTTCAGATTAGTAGAGGGTAAATAACATGTGAATCTAGAATAGGTATCTCCACAGAAACAAGATACATATTTAAAGTTAATCTTTAATTATGGAAAATCTTTCTTGAAGTTTTTATTTTAGTTTTAATTTCAAGCTAATAGATTAAATTTAATATTTCCAATAAGCAAAATACTTTGCTCTGTTTCAAAACTAATTTAAATTCTCTGGAAGGAGATTTTGTTTTAAACTACTAAAGATCAATGATTTTAGTGCCATTTTTAGTCTTCCATCATCACAATGTAATTCTATTTATTAAAAAATTTAAAAAAAGATTTGAAACAAATATTACTTACTTTAATTTCAAAATATCGCAGAAATGCATTTTTTAAACATGGTAGTAGCTGTTTATTTAAGGTGTTGACAGGTTGACAGCTTCACTGATAGACAAAAGTTCATTAAATTATTTTCTATGGTGGATTTATCTGTAAAAAATTACCCAAGGAATATAATGTAAGCACCTTTTTATATAATTTTTAACTACCCAGTAATCTTAAAGTTTAGGAAAATGTTTTATTGAATTTTACATTTTCTGATAATGGATGGATGTCTGTATTTACAAAAATCAGCAAAATTTTACAAAAAAATTCAAAATTCTTTTTAAAATATTGAATGCCAATGAATCATAGTAAGCTTTTCCATTTATGTAAATATAGTTTTTACTTAGTAACAATATTACCTAACTGCTGCAAATTAATACAGAATTTTAAAAGATTTAAAATTTTATAAATTATTCTAATTAAAACTTTTTAAAAACAAAAACAATTCTTTTAAATATTCATTATTCATTGAAAAAAAATTAAGATGATAATGTCCATAATATATCTTATTCATAAAAGCAATTAAAAGCTTTTCTAATTAAGTAATATCTTAATTTCATTGCATTTTTTATTTTATAATTCAGAGCAAATTTTCAGTAAATGGAGGTCCTGTTTTACAAAAACAAAATTGATGATTTCTATTCTCCAAGGACTTCTGCATATAACTAATATAAACATTAAGTGCTACAAAATTTAATTTCTCAAAATTTCATAAAATTAAATAAGGTGGTGGGGGAGGATAGTAGATGTAAAGAAAAAAGGTTTTACAAAAATTTTACAAAAAAGAAAAATTTCTAAAATAATTTCATTCATTTGTGAATATTTCTTGAAAGTGTTATTAAAATCTGACAATTATTTGATTTTTGTAAGAATTTCAAAATCAGTGTTTTTCACCATAAAAAATACACTAAAATTTCTATACTAATCATTGCCTCACCCCACTGACACAAAATAAACAATATTTTGAACAAAAATTTAAAATGTTCTAAAAAGAATAAAGAATATAATTTAATAATCAAAAATCATTTAGTCTTTCCTCTTAATCATTTAGTCTTTTCCTCTTAATAATAAACAAAAGATTTTGATGATAAAACTTTGTTTTATCATAGTATGCTATTTTTTAGCGAATCGGTGAAGGTACCTAATCTAGAGTATAAAAGGCTATCAGATAGATTAGGAAGTAACCATAACTAAGGAGAATGTGACCTCTTTTCTTATCAAGATGTGCCAAGCCTTCATAGTTAGGATTTGTTTAAAAAGAATGTCTTCCTAAGCAATGAACATAACAGCTGAATTAATAACTTTGCAGCATATGACAAATCTGCATATCATCATCATCATCATCATCATCATCATCATCATCAGATGTGGATGGTCTTTTCTTCAAAGTATACTTGAAGTAGACATATGTGTTTGGCCCTTTGTTGGCACTATTCCCAAATGTTTCATAAGAATTATCAGAAATACTCTACCTGGAGCTACCACTTCAGCCAGGTACTCAGCCTATGCTGACAATGTGAGTGTTTGTAATGAACAATGCTGAGATTGACAAAGTTAACAAAGAAAGCAGAAAGTATGAGATGGTAGCAGTAGCCAAGTTTAACTGCAGTAAAGCTGTTGGCTTGCAGTTGGGTTCATGGAAGGAGTTTTCCTTCCCAGCCACTTCACTTGGATGGTCTATGTAAAGCACTATGAGTCTGGTTTGGTCTTGACCTCTAATTGGAGAAAAATTGATCAGAAGTTCTGAAGAAACCTGGGGCACAGCTCTTCTGTGGTCTTTGAAGAAACTTTCCTTAAAAACCCGGGTGGAAACATGTTCTTCATATCTACATCATTCTACTTGACCGTCACAGTTCTTTCATTAATGTACACCAAACTAGTTTATCTAGTTTGAATCATGTGGGACATCAAGATTTTAATGTGATGTGAGATTTGTTATATCCACCCAACTGAAGGTAGTCTAGCTTTGCTGGATGTTGAGATTCATCAGCATACACACTACATTAGTTTCCTAGATTGACTGTGTTCACAAAAAGAGAGTAGTAGTGAATTCAGGATAGAAGACAATAAAAATGTCTTTTTGGCTTTGAGAAGTTTGCACTCAGATGATGAGGAGGCCTTTGTATATCCCAAGATGAGTGCTTCTTCTATTGCAAGTGCCATAGTGCTTTGAAGACTCTACTATGAATTAAGGCTGGCCTCTCTAACATATATCTATTGTTGAGGAAGACATCATGCTGGGGCATCTGAGAAAACAGTGATATTGCTCTATGTCTGTGTATGCAAGGTTTGAAATCTCTTAACAACAATGCGGTATCACTCACCTGGTGGGTGTTGTGGAATGTGAAAAAATCTCTCTTCAGCAAAACTGATAGTTTCAACAGAATGTGTATGCTAGTGACTGGGAAGGATACCCACTGGACACATTCCCTTTTACTTCAGTCTTATACATAGCCTTACATGCACCCCATAGAAGATTATATTGTTCATATAATAGTGGAAATTTCTTTGTCCTGGAAGTTAGTTCTATTTGTAGCAATGTGATACTGCTACTATATAGTGCTTTATTTACTCAGTATTATGAAATCCAGGGTTAGGGTTAGGGTTAGGGTTTCATAAAGTTGAGGAATTTTCCCCTTCCCAATTTATTAATTTTTAACTTACCTAGAGAGTGTACGTTCATTGTACTTTTTATTTTTGTCTCCTTTTCCTTTAATTCCCTGACCCCCTCCTCTATTAACAGAAATTTCAGTTCTCTCACAGGTGTCGGTTGCCCTTTTCAAAATACTATTTTGTGTCTTCATATTTGTTATTATATCTGAATATTTTCATACTTGTGTGAATGATTTTTTTTTAATTATTTACTCTTACATTTTTGGTTTATTAACTGTTTTTTCTGCTACAGTTAGATTCTGTGGCTTCTGATACTAATTAAAGTTTTTCTCTTATTTTCTAAGTAAATATTTTTCTCATTGTAAATGAACATTGGAGATATTTTAAGTGTACATAATTATTATTATTCACCCCACCCCTGCCAAGAAAAAAATAAATGTATATATGAGACTATTTTTGAACTTACTGAGAACCTATAGCATTGTGGGGCCTGTAATATGAGAAGTGTGAAAGTGAATTTTAGATGAAATGAAAAAATATTTCCAGTGAATATAATTCTATGGCATCCTCCACAAAGGGGAATGTTAGTATGCTGGTCTAGGAACTATTCCTGTAATAATAATTTTCATTTTTGCTGAAAGATAAAGGCTATTTGATTAAATATAATTTATGTCATGTGACTTTATATCTGGAAAGAAATTAAGTATTTTTATAAAAACGACTTCATAAAGTTATCTAAAAATAAGACATTTTTAGAATTTCTTGTTGTGACAGTCACTAAGCTAAATATATCAAGGTCATGTGAAGTGTGTCACTAGAAAAAAGATGTTTATTTCCAGTGGATGAGAAAAATGAATATAAAAAAATATTTATTTTCTGATCATCAGAAATTATAAGTAAAATTTAATGTTGTATTGCCAACATATTTTACTCTCACTTTCTTCCAATTAGAAAAAATCCACACAAACATGCCAGAAACTCCATTTTCAAACAATAAAAAACATGAAGAATTTTAAATTAAACATGAAGTTTAGATAAAATATTTATGAAAATTAAATAAAACTTGAATTAATAAGTTTATGAAAAAAATTTCTATATACAATTTATATATTATTACAACTACTATTTCTTGCTTCAATTTTTTATATTTTAACTGATTCTGATTTCATACAATTTGTCAGTATGAAATGAACAGGTTTAGAAAGATCCGATTTGTTTAAAAGCATTACAAAATTAATTGACATTAAAAAATTAACTGACATTAAAATGTTCATTAGTTTATCAATAAGGAACAATTGGAAGTGATTTAATCAAAATCTGAGCAAATCACAAGTCGACTCCAGTAAATTGAAAAGAAAGTGAGCATTTTTTACTGGCACACACGCAAATTAGAATAATGATTCTCATCCTCATTTCTGTAATGAAACAGATGAGCTTGTTAGCCATCATTTCATGACAAGTGTTCAAACAATGATTTATAAAATAAAAAAAAACTTTTTAAATTTAAGTCTTATAACAAAAGCATTTATATAGTTGTACTCTTAGTAACATAAAATAACATTAGGGTTTCATTCTTTGCTACAATCAATTTTAGATCCTTATTTTCCATGTATAAAAGAGAGAAGTATTTTTGAAGTCTCACCAGTCAACATAAACCAGTTGTGCCTATCACCTATCTGCTGTTGATGAGCTATTGCAATGAAATACATGAAAGTTTGTCATCAAATGTTAGAAGCTGAAATGTAAGATCTTTTTTTAAAAACCTGCAAATACAAATAGCCATAAATAAGAAAGCTTGAAATTTCTGTGCTTGAACAAATGAAATCATTATCTCATAACAAAATCTTGAAAGTTTCTACAATAGTGATGACCCTGAAGGATCATTATTACTTTAAAAGGATCTACCTCACTGTCATCAGAGCAGAAAAAAGAAAAGCAAATTGTATTAGATTTTGAAACACCTTACCTTTTCTGTGATCCACTTTACCCTTATAAAAAGAAATAAAACAATGAAAGTTTCTTAATCAATCCACAAATATGAATCTTCTTAAATTCCTTACTAGACTCACAATTCTTTTCATCAGGGCTTTTATTAACAAAGATACAGAATTTAGAAAGAAATCAAACCAGTTTGTAAGACAAGCTGATTTGACAGACCTATCAATGAATTTATCATGTCTCCTGTGTCAAGTCATTGTCACAATAATATTTGAAAAAGGCAATAAACCAAGGTGAAAACAAAATTATAGCAATCGTCTTGCCTTAAACCTATCCATAATAAAGACATGATAAAGGAACTGTTGTGTAGATGAAAAAAGCATGAGAAACAAGAAATGAACAGGTATGTTTAAATAATTAAGGCACAAGAAACAAACAGGTATATAAATAATAAAGGTATGGTAAAACAAACAGGTATATAAGGCATGAGAAACGAACAGGTGTGTAAATAATAAAGACATGAGAAAATGAAAATGAAGTACTGTTGGCTATGCACACATCAGAAATGATATAAATTCATTTGTGGTTAGATAACAGGTCATGTGTCATAAAAGAAAAAAGTCTGCATCTTGTGCTAAAGTTGGTTGTCATCCAGAAATATTGATAACAAAGATGATGAGTAAGAAGACTGATTAGTTGTAAATATAGAAATCATTGAGTTTTCCAAAATGGTAGCTCAGTAATGCTCCTATACTCCAAACCTAGAGGTGCAGGTTCACATCTTGACAATCAAATTTACTATGAAATTAAGAATGTAAAAAGCTTTTCATAAATTACACTGTCGGATTTTATTACACAAGTCAATATTTGCACAACAAAATCAGTCTTAGCCAACTGACATTAGTGAAATTTTAAGATTTATACAAAAAATATAATTATGTTTATATTTCCTATTTAAATTTTCTGATGAATCAATTCTTGATTGAATAAATGCCTTGCAAGTTCTATTACTAAAAATACTCATGGAAGTTCCCCTATTGCATCATTAAATACTTGAGCTTTATAACTTTAACAAAAGATTGCAATAAATCATAAGTATAGCTGCAGGTCATTATTTAAAGAAGTAAGAGGTTACAAATGAATAAAAACTGACAATGTTTTCCATTTCACTGAAGTAAGCCTTAAATGCATCTACTATCTTCACTTCCTTTCTTATTTATAACCTTTCGTTTCCTCACTAAAACCAAACTGTGTTTTGAATATATCTTTATCTTCCATATTTTCTTGCAATCAAAATGGAATGATCCATTATTTATCTGAGGTTATTACAAGACATAACCTCAAAAGATATTATGAAGTTATTGAATGATAAGAAGACAATATCAGAAATTGACAAAATTCAAACAGTGAAAAGTCAAAAGAGAAACTAAAAAACATTGGCAAAATAAAAAAAATTGGCTTCCAGAATTTTACAAAAAAAGACATTTGAGAAAAATTAAAATGGTAACAATCACAAAAAGTGGATTGACCTGCAAGAAAATATTTGAAGTTGGTATTGCAAATGTAAACAGAGAAAAGATGCAGAATATTAAGAACTTTCCTTATTTCACTTTCATGAAAGTAACTGCATTGTTTAATAGCTGGAGATGGTAATGCATTCAACATTAAAGATCCCAGAATACAGGCCAAAGTGCTTTCCATATGACTAACCCAATAAAACTGACACCCTTTCCAGTCAACCAATTTTCTAGAGTTGCTGTGGAAGAATTTGCTTCTTCTTTCTCAGCTGTGCCAACCAATGACAGACTCAAAACAAATATGAAATCCTCTCCCAAATTATTGTCCGTAAAGACAAGGCAGTATGGATGAAAGGAAATTAGCTGCAAAGATTTTAAGACTGAAACTGAACCTTGAATAGCAATATTTTAACTACTGATGACTCGCCTTCTTATGCAACTGTGAAGGAGTGGGCTGCAGAATTCAAGTGGGGCAGGGACAACACAGATAACTCTCAGTCAAGTTGTCCAAAAACCTCAACTACTGATGAACAATTTGATGCCATTCATGTATGATGGACACTTAAGCATTAGTTCTGGTTTGGTCCATAATGTTTTAACTGAGATCTTGGGGATAAACAAGCTGTCTACAAGATTAATCTCACGAATTCTGACACCAGAGCAGAAGCTGAAAAGGGTTGACATTTCAAGAACACTTCTGACTCACTTGACCCTGAGAATTTCCACCACAGATTAGTAATTCAAGATGAAACTTAGGTCCACCACTTCGAACCAGAACCAAAGAAGTTCAAGCAAGCAGTATCTGTTGGCAAGGTGATGGCTTCTGCTTTTTTTTATTCTAGACTTCCTGGAAAAAGGATAAACTATTAATGAACAGTACTATGCATCAGAATTAAGACAATTGAAGGAAGCAATCAAGTCAAAATGTAGAAGAAAGGATGGGATTGCAGTGCTTAAGCATTGTTAGACCAAGTGCAGTGATGTCAAGCGGGACTATATTGAAAAATAGTGAAAAACTGTCTTGTTTCTCTAACTTCTTCTGGGTGAGGCTTAGAACTTTTTGAATGACCCTCATAAGTGGTCCATTTGTCAATGAACTCTTTACTCTGATGTCCAATGTAAAATATATGTGTGTATATGTGTAGGTTTATGTATATAAACTTCAAATTTGAATTAATTATAACTTGATTCTTATATTGTTGGACCAAGTAAATGATATAGATTCTATATCTGAATTAAACGTCAACAATTACATTTTTAAATTCTCTAGTGGTTTAATTTTTGGCATTCATCTTGAAATCAAAATGGTAGTCAGACTATATGTCCTGGCTTTATATGGAAAAGTAGAAAAAATAAAGATATTAGTATACACATTTTCACATATTTTTTTCATATTCCAAATATTTTTTTTTTCAAATCAATTTTTACGTGTCCATTGTAAAAGACTTCATATTTTAAAATTCACAGGACATTTTATCAGAAATAAAATAATTTTTCAATACTTTCACTTATATTAATCAAAAATTTTCTTTTAATTTGCTAATTTTTTTATTTTTGGTAATTAAAGTTTATTAGAGGTGCAAGTGACTTAACAGTAAATAGCATAGAAAATGACTTCAGCAAAGCAAGTTCAAATCCCATCTGCGATAATGTGATGTTCACTTTGCATTAATGGTTGATTGGTTGGCAACCAGTCTAGAAGAACCTTTGTCAAAGGTTCAATGGGCCAGTGGGTCATGTTAAGGCCTATCACTGCGTTTTTTTTTTGGGGGGGGGTTATACAGACTTTGCAGAAGGTCTCTGACTAACAAATAGACTTGAAATGCTGAAGAAATGTTCATTTTTCTTGTTTACATGTCTACAGACATATCATTTCAAACAGGTTTGTATAAAAGACAAGAGGTCAGAAATTCTGTTTGTGGTTTTACAATGTGGCCTGTTAGTTACAATGATTATGATTAAAATTTGCTTCTATACATTGTGATACTTAACCAATTTTAGATAATTACTGTTACAAGGTAAAAGACAAATATTGTTAACTAAGAGGAAATTCTATAACCAAATGCTATTTAACTTTTTTTTTCACTTTTTCAGATAAGATAAAAACTGATTTAGATTGAACAATGAGTTCTGATAATGTTAATCTACTTGAAAATTCATTAAAGAAACAATCAAGAATTTTAATAAAATTGATATTACTCACTCTTTTGCTTTTCGAACTATTTTAAAATTCCTGAAAAGAAATAAAAATATCAAAATATACTGATACTTTTGAAACCAAAATAGATTTGATAACAATGTCACTCATAAAAGGTTTTTCTAACTCAATAATAATTTTTCGACAATGACATCATCAATTTCTTTTTCATTAACAAATCTCTAATTTATCATTTTATGCAAAATAGACAATTTTTCAACAAATTTTCAATGATCTTATTGCCCTTGTTTCATTCTTGTTTTATAAATCTGGCCTTGTATCAGAAATTATACATTCTATAGAGTGTCATCAAAATATTTAAAAAAAGATGTTGAATTGACATATTTTCTTAATGAGAGAGCCAAACTATCTGAATAAGAAATTTAGTAAAAACTAATGCATGACTTCTTCAATCAGACTGAAAAATCAGGGGTGAAAAAGAAAACATCTTAACTGTTGAGAAAATAAAAACAATATTTATCCAATATTAATTTATTGTTTCTTTTTTAAAACTTACAAGGAGTTTGTATAGAAATATTTATTTTTATTTTTTTGCAAAAGTGAAAAAAAAAGTAAAATAAAAGGAAATTTTTTTACATATTTTTTATGTAACCTCCTTATCATACATACACAAACATAAATGTGTTTCTTATAAATTTCACAAAACAAAAACCTGTCTCTAAAACAATATTCAATTAAGAGCTTAAGCTAACTACAAAAATCATACTTACAGATGATGAATATTCAATTAACAAATAAGAATAATTAAAATAATTAATAATTAAAAATTGTTAAAATTTCAATGTTTATTCTCACCTTTAGCAAAAAATATTACAATAATCAGCTTGGAAATTTTCACATACCACTTTATAAAACTGATGTATAGATCATATATCAAATCTATATACAATGTCTCTCTGGAAAGTACCCAACCATTTTGAATATCTTGAGATATGGTAGATCAGACTTGATGTAACTTGAGGAGCTTACACATAAGAGATTGTCTGTTTTTGCATGTGTACACATGCAAGAACAGACAATCTCTCATCCAGTAAAACCATCAAGTGAGTTTGTGTATTGTGTGGTTGCCATTCATAACAAATATGCATAGAGTTATACTTTGAATTTTGACATTCATATAGAGAAATAATTTGAATGATTAAAAAACTTCTGGGGATGATACAACAGATAAAATTCAGATAGAATTTTGGTACCAACACTTGAAGCCATTCAAAGAGATCTGTGTTCTGAAAAATCTTTAATAAACAGTTGAAAATGAAGATTGCAATCAAACAATACCAGCAATTAACAGACCTGGAGCATCTATTGATTGTGAAGAAAGTAATCCAGCTATTTTGCATATTGTCACACACTGTGCAGCTCCCAAGATACATAAAGAAAAAAAAAGAGGGCAAAACAGCTCACCCTGGAAACAAAAACAAAAACTAAACATTTCCTTGTTGAAATTCATGCTGCCATAAAGAATTGATACACATGTGGATAGCCTGAAAAAAATTCAGAAGAGTAAATCAGAATTAAAAAGGAAAGAAAATGAGTTTGAAATCACCTGTAACAAATGTTAAACTCTTTTGTCAGACACACACACATAGAAAACCTCATCAACAGAAGTAACCCATTTCCAAGTTTGGAGCATGCATAAAAAGAAAAAAAACATAGTAGTTCTCTTTCACTGCAGTTCGACATCAGGAAGGACACTAAAGTTAGTGCTCCATGCAATAGACAGAACACCTCACTCACTTGCTAATTCACCAGCAGAATAAGTTCTTCCCTTATTTACATAAAGCATTCCCGGAAATCTTCCCTACGTGAAAAATGTTCCTGATAGAATAAGTATTTCTATCTTGTTTTGTTTCACTCTTTTGTTTGTCTATTTTTTCAGCCAACTCAGCACAAAGTTTTTGTTCAACACACAACCCCTTAAGTAACAACAGTTTGGTTACCATGAGTTTTTTACTTCATGTTAACTTTATACACCAATGAACATCAACTTCAAAAGAAACCTGGGCAAAAATTATAGGTTTTGGAAACAAAAATATGATTTTTATTCACTTGCTGCTGGAGTAGCCAAAAAGATGAGTAAATACAGGTTGCTACATTCCTACATGTGGCTGGATCACAAACTCAACAAATTTTCAACGTTCCTGGAGCCTATTCAGAAAGTATAAATAACACGAAATCAAAGAAAAGAACAGTAGTAGAACAGTAAATCTCCAGAGCTCAACTACGTATGTGAATTCTCATTCTTCTACCACACACAGAGACACAAAATTACAATTGCACTACGCTGTGAACTGTCTGTCCAAAAAGCCAAGTAACCAACTCAGAATTCTATCATTCTTTTGTACAACTTTCTCATACTTAAACTCAGTTATCACATATTGCTGAACTCTGAACATTTTAAACAAGAAAGTTCTTTTACAATCTCACATCAGTACAGGGGGAACTACTTCCTCTTTCTTAACTTTGTTTCACCAAACACAATTGTTGTACTCGCTTGTTTTTCAATACATGTTATTGTTGATTACTGAATAATCTCTTGTTATACCTTCTTTGTGTTTCTTTGTAAAATTTAAATGTGATGTGCTAATCAAAAACGCAACCTTCACCAAAGCCTTCTTAACAATTTTATACCAAATCTCATTAGCATGCCACAGTGTTACTGCTACCTAATCCTGCCACAAGTTTTTCATTTAACTGGTTTGGCTTTTAAAACAAGCACTTTTGAAGAAATTGTAAAATGTGCTTAAACGGGTAGGAGGGAGCCATAAAAAATCATCACTCAAAGAAAGGGTGCCATGAATAGAAAAAGGTTGGGGGGAACCACTGCTGTGGTTGTGGCTGGGCTCGACTCTACTCGACTCTCTCTCTCTCACACACACACACAGACACACACACATTAGTATCAGATTTTTGGTCAGCCTTATTTTCTGTCGGGCTCCGATGGACTGTTGCGGAGTGATTAGTTTGTTTATAAATAAAATGTAGATCGAAAGGTGTTCTTTTTTGTTGGGTGAGCGAAAACATCTCAACAAACATTTTAATTTACTCGTATGGCAGAAGAAGGCTGTCAAACACCACAATAAGACAACATTTGCAATATACGAAATTGTATGATGACTGGGGGAATTTATTAGTGAGTTGCAGAATTTAAAGTTGACACAAAAATGTTTTTAATTTTATGGCATGTAAAGTGTCTTTGTTTAGTAGTGTGTTTAGGATTTGTAATGAATAAATAAATCAATTCGGAGTCAAACAAATTGTTTTTAAACAAATCTTTTCAGTTAAGTAAGAAGCATTTTTTTTTAACTGTAGTGAACCCTGACGCCACCGCCGCCACTGTAATGAAGGATAACCTTTCTTCAGTCAATAATGGTTATCAAAATGAATGCAGTCGCAACATTTTTTTTTCTCTTTTCGAAAATAAATATTAAAATCGGATTTTTAAAAACTTTTGTGCCGAATTCTGAATTTGTTTTCATGGTTGCTTTTTTTTTTTCTTTTTTTTATAACTGCTGATGTTTTTCGTAATTTTCGTTGTTGACAACATTATTATTACCGAGGTCAGAAATAAAAAAATAAAAAATCCTTAACGAGTAAAAAAAAATATGCCAAGGAGCAAATTGCAAAAAGAGACGAAAAGAAAGACACGACGAACCACTGACCTGAATGAATTGCTGCAAATTTAAAATGTTTACGAGGAAATTTTATTTGATTGACAAAATAAAAAAAAAATGATCGTCGTAGTTTGACTTTATGAATGTAATTGTAATGTAATTTATTTCCTGTTTGTTTAAGCAGTAATGTTTACAATAGTCAATAAAATTATTTCTTTTTTTCTTCCTGGTTTTAGAACAATCGAAAAAAAAACTAAAAAAAAAAGTTTTCTTCGTGATTGTTATTTTTTTTCTCATCCATCCACAATGTAAGCGGTCGGTGTTCGAATGGAGACTAAGACTCTTATCATCAACAACTGTGTGGCCTTTTGTCTGGCTCATCTGAATATTGGAATACAAAGTACTGCCAGTAGTAAACAACTTTCTAACTAAAGCCAAACAGAAACTTAATTTCTAATAAATAATTTTTTTCAAAATTTTTACGAAAATTGATTTAAAAGAATCTGTCATTGAATAGTTTTAAAGGCGAGTTGTGTCTGTGATCAACCCCGGAAAAAGTTGCATTGCTTTCCACCACCAACGTGGACTGAAATCTTTTAAAACGTTTTGAAATGGAAAAAAATACCATGTATACTTCGACAATAATTAAAAGAAAAAATACAAAAGTACACGTTAAAAATTCGTTTTTAATGCTTAGATTTGATAATTAAACTTAAAAAAAAATAACTTTCCTCAAATTAGTAAAAACGGCATTTAAAAAATTAAGTAACACAGATTATAAAAGAGATTTATGACAAAAAAGATTATTCGACTTACATTTTTAGTCCTTTAAATAATTCCTAGTTTTTTGTGTTTGAGTTTGTTCTTTCTTTATAAATTGTAATTTATCAAAAAATAGTATGTGACAGTTGCTGATTTCTCAGGTAACTGCGATCAAAAAAACTTTTAGTTCATTTGCCTGTAATCTTTTTTTAGTTCAATCGTTGAAAAAAAAAAAAAAAGGAAAAGGCGGGAGAAAAAGAAAAGGAAAGAAACAAGCGCACACGAGAGTCACATAAATTGACAAGTTGCAAATTGAATAGGACATTTAACGCCACTTAAGTACGTCAGCATCTTTCCCCAATAACAAACTTTTAAAAAAGGTAAAAGTTAAAACCCTTTCCAGTCTTCACTATATTGATATAAATCTTTCATTTTTTTTCTTTTATATTTTTCAAATCTTGAGAAATTGAAGCAAATATAAGTTACTTTCATAATTTGTTTGGAAGAGATCACGTACAAAAATTGTTACCGTTGTTGTCAAAAGTCAGTCACAAGTGCTTTTTTTATCTGTTTAAAGAAGCAATTTAGTTAAGTTCGTGTGGCAAACTAAACTCATGTTGGAAGTTAGGTTCCTACTAGGCGCTTCCTTCATCTCTGTTTGCTTTTGTTAGGCAAAGTTTTTTTTGTAAATAAAAAAAAACTGTTGCTAATTGAAAAAGCTTTTCGCGATACCTTTGCCTAAAAAGTACTGTTTTGCTTCTTTCTTCAAACGTTTCTTTAAAATTTACAGAAAACTCGGTGAAAAAAAATAACTAAAATAATTTTTTTCTGCCTTAAAATAAAAACTTGTCTACGTATTTTTATTTTTACTTTATAAAAAGTTTGTCATTTCTCACTTTTTCATGCCATGTCACTTCACTTCAGGATGTGTGGTCGGTCATGTCTCTCCACAGTTTCCTTTTCTTTATTATCTGCTAATAATTGCTATGACTTTTTTGGGGACGAATGTGGGTTGGTTTTTCGTTGCTTTCTCCACAGTTTTGAAATCAAATTTGTTCTTCCTGGTTAGCTGCCATCAAAGACAAGAAAGTCCAGTCTACCCTAGGCCCTTAGTGTTATCGATTCCCAGCTGGATTGAGGGAAGATGGATTCACGCCTTCCCAAAAAGGCATTAGAGCGAAATGGACGCAAAAGACGAAGCCAGAACTTGATCTCAACTCGTTTATTCCACTTTCCGCGTTAATAACCATTACGCGAACATCCACATCATGTAAGTAGAGAGTTAAACTTAAAAGAAAATATGTAAGTATTCATATTTATCTTCTAATTATATTCTTGCTAACAACAAATTCAAATCCAGACCCTTCTCTTCGCACCTCCTCTCGTTTTTTTTAAAGACTCCTACAGTAAACTGCACTTAAATTCAAGTTGCGTGGACGTAGGCCTAATTAATATGTGAGAAAATTCCCTTTTTTTTCATTTTTACCTAATTAGAACTTTATTAATTTTGGGATCTAGCAACTTCATTAAAAAAGAATAAGAAAGGAAAATACTATCCGATCGTCAGTAGGGAAATTTTTCACGAAGCGGATAGATCACAGGGAGAGCAACTGTTCGGCCAACATATTCCTTTCGACACCGACGAATGTAAAATTCTTTTCAACTAGAGCTATAGTTATAAAGAGGACTTTTATTTGAATGGAACTTAAATCTCCCAGAACAAATATTTTATCTTTATTCTTTTTTATCACAAAAGATTTTTCTTTCAGAACTATACCGAAACTATATATATATTTTTGTGATAAAATTTTGCTTTGTTTTTATTTGTTTGCAATGCTTGGATTCCTTTATCCATCACCGTTTTTGTTATTTCTTTTCTGAAAGTATTTCTCTACACATCTGCAAATCTCAGAATAAGTTGAATATAAATTACATCCGCTACAAGTTTGAATTAGGCTTTATTTGATGTCATCTGTTCAGCAGCAGCATTGTTTTAAGTTTTCTAAAAAAAAAAATATGTGTATGGACGAAGTGAGTCTCCCCCTCTCAAGTAAGTATGACCTTGGCTTTGCAGCAGCCTGTTTAATTATTTCAGATTTTTACAAGTCAGTCTTTTCATCCTGGACTGGATCCAACGGTGAATATCGGCGATTATTCTATTGATCATAACAATCATTTGTCTTGTTTTTGCCTAGTCCACTTACTTTTTTCATTTGTTCCTCACTGAGCTGTTTCTTTTAGAGACTAGTAATATTCGAAAAGATCTACTATTGAACAACTCGCCTGGGGATTTGATGCTGGTTGAAAGATGTGTGACATGATGTCATGGCCAAATGACAGTCGGTGCTAGTTTTTTGCGCTTTCAAATGTAGATTTGTACATATGTTTACTATCCTCTCGACAAAATCATTTGGCTGAGGATATTTCAGTGCTAATTGTATGTATGAAATTGATTTTTTCTGTAAAATCAACAAATTCCTGCAGATCAAATACTCTTTACTCATCGAGTATTTATTTCATCTGTTTAATTTCAGCAGATTTGATAGAATGAATGCAGAGTACAAATGGTCAACCATCAGAATGTAATTGTTGTATTCCATTGTGAAAAGCCACGTGCTGACATACTACCATGGTTAGCAAGAGGTCTTATGCACGAACAAAGTTTCTGATGGGGTGATCACTTGATATTTCTGGCATGTGGAACATTTAGCAACCATGTACTCAATGTCTCTGTTAATCGCTATTCAGAAAATAGTCAATGTCTTCAATCTCTTTGCCCAGATTTGGCGACTCACTTAACAAAAGATTAGCTGTCGGGATTTACTTTCCTTCACTAAATCATAGCTTTAATCTTGATAAGCGGTCTTGATAGTGTGGACTCTTCTAGTATTCTAACCTTCTCTAACCTTAAAAAGGCACAGTCCACATCGTACGCCTACGTACAGAAAAACCTCAACCAATAGAAATGGCAAGAATCGAACCAAGCAATTCCATTGGTCAATCGTCTTCTGAAACAAGAATTGCGCCAAAACGACTTGAGCCACTTTTGAAAACCCAAGTGTTATATAAAGGAAAGGCAGACAGCCCCTTTCAGTGGAAGCGGAGCAGCAGAGTAGCTGTAATTACCAACCTTCAAGATGTAACATTTCACCGACTCCCGTCTTAGTCATCGCTGACCAGACGATAAAGAAAATTACCAGCCCCATTCAGTCAGTCTAGCAAATTCACCGAGCAATTGCCTAAATACTCCACGACGTTTGGAAAAACAATCTTGCCGCGCTTTTCAAAGAACACTCACTGACTCACTTTGAACATTCAACGAACGACTCCAATATTTGATACAAACAAGAAAATAGCAAACATAACGACACAGAGACATCAAACATTCCAGCAACACCTACAATTTACGCACGCATTAATACACATATTGTTCCAGTTTGTAAATGTTTAATTGTATATAAATGCTTTAATGTTTTGATCTATATATGTCTCGTTTTTTTCCTTGTTTGAAATCTCACGCTTGTTTGTATATTTGTTTGGGACACGGTTAGACACGCAACCGATAATAACAAATCCTTCTGATAAATCAAATGACCCAAAAGTCCCAACAATAGTCTTGGAGATGCTTGTATTAGATTCCTAAATGAGATTGAATCTAATGTTTGCGGTCAGTTTGAATTGTCACTCTAGTCTAAGATAATGATGAAATCTTAGCTGAAAACAATCGCAAGTCTCTCCCTTTCGATCTTAGAGTATCGTTCTCCGGTCCTAGGAGTGTTTCTCTAGGAGAATCAGCTGGAATATCACCCT
This sequence comes from Acanthosepion pharaonis, assembly GCA_903632075.3. Taxonomy (NCBI): domain Eukaryota; kingdom Metazoa; phylum Mollusca; class Cephalopoda; order Sepiida; family Sepiidae; genus Acanthosepion; species Acanthosepion pharaonis. Next base: position 1,541,128 of record CAHIKZ030003485.1, read on the forward strand.
GTGACCTTCATATATAAGTAGGAAATATCAACTGAAAACAATCGCAAGCCTCTCCTTTTCAATATTGCAGTATTGTATTTCCTGTTCTCTATTTATTGTTTCTTGAATTTTTTACTAGCAAAAATAACTCGTATGTCGTTCTGAAGGAGAGAGAGATGCATTAAGCTAGTAGTCGATGTGTTGACTTGTATAACGAATGGTGTTTCTGGGCCAAATATTTATAAATTTACTCTTTGACGCTGTCAAATGCTGCTGCTTGTCGCTGAGATAACCAAATAAACACTATTTTTAGATATCAGCTCATAGAGTGGTTTAGTCCAGTGCTACTCAAAGTGATGGTCCGCGGACCGGTGCCGGTACGCGAAGCATCAGCTACCGGTACGCGGCCAGTGTGCAGGCCATGCTAAAGAATCATTTGAAGCTTATTTTTTATTACTTTTACTTTTATTACTTTTTATATGTTTTGATATTGAATTATTTTTTGCAAAATAAATGGAAGATAAAAAATAGTTAACTTTTATTATATTCATTATATTTCCGGCATAAATTAATATTAACACGAAATACAGGTACGTGACACACTGAGAAAAAATGCCAGTCGCCATATCAGAGTCAACAATGTGAAATGGGAGAAGTATATGACCAATCCGCGGAAACTGTTTTGCAGCCTCGAGAGGTGCATTTGAGTAACTACATTTGGGTTTTCTTGGAATATGGTTTTATACCATCTCTTGATACAATGTGATCGAAGAATGGTATCTCTGACGCTCATATCATAAACTTTCAGGATTAAGTTTTCAATTTCTCTCTCCATAGCCATTTGAAGATGATCAGTGAGTGCTTGGTCATAGTTATTACTAGCAGTAGAGCCCGGCGTTACCCAGGGATGTAACAGTAAGAGATAGATCAAGTATCGACCATCATAAAGACTGAAAAATAAAATTGACAAAGATTATTGTTTAAGGTTGACGGACACGCATGTCTTAATTAGTTTTATTATTTTGTTTTTTTTTCTTTGTTTTTTTTTTTTACGAATTGGTCAAACCCAAAAACTCAAGTCTACCGATTGAAAAAACATTGTTTTTCAAACCTGGGTTTTATAATAAGCACAAAACAAATAACTTGATAACTCGATATTAATAAGTATAACTCGATATGAGTTGTCCCCCTTTCATTAATGCCTCTTAATCGTGTTTTCAAATTGATTTTGTGCAAAAACAATTGTGTTTTACCAATTTTTGGCGCTGTCAGAACAACCCCAAGGTAATTTTACGTACTCCTGTGAAGTTTTCTTGAAATCGGTTGAAAAATGTGGGAAATCTGATCCAATATATAAACGTACAGACACACACACACACACGCGCGCAATCTGCGTTTTATAATAAGTAAGATAAGATTATCCTCTTCGAAGCTGTAAACATTCGTGCTGTCAGAGATGGAGGAAATACTTTTGGTATTCGCAAAGCTCTCAGACATGGCTCAATAGGATTTATATTGGGTATTCTTTATTTCCACTGGAAACATGTATTTTCTGAATGCGCTTAAAAATGTTATCCTCTCGATTCTCTGATGACCTTCATTTGCTAATATCCTAACTTGACATCCAAAATTGTGAATGATTTTGTACTATATAGTTTTCAATATCCTTAAATGCCGGGTTATTCAGGTGTCTGGGATCTAGGCATAGCTTACCTGATCTAATGGACTTTGTGACACAGGCAAATTGATTAACCTATGAGGTCACTGTAGTTAAGATGCTCTGACTCAAAAAGGATTCCAGTTCGCCCCTGAACTTGTCTCTTACAGTAGCAGGGACTTGACGAAGTAGATGTACGATTAGAGATATTGTAAGGTTTTCATTTACCAAAAGGTCTTCTGGCAGACAGTCAATGCCATCAAACACATAGGGAAATGCCAAATAAGCTCTAGTGCTTTGATAATTTTCTCTCAGCCTCGCTCTTGGAATAGTTTTTTTCTCTGTTCTGATTTTATCTGCTTTCTGGCATTTCTCTGGTTCTTCACAGGGCGTAATTTTTGCCTTGATTGTAAAGTTGCGAGTCACTAGGCTTAGCCTTTTGGAGGTTTGGAGCCCTAGTAGGATTGGTATCTTGATCTTAACGACATAGAAGATCGCACTGGCAAAGATATTACCGATATCTCACTATTACAAAACATATACATTCTTATTCTATTGCAGAAGATGTTTTCTCAAACGGTATATTTCTAATTGCTTACTCATAAATAATAGATCGCACATGTGAGGTCATCATGCACATCATAGCAGCAGAAATTAGCCTCGTGTTCACGGAGATAAAAACATACTTGACAGGCAATAAAACGTACACAAATAACAAGAAAACCATGATAAATTGTATGTTAATTTTATACAATTTATTTTTTTGTATGTGTATTGTTGTGTGTATTTTTAGGTTACAATTGTTTTATGGTACGTGTGATAAAAGGGAGAATTTACTTCGTAGTATTACAAGCCATATCACAGAGAGAGAAGTTGGACACACGTTGTTCGTACCAAGGTTCGGGATAAAGAGAGGGTGACATAGAATGTCACTGCCCATTTATAGGCTTAAAGAGCGTCCTCTAGCAGTGTTTTTTTAAGGAAATAAGTGGGGTGATTCCACACGCATAAATCTAGTGTCAAGTTGTGCATTCATTTCTGTCTGAAGGCACACTGAACCATTTTGCAGGCCTCTGTAGCTATCGAGTGAAAGTAGATATCCTTATTTGTAGACATCACCACTGTTACTTTATGTGTATGTCTATTGCTAGAGTGTCTTTAGTATTTGTTTGTCCCCTTACTCAGTTCTTTGCCCATTTATTTTCCCATTGGCCGACATACACTGGCAAAATAATTGTTTTTCTTACATTTCAAACACTTTTTGCCTTTTGCAGAACATTTCTCTTTACTGAACAATTTGCATTTTTAAAAATAATCCTTATCGCCTTTTGATTCTACTACATGGGTACTATCCTTATCTTGTGAAATACGGATCGCTTCTATCTGTCTCAGAGTTGCATCTTCAACCTCTCCCTTCATTCAGTAAGAATATTTCGGTCGACTTCAAATGAATCTCAAATATAAATAAATCTACTAGGATTATTTTTCGACTATGGTGTCGTCCTTGTAATTTTTAATTGTCTGACGTACTTTTGTTTTAAAGAAAAGCATATGCAATCTCATTAGCCTCTTAACGACACTGCAACAGTTCATGCCTTCGCACTCAAAAGTTCGCACTTGGCCTAATGTAACATTGAAACAGCTTAATAATAACGCGTTTATTTGGTCCCTTTGAAACACAAAAAATGTGTCGTTAATCTCTTGGCCTTCTTCACCGTCTCAGACAAGATAGGGAGTAGTCCGCCAAAATGTAGTTTAACTGATGTAAAACATTGTCAATTTCTAAATTAGTACTGTGCCAGTCTTTTGTTGCAGAAGGTAGCTGGCAGGTTGCTATGTCGAAAGTAATGATAATTCAACTAGAAACAGTGGTAGTTTGTCTCATTTTGAACGGTAATAGCTCGCGTGTAAATTTCACTGATCAAGTGAAGTATCAATCAAACTATTAACATATACGAACGTTCACACACATATACTTCAACATACACTCATAGAGAACATATACATAGCAGTAGAATTAGGACTGCTGAACCCTATATGCATGGGAATTCCAGATTGTTCATACGCACGTCCAATCGCAGCCTCAATGGAAGATGTAGAGCAACTGGCCTATTTTCGCCTCCAACAAGTGAACAGGCAACACGCGCCTGTCTGGTACCGCATATCGGAATTATGAAAACAGAACTTTCATTGTTATATAGTAAAGAACAATGAAAGTTCTATACTATAGAATCTATACTTAAGAAGACATTCCCAAAAAGGTAAAAGCTTTTTATGTTGTGCATTGTTTCTTCAATATAATAAATATTTTGTTTATTCTCATTCGTTTCCCATAATATCTACTAACTAAACATTATATATAACTGTAAATCGTGATTTTCAAATTAGTGCTTTTTTTCTATTTTTCACACTTCTTTTATCAATATTATACCATATTTTAGTATGAGGATAGACTGAATAGTTCAGAGGGTGACTATGAAGGAGTGGCGGTGAAGCTGTGAAACCTTGCATGTATTCATTTCAACTCCTCTTATCAATAACTGCATTGATTTATTTCCAGGTAAACTGACATCTGTCTGTTCAAAGAAAACTTCAAAGTAACGTGTAGCGACTTCTCTTGAAAATATCAAAATTTGGCATCGTGGTGTTATGAAATACCTGCAGAAAAAAGGGCGAATATCCCCAAGGACATTCCTGCTGACATGGTTGCCATATTAGGGGATGAAGTTCTACCTTTATCAACAGTGCAAAAGTGGGTACCTGAATTTAGGAGGAGAAGAAAGAGTCTTGAAGATGGCCCAAGGTCTGGACGTTCTACAACTGCCACAATCGTGGTAAACATTGATTGTGTTCACCGCATAGTGATGGATGACAGGCGATAGACTATAAATCAAATAGCCAATTCTATTATCAGATGAGAGAGTTGAAAATATTCTAAACAATGAACTTAGCATGATGAAGGTTTCTGCTCGGTGGGTGCCACGTCATCTGATTAAAAGCGCACTTAGCAGCTCACATCCCGGGAAAATCTGACATTGTTTGAGGCACATATCCAACTGTTTTCCTTGAACGTTTCTTAACACAAGGTTGAGTGTTAGGTTCATCGCTTTGAAGCAGAGACAAAGAGATAATCCATGCAGTGGAAACACCCCTCCTCACCCACATTAAAGAAGGTCAAGGTCGTTTCATCTGCAGGGAAGTTGATGGCGTCAGTTTTTTGGGATGCAAAAGACATTGTGTTCATTGACTATCTTTAAAAGAACCACACCATCAACAGAGAATACTCTGCCAACTTACTGAGACAGTTACAGAAGGCTATCAAGACCAAACGCATAGGAAAACTGACAACAGGAATTCTTTCATCAGGACAATGTTCCAGTGCACAAATCTTTCAATTCATTGGCTGCTGGGCAGACTGGCTTTGAACTGGTTGGTCATTATCCCTATTTTCCTGACTAGGGCCTCATCTGACTATCATCTGTTCCCCAACATGAAAAATAGTTGGCTGGAAACCAGTATCATAGTGATGATGAGGTTATATCTGCTGTTGTTGACTTTTTTGACCAACAGGATGAAAGCTTCTTTACCAATGAGATCCAAAGTACTGCAAGACCGATGGAAGAAGTGTATGAATGTAGTGACATCAGTGTCAGCTGATACCTTGTTAAATGGAAAACAGCTGACCTGTCAAAAAATGATTTCGGATATTTATTTTCCCAATTACTATCAGCTAAGTGAAGTGAACTTCACAAGTATATGTCAAGCGGCTCAAACAAAGAAAGTCATTGAATGAAGATAAATTACCTCTTTAGATAAAGATAACAAGACAAAGTCTCTATAAAACTGTGGTCACCACCCACGAAACAGCAGATAAACGAAGAAGGACCACGGAGAATAACATGAAAGGGAAGACGCCCGTTAGGCTGTTCACCTCCCCCTCACCAACGCCTCATCTCCGCTTTGCTAGTATATAGCAGTAGGCAAATTCTCATGGTCTTAATTCGTGAGTAAAGATCTGGACGAAGGGTTATATTTAAGTCACAAGCGCTTGACTGGAAGAAGCTGCACCCTGAGAATGAACCTGGTGTCTGGTCTGAGCTGCAACGCTGCAGGGATGAATTGATTCGACGACCCCGACCGTGAGAAGATGACCAAGAAAAAGGAAAATCCCAGTAAATACCGAATATGATTTTCTGTAGGTTTTCTTTTCTTCTTGAATTGTAATTGACCTCTTTCACGTAACTAATGAAATTAGGATGTTAGGTGTAGGTCTCCAAAATGATTCTCTCTCTCTCTCTCTCTCTCTCTCTATATATATATATATATATATATATATATATATATATATATATATATACAAGGTTCGATGGACAGAAAAAAATCTATCAAGCGTGGAGGAGAGATTTGGTAAAATATTTTTGAAATACCGGAGGGGAGAAAGACTCTTGTGGCATATTAGTTGTGTGTGGGGAAGCCGGTGGATTTGGTGGGAAATTTTCTTGAGAAGACCAGATGCAACATAGAATGAGCTGAGGGACCGATGCTACGCGGAAACCATAGACCCTACGGAAGCGTACAGCGACTATCGAACATTAGACAATTAGAAGGAGAAAATATAGAAGATTATAAACTTTAAGTAGTCTCCCTGTTTACCAAGGTCTTTGGGATTGGATCTATTAGGGGTCCAGAAATAGAGAAGCAATTAATTAAGAGATTTGCATAGCATGCAGGTGCAAACCCATATAATTAGGTAGGACCCAACAACCACAGAAGAAATAGCAATGTCGGAAACCACGATCCTATCCCAAGTCAGATGTGAAAGTTCCCACGAGGCGATGGAAGTCGATAACTATAGACAAAGATTCAATATACAGGCAGTAAATAGACATTTGAGATCAGTATATGAAGCCGTTAGAAGAGATTATCGAACTAGTCAAGTGCCACTGCAAAGAGGTAATAGGTAAAAAAAAGCAACCGCCTGATCGAGTAATCTCGGATCGCCCTCTTTGTCGAATAGTTTAGGATCATCTACTGATCACCTGTTGAAAATGAGCAGTGACACAGTGAGAGCTAGATCGAAAAATGTTGAAGTCATTAGGGACGACTATGATAAGATAAAATATAATACAGAAATTTATGTATTTGTGAAATTTAGGGTAGCTAGGGGTGTGTTTTCCTGAGTTTCTCGGTCATGCGTCCCCAACTCCAAAAAAAAAAAGTGATAACGAAGAAAGAGAAGCTGTAGTCGGGGATTTTCGAAGGGAAAGTTGTTTTTATGTTTAAGAATAAAAAAAGGTGTGAAAAAATCAGACAAACTCTGTCAGTTGAGGTATTGATTTCCACAAATAATTAGTTTTAAATACCCTTGGAAAAGGTATGAATCCTCTTCTTCTCCCCCTGCTAGACAGACAGGGTTGTATAGCCTTGGAAGGTAACTGGTCTACCGCAGACAGAAATGGCAACCTACTGCGAGAAAAAATCTGCCTCGTCAGTCAAGTATCGAAAGATCGCTTAAGCAAATATTACGCATGCACATAACTGACTGAAGGGAGGTAACTACTTATTTTTCTATTTAATTTAGGAATTTATTCGTGTGAGTACAAAATATGTTACGTCGTCTTCCACATCCCCTTAAAGAAATCTAAGTTGGGTAGTTTTCAGATTACAAGGAAAATAACATAAAACAAGATTTAAAATCAAAAGTATTATGTTTAACTAATAAATTGCAACAAACGAATTCGCAGAACCTAGCAAATATTTGACGACAGTTGAATCAAGAGGTGGTGGTGGTTGTGGTAATGTTTTATTTATGCAATTAAATTAAAAAAAGGAAGTTTTTTTTAAATTTTAGAAAATCTTTTTTTTTATTTTTGCTGAAATCAAATTCTTTCTGTGCTTTAATTATGAAAGATTACAAAAGCCGATAAATACATAATTTTGCCTTCGAATTTTGAGTCAAGGCTGTAGTTTAAAAATATTAGAAGCTTTATAGTACACATTTAAAGAGCTTCAAATATCAATTAATATTGGAAATTACCACTAAAGATATTTATTATCAAACTTAAATCCAATACTAACTTGAAATGATCTTTTTTTTTTTTAACTTGAAAACTATGGTAATTTCTAGTCTAAGGGGAAATAACTCCGAAATAATGTTTTTGTTTTTTTCATTGTCATAGTTTTTCATTATCATCGTTCGGAATGTTAAACAGGTTTGAAAAGCAACCAACAAGGTCTGTATATAATCAAACTTGTTGGTGAATACTTACTGCCTAAATATGCCTTAATCCTGTTCATTTTTTAAGGTATGTTCAATAATTCGCCGAAAAAACAGCATAACATGATGAAAAAGCCCAAAACTTAATAAAACAATGTTTTATCGTCAAAATGTTTTAGAGGAAAGACCAAAGTATTTTCTAATTATTTTAAAAAAAAATTTTAATCCGTTCTAGCTCGTTCGAATTTTTTTTGTCATTGCTGCTTAATATTTAGCATTAGTTTTTAGCGTTTTTTTTTTCAGTTGAGAAACACTTTAATTTCGAAATTCCTGCAAATATCAAATAATTCTAGGATTTTAATGAAACTTTCAAAACTTATTCAAAAATTAATTAAATTATTTTAGAAATGTTTGTTTTTTAGAAAGTCATGGTAAAAATCTATTTTTACATGTTATCTCCCCTTACTTAATTTTATGAAAACTCGTCTATGTATTTTTGTGATTTTTTTAATTAAATACATATGATTTTGAAGAATATAAATCGTTTTTTTCTTGTTGTTTTTGGGTTTTTTTTAAATCGAGAAGTGTTTCTACCCCAAATTTAGCTCTGAATTGTAAAATATAAAACTATGACATTATTTAGAAAAGTTTTTATGGCTTTTATGAATAATAAGAAGTGCATTATTGTCTGAAACCAAAATATTTTTCCGATAAAAAATGTATTTTTACAAGAATTTTTAAATATAAAATGTGATAAAGTTGTTAAATATTTTAAAATTAAGTTTGAATATGAGTCTTTCTGAAAATCTCTTATTAAAAATATCTATTTTACAGATCTTAAATTGGAAAGCTTATTACAATCTGCGAAGCGTTTGTATTTATAAAATAATTTTTTAATATGCCAAAAAAAAAAATGTATTAAAAACATTTTTGGAAAACTACGGAGGCCCAATTCAGAAATAATGTCCCTTGTTTTAAGAGTTGGTTCTCCTTATAGCGAGAATCCGGCCTCATAAATTGCTTTGAATTCCTTCTCTCTAGCACGTATCAAATTATCTGACGAATAATCATCAAAAATTTTAATTTTCTTATTTTACATATTTCACCAAATATTTTCTTTTCATTTTTTAATATAATCATTTTTTTTTCTTTTTCTGTGATAGACATACTGCAATTACATTTTTCTTTTTTAGATTCAATTTTTGGGACGGAAACAGTGCAGACTTTGAACATATTTTTGTTAAAAAAAAAAGTACCTAAAACATCAATAAAATATTAGACTTTTGAAAGTATTTAATTTTTAAGAATTACTATATACTTAAATAAGCTGGTTAACTTAAAATTCGAAAATACTGTCACTTCTGTCCTTCCGTCAGATAAATTGCCCTGATGTCAGTTGTCGATACATAGACGTAAACGTCAAATTCACACCTCCAAAACCAATCACCTTCTCAACTTTCCAACTAAATTTTTTCTGCTAAAAAAATAAGTAATGTTTGTTTCCAATTACATTCAGTATAGTTTAAATTTTCCTAAAATAACTTTTCAAAAAAGTATAATTGAATTTTACAAGATTTTTAAACGGTGACTTTCACTTTTGTTTACGAAGTTGTCAAAAATAGGTAACATTGTAGAATCAGACTTCTACATTTGTTTAAAAATCCATTAAAAGCGGATCAGAGCGAAACTTATCTCAAATCAATCCAAGTAGCCCAACAACCCATTAAAATCGGTTCCAGACGAGAAGTAACTAAAAACGCTTTCTGATTGACTAATAAAAAAAATCATAATTTCATACGTTCTCAACTACGTACGCATCATATCAGTTTAGTGTGTATCCCCAGCAGATTCAAATTTGCGCCAAATTTTTTGTAGCCTCCCACGTGACTTGAAACATCAATAAATACGAAACATCATTCGACTTCGACAGTGAGTCTTACGAATTTTCTCAGCTCGACATGAATCCATGTCATATATTTTACCAGGCTTAAAGTTAAAATTACTTAACATTTCCACAGTTTGCGAAGTACACTCACTTAATGACATAAACTCAACAGAAAACATCAAGTGACACATTCAATCAAAGAGAGACAACTTCATACACAGAACAGTAAGTCGAGTACAACATTACAAAATTCAACACCAAAAACAAACTGTTTAATTTCCCTACAAACACAAAAATACCTTATCAAACTTACCCATTTTTATACACACAATTTCTCAACTCTTAATCTTCCATATAATATTTTCATAAACACTTCAATCCACACAAGAAAAAAACTTTGAAGCAATTTAAACAACTCTCAACATAGAATTTTGCACCTTCTATTGGTCATATAAAAATATTTATTGTTGAACCAAAGTATTGTTTCATATCATTATTTCTTTTGTTGTTTGCTTGCTTTCTGTTACATTTGTGAAATTGAAAGAAGTAGCGGGTTTATCGCATTTCCATCAACCTTTTACTGATTGGTAAACCCGTTTTGTTGGTGCCATTAACCCCCTACAACATGATCGATTTTATGGACTTTTTGCTAACTCAAAAAGAAAAACTAGATTTTTAACTAAAATTTCGAACGTGCTATGAAGGATCAAAAATATTCAAAAAATACTTTGGTCTTTCCTCTTAATAATAACATAAACATTTAGACAATAAAAAAACAATTTTATCAAGTTTGGGGCCTTTTTCATCATACTATGCTGTTTTTTCGGCGAATTATTGAACATAAAATAAAGAAAGCGGTTATTAGCGCGATAAATGTAATCGAAGAGTTCTTATTGGGGCCATAACAGCTGCGGATTTGAATCAACCCACAACAAAGAAAAAGCAAAAAAGGTGTTTAACTATAAAAATATAAGACATTTTTAATTTCGTGTTTTTTTACGATTAAATTTTTCGCTCCATAAGTACTGTCTCCAGATTGAGAGTTGAAACAGATACAGAGATATTAATCAGTATATTAATATGTTTGTTAACGAATAGTACAGTCTTTGTAAAAAAAAAAAAAATCTCCCAACTGCCATGTTTACTCGCTTGCACTTCCAATTTTTCTTTGCCCTTTATCATCGTTTAAAGTGGGTGGTAATCCTTGTATGCAAATGACCGATGTTCATAAAAGGGCTCAACATCACGCATGTGCATTGAACATCTCGTAAATGGCGGTTCGGCTGGCCAGACACTTTGGTCCCTTTGGATCCAGTAAGTGCGAATATCTATCGTCACACTCCCCTCTGATTATATGATCATACAGATGACAGCGGTGGGCTCGTCGTTTTAGCCTAGCACTCCTTGTGTTAGTGCTGGGGTCTGAATCAGAATCCGCTGAATTAGGGGGCTCAACAAACATCGGTCCCATCTCTCCCTCGCTCTTAGATGGGGTGCCACTACTGCCTGCAGTGGAGCCTGGTTCACGCTATTCATTACTCCCTAACTATGCGTCACCGCAATCGTCCACTGGTTGCCCCGAACTAAGCCGTAGACGCACGTCTCCCACGTGACGAGGCGTGCAGTCGGCGACCACCGACTGTGAACTGGTTATCCCGGCAACACGACCTGATTTAAATTTCGACGTGCACCGTCCCTGTTGATTTTTCCCCCAGAGCCCCACTCCCTGTATCGGTCTCTTGGTGGTCAGGCGGAGGCACAACGTCAATTCATTTCAATCGAATCTGTTACGAATGCAGCAGATTGGCAGGCACAGAAGAGGCAGACACTTCGTCTTTGGGTGTGACGATGTACCAATATACGGTCAGATGTGCAGGGCTCAGGATACCCGCAGCAAAAGCACACACCTTTGTGGAACTCTAGTCAGCAAGTCCGCCCGGTCCTGGTCGGATCTTACTAATGCCACATCGACCGAAATGATGTACTACTTCACAAGTGAGGTCAGCGTGTCCAGCCGCCGCCTTATGAGCATCTCATCGACAGTGGTACACGCAAGGGGAGTCTGTTTTCAAGTGTAACACTGTGGCCTGCTACTTGAGCGCGAGGTTGACTCCTCTTAGTACGGCATACATCTCCGCCACATTGATATATTGGGTGCCCTTTATAGGCCCCAACCAATATGCGTCTTCATTGATGGAACCATCGGCGTAAAGTGCCACTTCTACAGCCAGTAAACTCGCGTCTACTCACACGTCCAGCTCGCTCAGGTCCACGTACCACGCTTCCTGGGCACGACCTAGTTGCTGTACCCGGGCGCTCCATGTCTGTTATCATACGTCCCAGAAGGGCATCACTGATTTTGTCGTCCAGGTTCTGCGTGACGGCAGTGACTCTACGTTGGATGAAGCCTGTCGCTACTCGCAGCCATCCACACACGGGAAAATGCCCCACCATTTTGCAACACGTGAGAAAAATGCCTCTCCGCATCATGGGTCATAGGACCGTTCACCACACTACTTCCACGTCGCCATCGCAGTCGACCATGTTCCCACCAGACTTCTAGTCCCAGCACTCCGGATCCTTGCTAATCAGTCCATATAGTTCGAAATGCTTCTTCACGGATTCCGCCAACGCCACATCTTCATATATATAAATATAAAAGTGAACATAGAAGTCAACACTTAGAGGCGACAGTCTGTTTCATGCTATATGCAATCGTCAGGCCACATATGCTGTTATTTTTCTCGGCTATTTATATATATACGGATTAGTGGTGCATTGTGGGTATTCTATTATGGCGGTTATAAAATAAATACTATGTTGCTTAAAACCGAAAACCGAAAAGAGAAAATATACAAGTAAAATAAATTGACCTAAATTCATCCAAGTAAATAAATAGACAAACCAATCCCAAATTAAAAACTCTTCCTGCCAAAATAATAGTTAGAATGAACTACAACAACCAACCCCAAAATTGAACAAATAGCTTTAATTTAAATTCTCAAACCAAAACAAAACTGTTAAATAAGTGATATAAATAAATTTTTACAACGTTAATAAATAAATAAATAAAATAAGAAACAAAAATAAAAACGAGCAATATAACTTGACCCAGATAAATAAACAAACTACTTCCGGTAAAATAACCGCCATAATAGAATACCCTCAATGCACCACTAACCCGTATATATATAAATAGCCGAGAAAAATAACAGCATATGTGGCCTGACGATTGCATATAGCATGAAACAGACTGTCGCCTCTAAGTGTTGACTTCTATGTTCACTTTTATATTTACACACGCTCTATCTCTGATATTGAGCACTTTATTCCATAAATATAGCACACCTTAAGACTATATTTCTTTATATATGCCTCGAGCACATGGGCGCTACATTCAGGCCGAACCCCAACCTGGTTAAACAATATCTCTTTCCTTTGAATATAACTGTCTAGTACGGCCACAGAGAACTCTCAACGTGAACCTGCAGGTACGCTTTCCTGAGGTCCAGAATTGATACGTTCGCACCTTGCTGTCGCCATTCTCGCAGTTTCTCCGCGCAGACGTCCATAGCACCCGTGAATGTATCAACATAGGTGTTTAGTTCGTGATAGACCATTACAGGACGCATTTTATGTTTGTTGGTCTGTAGTATGGCTATCAGCGGTATCAGTCCCTTGGGCAGGCCAAAATCCTCGTCAATATACGGCAGCAACCAACCGTTGTCCACCCAGGTCTACAACTAACGCTGGTACTCCTTGCTAGACACCGGATATTCAGAGATCCTGTTCTCAAGTTTCTCTGGTGCACGATCCGTTGACCACATCCAGGCTGCAACCCACACTCCCTGTTGAATTAACTTTTGTTTGTTGTGAATCTCTTCTAGAGTTCTTATTCGTTGGAGCTGGTTAGTTGGTTGAGGACTTTGTAATTTGTGGTGCAGTATTTTGCTTGGGACTTCTTGTTTTGATGAACATATGCAGGTTTCGTTCTATTTGTGGATACTCTGTCTCTTTTACCGTCTTTGAAAACTGTGAAATATTTTTCATGTTTCTCGATGACTTGATGTGGTCCAGAGTAGTTTGGGAATAATGGTTTCTTTATCATATCGTTGCGAAGAAAAACGTAGTCACATTTCTGTAGGTTTTTTGAAACGTATGATTGTTGCAATGCCTTGTTCATTCTATCTTTAAAAGCTTGAACAAAACTTGTATGTGGTGATGTGTGATCGGGTCTCGAACTATTGGGCGGGTAAAATAATGGTAGTACCAAAAACCATTTTCAATGGGGCACAGCTTAAGTTTTCTTTAATTACGTTTCTTATAGATGGCAGTGTGACTCGTAAATTATAAACCCAGTTGTATGATTCGACTTTAATTGCAAGAGGCGTGAAAAAGCTCTACGCTATTATTATCGCATGGCTGATATGCAGTAGTTTTAATCTGATTAACACCCAAAAAGTTCATAAATTCTCGGGAACAACATGAATTGAAATCGTGATTTCTGTTGTAATGACTCATGTTACATCATATGTTGTAATGCATTGCTCCAAGACGGTCCTGGCAACGGTTTCTGCTGAAATGTCCTTGATTGAAAACGCGGTAGGCCACCAACTAAAACGATCCACTATTGTTAGCAAGTAGCTGAATCCATTAGCATTGGGGAATATTAACATTCAAGATAGTAAATCTGCCATCGTGTCCCGTTAGTGATTTTGTATATATATTTATCTAGTGTTTCTAACATTTATTGCAGCTTTGTGTCCATTGCTAAATAACCCTTCACGTGTTCGGCCAAACGAAACGATCACTGATGAGTTTGGTTGTATCTCGTCTTTCTGGGTGGGAGAAAGCATGAAAGTGATGGAAGATTTGTTTAAGTAATGATGGTGGTATATAAAGTCGGGAATGACCTTTCACCATAAAAATAATAGTTTTATTTCCGAAACGAACCGGTAATTCACGTCACTGAAATGATGTATGATTTTGAACGTTTAATAGAGTCGAATCTTTCTTCTATACTTTGGCAATTCCCTCGTAACTTAGCACATTCGAATTAACTGTTGCAATATTTTCATTGCCTGTGATATAACGAATGTCTTAGGTGAATTGTGAAATATAATCAAGGTGATGCATTTCGTTACTATGCAAAGCATATGTGAATGACATGTGGTCAATGTATATGACAAAATGTTGATCTGAGTGCTTTCGTGACAGGTAAATTGTCAGAGTATCTTGAAAATATACAGTATTTCTTTTGACAGAAAAGAAGGAAATAGATTTAGATTCACACTTTGTAATCGTATGTACGACAGCCCCAACAGATTCTGACAGTGCATCTGTTGTGAGTTTGAGTGGAGTGTCTGGTTCCTCATTTAACTCAATTTCGTAAAATTTGCTAGTTTTTTTAGCATTGTTGACAGTTTCTAGGGTAGGGACTTGTAATATGATTTTTGCACTTTTACTCTTGTTGATTTTTAATAAATTGGTAACAGAGATTCTTGAACAGAAATAGAGGCTCATTCTTTTTTCCTGTTTAAGAAGGGGTTCCCGGTTCTTTTCTTTTTCTCTGTCCTTAATATTGGTGCTGTCATGAATTTCTTGTGATGTGCGAAGTTGGTGGTAACGTCTCTTCATACTGAGAGTACCGGGTTGGCAGTTTTCTGGTTGCTGTTCCCAACTGATAGAAGCCCGAACTCTTATGTAACGTCTTGAAGGATTGCTCTAATCAACAATTGCATAATATCGGGGTTCTTGCAGTGCTATGTCGCGCACGGACGGGTGTCTCTGCAAGAACCTCCGGTGGGCAACTCCAAGGCCACACTATGTTGTAGTCTGCGTCACTTCTCTTCTGCACATGTTACATTTGATGACTGATTGTCACTACTAACCTAGGCCTTTTCCTTACCAATATAACACATCATAAATCAAGGATATAAACCTAAACCAGCTCAACAAAATCACCTAAACCCCTTAACCTTTCCTTCTCTATCATTCGTGGTATTCGTATCAACATCAGCAGTGGGGAATCGTTCCTCTTCGAAAAGTTTCCGGACATCCTAGCACTCCGCGAAACTAACTTTAACTCTTCAATCCTTTCCTCTGATTTCTAGATTCCTGACTATCTACTTCTATTTAAAAAGGACACTAATGTCCACATGCATGGCCTGAGAGTTTATGCCCACAAAAATCTCCCGTTGACTAGGGAACTCTTTCTTGAATCTCCAGACCATTATTACATGTGTCTCCGTCTCTCTCTACTTTATTCAGTCAGCTATCTATTCTTTCTCTACCGTTCCCCTTCATCTCAAGACTGTTGCATGCTAGATAGTATTTTCGATAAGGCCATCTCCCTACACCCGTTTGCAAACATATTTGTGTTCGGTAACTTAAACCCTCTGTCACAGACCTCGCTGGCACCCAAACCCTTAACTTTTCAATCACTCAATCCCTCACGCAAGTGGTTGACTTTCCTAAGCGTTCTCCTAGTAACCCTGACAGAAACGCTTCTCTTCTCGATCTCTTTTTTCTTTTTACCTCTGTCCCGGACTCTTGTCACGCTACACGGCTTTGCCCTCTTGGCAACTCTTATCACGCGTTAGTGTCTGTAAACATCTCCTTCCGCTCCCCCTACCAGCCACGAACCTCATACACCTGTTTTTCCCACTAGAACTGAGGCCCTGCTGAGTGATATGTGCATAAACCCGTTGTGGTCTAGGATATCATTTCTAAATTAGATTCTCATAAGACAAGAGGTGACAGGATAGCAGCTGTCCTAAAGAAATGTACTCTTGAGCTAGCTCCAGTTCTACAACTGTTGCCTCTCTGCTTCCTGCTTGCTGGAAGTCTTCCTCTTTAGTCCCTGTTTTTAAGAACTCTCGGTCATCTTCTGACCCCTCTAACTACCGTCCTGTCAGTCACCTACCGCTTTTCAGCAAAGTCTTAGAGTCTTTAATCAATGCCGAAGTGGTTAAGCATCTTACCTCTCACGATCTACTCTCTGACAAACAATATGGATTCTGTTTTGACCGGTCTGATGTGCTTACGGCCATAACTGAATATGAATATCAAGCTCACGATAGTAACGGCGAATCCCGAGCTGTAGTTCTTGATATCTTGAAGGCGTTTGACAGGATTCGGCATGCTGGTTTTCTACGTAAGAACGAGCTCTCTTCCATATCCTTTCATACGAACGCGGGCTTCCTCCAAGGCTCTATCCTGGGTCCTGCATTGTTTCTGATCTTCATCAATGATCTTCCTGGTGTCACCAGTTCCTAAGTAGGCATCTATGCAGATAACACTACCATTTACTCCTGTCTCAATAGTAAATCCGGCAGCGCTGACAAAGTGAACCTGGCCGCTGCTCTCGAAAAGGACCTCCAATCACTGGTTTACTAGGACAGGAAATGAATTGTGAATTTTAATGCCTCCAAAACTAAACTGCTCTAACTACCATAGAGAAACTTCCCTGCCTACCATCAGCATGGTTGATGCTCGACTCTGGGAGATCGCCTCACTGCGCCTTCTTGGCTTCAAGTTTTCAAATGACGAAGTTGAACAACTACATTGAATCAATAGCTGCATCTGCTGCAAGGAAAGTTGTTTCTGTATGTCGTGCCAGAAGGTTTTTCTCATCAGAATCCATCATACACATCTACAAATCTACCATTCGTCCTTGCATTGAATACTGCTGTCACATCTTGTCCGTTGCTCCTACTTGGTCATCTCAAGGTTCTCGACAAAATCCAAAGAAGGATCTGCAATGTAATCGATCCTGACCTGGAATCTCTACTTCAGTCACTTTCTCACAGACATGATATACCTTCCCTCTGTCTTTTCTACAAATATTTTCATGGCTCTAACAAGCTTTTTTTCCCTGGTGCCCCAACTACATGCGTACTACTAGATTGGCGTCTAGGTCTCACCCATTTACTGTTGAAATAGTTAAATGTAACCGCCACTTCTACTCCAACAGTTTTTTTTCTCGTCTGTGCAACTTTTTTCCTCTTACTTGCTTCCCTGATAACTACAATCATCAAAAATTTAAATGCAGCGTCAACCGCCATCTTCTGTTCACTTTAATCCCGTTTATTTTTTATCTTTTGCACAATCCTTCCTATACCCAGTCTTTTCCATCACTTTCATTCTCTGTAACTCCCTGCGTGCTAGTGGCACTCCCGCCTTGTTTGGGGTGAAATGTTAAAAAAAAAACATTCTTGAACATTTCAGTATAAAGTGATGATAATAATTAGTCAAGCCAATAAATATACGTACTTGCCTGAGTGATGGCGACCGGAGAAAATTTTGTATTGCGGAGATTTTCTCTGGTGAAGGAGATATACCCGTTTCATTCATTTCATGTCCGAGGAAAGTGTATTTGTTGACTTTAAAGATGCATTTGCCAATGATTATTTTGAGTCCGAAGTGTTGTAGTCTTTCAAAGACTTGGTGATCCTGTTCATTTTTACTTGCAATTAAGACATCGTATTTGTAAGCAAAAGTAAAAGGTAAAAAATGTAGAACTTTGTTGATTAGTCGTTGGAAAGATTGTGCTGCGTTGCATCGACCAAATGGCATTCTAAGGAACTTAAATAAACCAAAGGTAGTGGTCATGTCTATCTTGGGTATGTCCTCTTCTGTCACTGGAGGTTGATTAAAGGGCTTTATTAAGTCCAATTTTTCAAAATTCCGTGTTCTTTGCAAGCCCCTGGTAAAATCATGGATGTGCGGGATCGGATACCTATCTCGATATGCTGTACTGGCTGCATTTAGACGGCGGAAATGGCGCCAGGCAGTGACTTCTGGTTTTGGTACCATGTGCAGTGGTAATGACAATGGGCTTTTGGATGGACATATTATACCGTATTCCAACGTGTGTTGGAATTTGCCTTTGCAGTTTTATATTTCTCAGGACTCAGTTTCCGCGGGGTAGAATGGGTTGGTTGTCCGGTGGTCTTTATATAGTGTTTGTCAGTGTATGTGAAAGGAGTTGTTGTTGAAAATTCCACTCTAGTCAGATGAACACTTACAGTTAGATAAAGGGGTCGGAGTTATCTAACCCTAGTTTCTTTGTTTTTATTGTCGTTATGAGGGCGCGCTGTCGTGTTGTCCCTAATAAATAAAATAAGTCACCGCGTGTGTTAACGCGGTACAACATGTGTCTGTTTCTTTCTTGAGTTTATCTTCCTGTCTGGAATATGAAGTTGAATACCTGCATTCACACAAAATAAGGTATGTCTATGTTTGCTATCTAACTTGATGCGTAAATTTCTAACATTTGTGATATCCAGAAATTTTTAGAAGCTTTCGGAATGCTTCATTCTCAGTTCAAACTGAGCCAATTCCAATAGAAATGCATGGAGACTGACTTCCTTGAATTGCAAATCTTGTTACATTATCTGTGAGAGTTTGATTGACCATATTCGCAGATATATCAAAATTAGCGAGAAAATTTGCACCTAGTATCGGTGTTTTGACATCGGCCTGAGTAAAAATCTAGAAAATAGGACAGTGTAACCCGAAATCTAAAGTGAAATGTTTCTCGCCGTCGATATTGAATCTGTTTACTGTCTGTAATTTACATGATGTGTCTAGTAAAAATAGATATCCGTGAATTTTGTTTCGAAAGTAAAATAGACGTGTCGGGTCCACCTGAAGTTGCCGTCTCAAAAGTCAGGAGTCAAATGACCAAAATCAGTCATTACGCATAGGCTCCGAGTGGCACTTCCGACAGTGCTTTAGAAATATTGGAAATATTATGTAAATTATTAATCGACAACTGACAGCGCTTCCCTCGCATTTTTGAGGGACATTTTTTGTGAGCCAGCATCTGTTTAAGGGAATCTATGAATATAGACCATAATGCAAACAAAAGCCAGTTGGAGCATGAATTCTGCATTGTCAACACAGACAGATTACTAATCAACTGAAACAACATTTCCCGCTTTTCTGATATAGATTCTACAATGAAACTAACGTACGAACTTTTCCCCTTTCAAGGGGTTTTATCATTAAATACATCTTAATGTGTGTCTTTTCCATTTCTTATGGATTTTATTAAACACAGTTGAATGTGTGTCTATGAACTTTCTTCTTTCAACAAACGGTTTTCATTAAACACACTTAAATGTGTGTAAGTTAACTTTTCCCTTTCAAGGGTTTATTTAAAAACACCTCAAATATGTATATGTGAACTTTTTTTCAGTTGTCGTCACTCCTTGGCTGGAGAGTTCGTTTCCTTGGAATTTACTATCGTTTTGGGCTTTGAAAGTACATGGCTCACTGCATCTTAATCTTTCGTGCATGTAGCCTCTGCAGGATCGATAGTTGAATTTGTGGCCATCTTTTCGTCCGTTATGGAGTTTCTTGTTGTTAATGTTGAAAATTTTGTTTCTGTTTTCGCCTTCGTAATAACAACATCTTTTGTTGTTATTTCTTACGGTGTTTGCTCATTTCTCACGTCGGTTGGTCACCAATTTTGAATCAATCCACAACAAAGAAAATGGTTAAAAGGTGTTTAGATATAGAAATATAAGATATTTTTATTTTCCTGTTTTTTACAATTATTTTTTTCTTAGTGTGTATGAGTATTAACGTTCTTACTGTCCTTATCTATAGTTGTTTGTTAAGATGAAAAGAAATGTGATTTCTTTGTGTGTTGTGTGAGAAAGAGGCAAGGGGGAAAGTGAGGAGGAAAGTGTAAGTGTCACGTAGCTTGGTGAGGAAGACGTGTGAATGTGTAAGGGAATTTCTTTTAAATCGAGTTTCTAGTTTCGTAAACTTGCCGTCTGTTGCCGTTGTATCTCCCTATTGGTTTGTCTGTCTAGAAACTTTGCATCAGTACCCTTCATGAGGCATGTTTTTTGTTGTTGGCGGGAACGGGACCCGTTGGTTGAAAAATGTTAAATATTTATTTTCAAAGCATTAATTTATTAACCGGAACAATGCACATTCCTCCGACTCAGAAACCATTTTTTGGCATTTGGTGTTTGACTGTCTTGGTGTTTATTTCCGTCTTCACTCCACATAACTATTTACTTTAGTACTTGATAAAGGCATGAATTCAGTTATCCATGCACGCAGTACTATCGCTAGTCAACTTGGTTCTAGTCTTATCACTGGCACGCCATGGCGGTAGATAGAAAAATAGGATTGCTCAATATTAGAGATAAAGTGCTTACATATAAGGTAAATGTGCATTATATATATATATATATATATATATATATATATATATATATATATATATATCAGAGAGAGGTGAGGAGAGAAAGCAAATATAGAACCTGAAAACAGGATAGATGTATATTACAGTAAAAACTGTAAACTTCACGGAGACAATAGTCGATGAGGGGTTCTTTTTTGTTTAAAATATAATGAAAATAACATTTATTGACCCACGCTAGTCTGTGAGTTTTCATTAAGGCCATGGTAGTTTTATATTGTGATCCCCTACTCTTAAAAGGCGTGAAAAATATGAAAAAATTAAAAGAAATATGAAACATCAGCAATGCAGTAATCAAGAATTTGGTATTTATGTTTAAAGATAAATTATTTTTTTATTTTAACCTTAAACAATAGTTTAAGGATATTTTTTTGTTCTCTACTGAATTTATTTTCTTTTTAAGACTATAAAAATATTTACCATAACCTATTTTAAAACTATTCACGATGTATCGAAATAAAGGATAAATGACACCCACCAAGAATATTTTTGCGAAGTTTTCTAATAAAATAACTAAATATTCATTATACAATTCATTCATTAATGAATAAATACTGAAAATTTCATTTGAATCGGATAATTCCGTGATTTTTAAAAACAGTAGGGATCGTTTTTTCCTTTTCATTTCGGAAGAAAATTAACCATTTTGGTGTTACCAAGCTTTCAGTATTAGGAGCACGGTTTCATTTGTGGTGTATTATGATATTCACGACCAAATTATTCTCATTTATCTCTTGCTTGCTGATATCTTGCGGAAAATATCCACTTCGGTACTCAACTCTCAGCAATACGAAAAATTAAAACAGTGCATCTTAAAACTGGTGTTAAGTGACACCATCATCCATCGACACCAATGATGCGGAAAATAGATTTGATGTATTGCAGTTATTTCAAAATACCCGCCACTCTTTATAGTTGTTTCAAAAATGGTTGCCAGTAAGGTAAATCTTACTGTAGATACACGAGTGATCATTTCTATTTTATCATCATGCATACTTGATGTAATCGTTCTCTAACTCACACCTGTCTCAATCTTATCGGCCGGTGACGAAAAGATAACATGTTATCGATAAGCGAACATGAAAATTGACATACCGTACGTAAGGAAATTGTCCCAGAGGGCGTTTGTAAACGCTGACGTCACAAACCCTCTGCTAACTTTCAATTTCCTGAACAATTAAGCAACAATATTGAGGGATAATTTCACCCACCAAAAGCGAGTGAACCAATTCGTTACACTTGGTTTCGAAATCAGACGGTAGTCATCAGTGGGGCAAAACTCGCAAACAAGATATATTTCTATAAAATAAACCTGACCGCTGTATATCATCAAATATTTTAAGTTTATATCCCAACAATGTACCAAACACACACCTGGGTTATTTGAGTATAACTATATATGTCATTTGGAATTAAAATTTCCACAGGAACGTTCCATGGAACGTTCATGGACAAGATATTTGTCATATATATTTATCTTTTTATACTTTTCATTGAAATCTATCAATCATTATTAGATCGTCAATGACTGTCGCCAGGACGTAGTGAGAATGGCACAACAGCAAATTGCAGATACGAAGCAAATTCTTATTGATTTTTAAGAAGCTAACCCAAGCAGATATTTTGTATTTTACTTTTGACAGATTTTGTGTTATGAACTGTTTAATTGGCAGTACTTTACTTGCATCAACTGAATTGAATGTCGCCATGTGTTCTTCGTGACCGATTATCACCACTGTATTCCATAGACCGTACATCCAACAAAGTCACATCTATAATAGCGGTAAATACTGATTCTCACATAGTCTGTGACATTGCACATATAAAAAACAATGACCAATATATATTACTGATTGCATAGCGCGGCCATCCTTTGCAATACCGATAGAAGCGCAATATGCAAATAATGAAACTAATTTTTTACAAAACTTATGTATGAAGTAATTATCGTGATATACTGTGTAACATTTTTACAGCCTATCGTCGACCATTTGTACCGATTACTTTAAGCAAATTTATCTTTGATCGCTTGTATACAATATCAAAACGTACATTAAAATTAACAAATCTAGGTGCTACTAATGGTTTTAAACAAATGTTCTTGAACATTTTCATCCAGCCTATCCTTTCATCCTTCCCGGCTCTATTGGTGTACCCTTGTAATGGGGAACTGGCCCGGTTTAAACGTTTAATTGCATTAAATTACGGGATGTTGATTTGAAGGGACTACTAAATGGACAATAATTATTAAAATTTCTCAGGAAATTAAGTTGAATGATTGAGAAAAAATAAAAAAGGAAACGAATTAAAAATTATGTTTTAAAATAATAAAATAAATTTAAGAACAGTTCTAATGATAACTGAACCCAGAATTAACTAATCAAAATCCAATAAAATTGAGCAAAACCAAGATTCCCCACCCTATCCACTTTCCCCTCGATAAGAAGACATGATTCATGTGTCGTCAGAATTTCTTTAGACTGAGAAATTAAATTCAAAAGTTGGTTTACATTGTGCTATCTGTCCAAAACGTGTGTATTCTTACAGAGAAAAATAATACTAATTTTCTTAAACAAAGAATGATTTGTTTTTTTTTTTAATTCACAAGCTTAGAATTTTTTGTTTTTGTTTTGATGCTGACCAAAAACATCAGTATCTTTACAGAAATTGAGAACAAAAAATCCTAAAAGCAAAAGAGAGGATCATGTATTTATTAACAGATCTCCTAAGATATGACAGTCGGGATGGAGAAATTAGATATATCAGTATCAAATCGTTGTTGGAGGGGAAGCGTCTATATAAACGAGAGCTCTCCAGGCCCAAAGACACACAGACCGAGGAAGTCGGTTTGGAGATGCTCGGGATTGCCCATTGCTAAAGAGTACGCCTGCAGTTCCTGTAACCGAAGCAAAAATTCAGACGCACACAGAGACGAGCCCAGGGGGAAGTCGACAGAGAGTATGCGAAGAGAGGGTGTGGGTTACGCCCGTTGAGAAGAAAAATGAACACTAGCCAGTTCGATTTAAAACCCTGGAATTACGGTAGACATGATTGGGACATGATATAAATTCAGCTAGACACAGGCTCACCTATAGCTAGAAAAAGCCGACATATTTGATGTAACCAAAAATTCATAAGAGTTTAAATGCTGATGAACATTAAGAAGAGCTGCTTCAGAAATGTTGGCTTTGAATTTGAGTTCGTTTTACACAAGAGTAAAACGTCATGCACTCTATAGTTTACATGTTTGAAACAGTTTGTCATAATTAGAGCCACACGTTCGACGTTCTGTGTTATAATATTTAGTTACATACGGGGAACTTTCTAGGCAGATCATGAAAGGTCGAAGGGAAGAAGAATAAAGATAGCAAAATTTCTCTTTCTATCGGGAAGAAAGGACAGAAGGTTTACAAAGTTCTTAATCATAAATAGGTGGAAAAATATTGGGAGCGCTAGAAACGTGATCATTTACCCCATAAATTTGAGTTGCGTCTCCTCAGGTGTACTCCGATTTTTTTTTTTTTAAATATAAACAAACTTTAACCTAAAGCTTTTATTCAAACGGTAATGTTCCCATCAAAAGGCGGGAAATCGGAATTTGGAACATTATACTGAAGGATTTTTCTTCACGAGACTATGACCCCTGTGCTTGAAGTTTTGTTTTTAAGTGAAGAAAAGCTTTGAACGGGATCCAATCTTCTTTATGAACAGAAAAAGAATTTACCCATAAGAACTTGTTTAGAGTAGAGTATCTATGGATGACTTAATATAAAACTCAGGGTCTGTTTCCTCAATTTCCAGTTTTTACAGACCGATCTATTTGATCCATAGAAAGCAACGTAATGGGTACTACCACCTCCATACCTCAACACACACACACACACATATATATATATATATATATGATTAATACAAATATACAATTTGTCATTTAGTTATATTGACTACCTAGACGGCAGAGTTTCGGAGACGAGCCTTTTTGTTATCGTTCGGTCCACTCGTCAGGAGGTTTCAGTAATTTATTGCTGATTTTCTCATTTTCGTTATTTTTATACTAGGTTAGAAATAATTTTTGCGCGATTTATTGATGTTAGGTTACTTGTGGGTGTGCACATATACGTGTGGGTGTGCGCATATACGTGCGTGTGTGTGTGTGTGTGTCTGTGCGTGCGTATACTTGTCTGCGTGTATGTGCGTATATGTCGAATGTCACGATTCTTTCTTCTTTCGTCATTTTCTGGTCTCCTTATACTCTCTCCCTATTCTTTTTCCTTCTTTTTCATGATGATTGTGGAATTTTTACACATGATTGCCGTCTCATTAATTGTAAATTAGTTGTCAAATTGAGTAAAGTTCAAATCCGGGCTGGATGTACAGATTTTTTCACTTGTTGCAGGCCCGGCAGCGTGCGGTACTGGTTTATTACAAAATGGCCTTGTGCCAGACACCACACTAAACTACCGAGTCCACAAGCAATGTAAAAAAAAATAATAATGCGTGAATGAACAGTGAGAGGAAAGGGGTCAATCAACGAGTGCATAAATTAATAAACATCAAAGAGATAGCCGGAATAAAATGACAAAGACGTCTGTTTTGTAAAACATATGTAACTTTTATTAGATGGAAACAAGCAGATTACCTCGTGGTACGAGATTAAGGAAAAGTTCCGCGCCTAAATAGAAATGCAAGATGAACAAGGCGGGAAAAAGAATTTATATAAGGTTCTTGAAAAAGGAAACTCGTTAAACACGAGGTATATGTGCGCACAGATAGAAAGGAGTACTCACTGTGGATTTTTTTTTTTTTTTTGGCGTTGTAAGTGTGTGTCGTATTTTTGTGTTCAGGTTCATAGTTAGAAAGAATGTTCGGTCGTCTCAGAGTTTTTGGTGAGGCATTGAATTGGCTGCTGGAAATTTTACCGGATTGCTGTGGGCATCTAGCCAGGAGAAACGAAGAATGTTTGAAGCGAGTTTCATGGTCTTGTGGAGTTGTTTACGGCGAGCCCAGGGAGACGAAAAATGTTTGTTCGTAAGTAAGAATATCCCTGTCTGTATTTACTGGTTCACTGACGAGGGGTAAGTGTAAGTCACCTGTTGAATACGAAGTTTTGCCCACGACTGTGTCGTGTGTCTCGCACATTTTCTAGCAGAAAACCCAGACGGTCTGACCTGCAGATAGCAAGTTGTTCGTCAGTAGGATATCCCTGTCTGTATTTACGATTGACTGACGAGGGATAAAAATAAGCCACTTGTTGAATACGAAGTTTTGCTCACGACTGTGTCGTGTGTCTCGAACGTCTTCTGGTCGAAAACGGAGAAGGTATGACCTGCGGGCAGCTTCAAGACGAGAAGAAGTCTTGGTAAAGTGTGAAGTCGACATTGTTGAGATAAGATATTCCGGCCCGCATATGGGTTAAGGGCACGGAATAAATGAGTTGCCCGTCTAGTTAGGTCGAAAGTCGGAAGGCAACTGGTTGACCTGCGGGTAACGTCAAGACGAGAAGAAATCTTGGTAAATAAGTGTGGGGTCAACATCGTTGAGATAAGATATTCCGGCCCCCATATGTGTTAAGGGCACGGAATAAATGATTTGCCCGTCTAGTCAGGTTGAAGATCGGGAAGCAACTGGTTTGCAAACGCTGGCCGTTTGAGACGCCGCGAAACGCGCGGGAAAAAATTCAAAATCTGTTAGTCTGACTTCATCAGTAGGAGCTAGCGAAGGTCTTCCTCCAGGTTACTGCTACGTCTAGCTGTGAGAGGAAGGAAGGGGTGCAAACCGCGCGCACACACGCACGAGTGTGAAAGGAAGGGAGGAAACTCGCGCGCGCGTAAAATATAGATGGAATTAATGTGTTAATTCCATACACTCATCACACATATATTTTCAGTTGGTCTTGGGGGAAAGGTATCAAGATTAAGTGCAAGACTATTTTCATGAGATTTAAGATAGTTAATGTAACCAGATTTAAATTTCAGGACCCGATAGCAAATATTGCACTCCCCTAAATTAAATTCAGGTGGAAAATTATATTTTCGAAGAATCCTTTCTTCGAATACCAAAAAAGAAAGAAGCATTTTACTCTTCTAGAATTATGAAAA
The DNA here is from genome assembly GCA_903632075.3 of Acanthosepion pharaonis. Classification (NCBI taxonomy): domain Eukaryota; kingdom Metazoa; phylum Mollusca; class Cephalopoda; order Sepiida; family Sepiidae; genus Acanthosepion; species Acanthosepion pharaonis. Next base: position 1,568,188 of record CAHIKZ030003485.1, read on the forward strand.
ATCAAATGTACGGGAGGAAAACAGTAAGCACCATTGTAGGCGCCAGGTTCAAAATGTGTAGTTCTACGCGCCAAATTTACTTCTTTCTTCAATAAGCAATCTTATTAATCGTCTGCTTTCTTTGTATTCACAAAGATTTCTGATTGATGTTTTGTCTGTAAAATGCAGAGAAAATTTCCTAGATTTGTCGTGGAGAAAAAATTCCATTCGCATTGAAAAATAGCGGAAACTCTCTGGAAATGCAACTGACAATAGGATTTACATTTTTTTGCTTGCGGCTCTTAAAATGTTCAAAGAATTCTACTCACTAGATAGATTGTCTAGTTGCAGATTGTGGTCAATCAGTATTATTCAAATACTATAGCCATTAGACAATCGTAAATTAAGAGAAACCTTTATGCATTTTACTCAGGATTGGTTGCTTTCCATCCCCCAAAATAACCATGGCCACTTAAGAGATCGGAAAAGATTTTCATCAAAGCTGTTTTATCATTCCCTTTATTAAATAAAATGTGTAACTTCAAAGACGTGTAAATATTTCTGACTCAACTGATAACAATAATGAAAAGACTTTATAAGTTAAAATATATTTGCTTTGTTTACGTATCGAGTGTTCGTTTCGGTTGTGATGAAACTGTTTTTATGATTTTTTTTTTATCAGCAAAGCAATGATTCACAATTTCCCGTCATCATTGTACCTTGAGAATTCTAATTTGAATGCAATTTGCTCGCTTTTTTTTTTTTTGCGGTTTTGTACTGATATCTACTATGCATTATCACAAATTTTACAAGCATAAAACGAATTTCCGAAGCAAGTTTATGCTTACTGAAATGAACTGAAGAGTTCACGTCAATTCTTCGATTCTTTGTTTTCCTATTTAATAATAATAATAATAATAATAATAATATATATGTATGTATGTATGTATGTATGTATGTATGTATGTATGGAGGACTCTCCCGTCGTATTCGACGTATGAGAGCCAACAGTCACACACCATTACATATGATTTAATTATAGTGGTGAAGGCTTTGTGTAGAACCAACCATACTTTTGAAGGGCCGAATACAGAGACCTGGTGCACTACGTGTCACAAGATCCCCAAGCGACCCTCCACAGGTTTTGAATTCAGAGTTGTCCTTCTCCTAGACTAGTTGCCATCCAATGCTATAGAACCCAGTCTGTCCTGCTATTTACCCATAGCTGGAGGGAGAAGAAGAGGATTAATACCTTTCACAAGGGTATTAGCACGTGTAAATATAAATTCGAACTCGGCTCTCCGATTCCTCAATCCTAGCCGCTACCCACTACTTCACCGTGCTTCCTCATATATATATATATATATATATATATATATATTACCTTGTCATCACATTTAACTTGAATAATAATACATATAAACCTTACCACAAGGGACCCGAAACTCCTAATTATATTAACATTAACTCGAACCACCCCATACCATCTTGAAGTAAATACCAATTACTGTTGGTTCTAGAATCAATAAACTGCCATCTAATAAGACTATATTTGATAAGAATAAAGCATTATACGAAAATGCTCTCCAGAAAAATGGTTTTACATATAAACTATCTTACTTAAACTCCATAAATAACCATAGTGGAGTTAAGAATAGTAATCCACACAAAAGTAGAAAAAGAAATATTATTTGGTTTAAACCCCACCACTTCTGTAGATTATATAGAATTAATATTGGACAAATTTTCCTGAAACTTATAAACAAACATTTTCAGAATAACAACCCTCTAGGTAAGATCTTCAATAGAAAAACCATTAAAATAATTTATTCATGTACTAACAACATGTCTAGAGTAATTGACTCCCACATGTATATCCTTAATAAATTTAATGGTGTCAACAAGAATTCTAGTAAAAAGCTCCCTTGTAATTGTAGAAATAGCAACCTTTGCCCAGTCGAGTGAGAATGTAGAGCATCTAATGTTATTTATCAAGCCACCATTTACCCTAAAGAAAATAAATCAAACCACCAAGTTTATATTGGGATTTTTTCGGTGGGTGAGGGTCGAAATACTTTATAACCACAAACACTCTTTTTCCAACTCAAAACTAAAACACCAATCCACTATCTCCCCCAAATTTTGGAAATTAGGGAGAAAGACTTGAACCATCAAATTGACTGGGAATTTATAGGTTTTGCTCAGACTCCAAATAGCTTTAAGAGTAGATGTAATTTATGTTTGGAGGAGAAAATTAAAAGCATAAAATTTTTAGAATCAAGATATTCTACTAAACAAAAGGAATGAATTCGTACCGAAGTGTCGCCATAGGAAAAAATTTCAACTAGCATAACATTATTTTAACACCTCATTCCAAGTGTCGCCACAGGAACAAATTTCAACATAGTATCAGCCGAATCTCACACTCCTCTCTTTCATTTATATTTTTATATGTGATTTTTTTCTATTGTAACATCTTCCCTATATGTAAATTTTTTTTCTATATGTGAAATTGTTTTCGAGATGTGGAATTGCCTTCTATATTTAAATATTTCTTTCCCTGTTACATGTTTTCTATATGTGGAATTTTCTTCTATATTGAATTGTTTTTATAATACTAATCTTTTTATATATTGAATTTAAATTTAATCCTTTACAGGATTTTAAAATAATTAGTATAAGTATGATATAATTTAAATTATAAACTTAGTATTTGAAAATTTATTAATATTATATTGATATAATGAGATTCGTGATATTTAAGTGAAATTAATATATTAATAATTTACAAACATTTTTTTTTTTACTGTAACTTTTACTATTTAGTTACAAATGTAGTCTTGAATGGATTAATATTAAGATCTTATAAAAGTATTAATTTTAAATTTTTACTCCCATTCTATAATAATTTTAAACTCCTCTCTAAAATGTTTTATGGACATTTTTGTTCATTCTTCTTCTTTGCACAGGCGTTGATAGGTTACATTGATATCAGTGTCCATTTTCCACCGTCGCGTTTATCTGTACCCGACTCCACCACAATCACTTTAGGTCCCTTAGCTCTCTATATAACTCCCGCCTCTATTATAGGCCAATTCTTCTCTTTTTATTCTTTCCTTTTTCTTTTTCCGTCTTTCCTTCCTTTGCCTTTCGCATTTCCTGTGAAGAAACGTGAAATTTTATTCATTTTAGTAAATGTATTTTCATTGATAAGTACAGGGAAAAAAACTACTTTCCCATGGACGAAATTATCATCTGTATGAGGTAAATTGTTTGGATCTCATTAATTGTAATTCATACACACACACGCGAGCGCATATATATATATATATATATATATATATATATATATATATATATGTGTGTGTGTGTGTGTGTGTGTGTGTGTGTGTGTGTGTGTGTTTCGTTAGAGACGGCTGGCAAAAGTACTGCGATTAAACTTTTTCATTTAATCTTTCTTGTGTTCGTACACGTATTTTCTTTTCATATGGCAGATGTATTCACTCGTGTGAATGGAAAGATATATGCCATCTTCTATTGTTGGTAATATTTTTAAGGGTTGCACTTCTACTAGGTTTTTGTCATGTAAGTGTCAAATTTTCCAAGTACTCTTTCATCATTATGTGTCCCAGAAATTACAACTGTCCCTTTCGGATTCTAAGTGTGTGTCCTTTTTGTTTACATTTTCCTTAAAACCTCCTCGTTGTTCACATTTCTCTTTGCCTACTTTATCATTCAAATCTATCATAATGATTTTAATTTCCTGTGATTTGCATTGAGTGATGGCGTTATCTAGCACACAAAAAAAATTTCAATTTCCTCTTCTGTATTTTTTTGCTATCGGTGAAACTATGATCGATACGTTGAGAGGCTTTACTTTCAGTTTAACTACATGAATTCTTTCAGATAATTGACTGTATTCAATAATACATTTCTTCAGTTTTGGTCTAATATCAGTCCTACTCCTCTTACATTTTTTCTCCGTTTGCATATATGTTCCTGTATTTATCACTGACGAAATCTCCATAGTTTGTTCATTTTGTTTCACATACGCCCAAAATATTAACATTTAACCTGTTCATTTGTTGCTTTATACTTTCTAATTGGCCATATTGGTTTAGTGTTTTGATATTCCATGTTCTGAACTGAATACGTCTTCATATGTAAATTTTAACATTTGAAGTCACCAATTTAAAATATTAGTTCTATATGTATGTTTTTATTTTGTCTTTTTTGCTTTTCTCTCTTTCCTTCTCTCTATATATCTGAGTTTTGTATTATTATTATTATTTTATTTCTTTTGATTTCTGGTGTATACTCATTTCATTCCGGGTTCGAACCAGAAACCTAAGGTCAGAAATCGCATCATTACATTTTCTACTGAACATTTTTGAGGACTCCGCACCGCTAACAAAAAAAAAAAAACTAAGATCACACACATTTTACAGGTCTGGGCTGTATTTGCGAGTACAATTTTTTGCATTTCTTTAAGGCTTGGGCTACCAAGAATACCTTCAATGAGTCTATCGGAAGCTTTTCTTGCAGTTTCCTTTCCGTAAAAGTTACAGATTTTCCAATGCAAATATTGGCCCACTCTGTTATGCCGAATTTTATATTTAGTGGGTGCCAATACCATGCAACTTGATACAAGATGGTTAATTGTTTCTGGATATTTATCACAAAATCTGCGTTTGGGGCTAACATAATTTTTCAGGGTGTGTGCTTGGTAATTTCTATTTAGCAAGAATTCGTCCTGCGCAGCAAGAATGAAATCTTCGGTTTCAGCTTTTAACCCCTCGCTACGTATCCGCTGATGGGTACGGGGTTTGTCTACATCAGCTTGTTTGGTACGGCTAGAATATTGACCATGAAAAGGTTTATCTGGTCCATTGAATTTGATTTTGCTTTCTTTTTTAAGGTTTTTGCCACTGCAGAATGAAATGAGTATATCATATTATGTTTTACTTGCATTTCTTCACCCACTTGAAATTCCCTTATGAACTTGTTGGTTTCCTTTATTTCTGAATACAATGTCTTATTTTTTACATGGTCTTTGACACAGATCACCATCCAGTCTTATCCTTGAAGGCCGGTTGTAGTTTTCTAAGACAGTACTAGTTGAACTCATCCTCTGTTTCTTTCGGATCAAGGCACGATCAACATCAGCCTTGGGATGATGCATGCCATGGCAAGTGAGAAGCTTTCTCGTTTTGGCATCCATTTGCTTAATGTCACCTATGGTTCAGTTAAGGATGCTGAAACTGCATTGCATCACAAATACAGCCAAGGTATTTATGGCTGATATTCTGTTTTGTAAATTCAACTCGGTATTCAACATCAGACGCACAAACCTCTAGTATTCCTTTCTTACCATCTTCTTCATTTAGGTATGCTGTATTCCTTCGCTAATTCCTAGGTACCTATAGGCTTCTTATTGTTCCAGTTCCCTAATCTTTGCGACAAAATCTACATCTATTGAATGTGTTTCTGCAATTCTCCCTTTCTTGAATGTTACTTTTGCTCATTTATGTAATCTGAAATGCATATCTATGTCATCACTGAAACATTTTACAGTACTGAGGTGAGCTTTCAACTCATTGTCGTCTTTGGCAAATAGTTTGAGATCATCCATGTAGAGTTGGTGATTGAATACTTTCTTGTTAACTTTGTATCCATAACTATTATTGTTTAGTTCATGTGATAGAAGGATTAAGGACAGACAAAACAGAAGGGGTGACACGGAGTCGGATATTCAAGCAGTGCCTTTGGTGTGATTTACGTATAATGTGGTTTTCCACATTCCCATTCTGCGTTTAAGGAAATTTAATAACACCGCGGAGACTTTGTAACTTTCCAAAACCTTAAGGGACCAATAGTGTAGCAAAATACCAAAGGCTTTGCCGTAATCTATCCATGCCTTACTTAGATTTCTACCTCTTTTCTTGCAATTTTCCAGGATCGTTTTTTTAATAAAAAATGTTGATCTTTGAAAGCATATAAATCTATCCTGCATCATGAGGATATATAAGTAAAGCATCATCAATATAACGAAATTATATTGATTGTTTGGGTAAAATATTTTGGAAAGGACCAGATTCGAGAAATTCTAAGAAGATTACTCCACTGAGAGGCGATCCCACTGGTAATCTAAATTTTTGTTTGTAACAATCATCAAATATGAAATAGCATTGCTTGGTGATGAGACGACAGATTTTTATTATTTTAGTTGTTGGTAGAGAGAGTTTTACCGTTGACTGTGTTAAATACTTTTTTAGGAGATTTAGGCATTTTTCAACTGAGACGTTGGGGTAGAGGGTTTTTTTTATATCTAGACTGACCATGCGTTTGTCGGTTATGTTCATTTCCCTTAGTTTTTTCAACTAGGCTGTCTCAGTTCTTTATATGAGATGAACTGATTGTTCCAATGAGAGGTGTTAAAATTTTTGTTGTCTTTTCCAAAGTTTATGGGGGTTATTGTCTAAGTCACTACTTACCGATACCTACACATATAAAAAAAATAAACGAACAAAAAATAAATACCGAATCACAAAAATTTAAGACTCATATAGACTCATAGAATATCACCCTAGAACACCCAAACTTTACGGTCTCCCTAAAACCCACAAAACTGGTATCCCAATGAGCACCATTAGCTTAGGAATAGATAGCTAAATAAAAAAAAATTCTAAAATTCCCAACACCCATTTGTTGTGCGCATGTTTAGTCCTACCAACATAACAAATTTAGTCCGATGAAGTCCTGAAAAATGTAACGCGTCACAAGTAAACTTTTTCCACTTTGTCATACAATTTCTCCAATGCTGTCCTTGATCTATAAAATATATATCGTTATATATATATATATATATATATATATATATATATATATATATATATATATATATATATATATATATATATATATATATATATATATATATATATAGAGAGAGAGAGAGAGAGAGAGATTTTGACAGTTTCGGATGATCTGGTTTGAATTCTCTTGTGATATATATATCGTAGAATATTAAACAAAGTGAATTCTGGTATAATTGAAATGCTTTTACTGGTATTCAAACTTTGTCATTAATGAGAGAAGAGTGAAGCTATTTAGATGTATGGTGTATTCAGATGACTATTTTTGATTCTGTGCAAATAATTGCAGCACTCATTTTCAACATTTCGAGTTAATCACTGCAAACCCCGTGTAAATGATACAAAATAATTTTGCTAATTTTACCAAAGGTTTTGCACTCTGTAAAAATACATGCATGCATGCACTGTTTTACATTCTCCCAGAGTTTTTTTATTCTCTCTCATTCATTCCTGCGAGCCTTTTCCTCTCTTTCAGACCTCTCCCTTTTTCTTCCAATTTTTTCTCTTTTCAAACCATTCCCCATCTCTTTTCAAATCACTTCCCTGTCTCTATTCAAATCATTTCTCTCTCTCTCTCTCTCTCTCTCTCTCTCTCTCTCTCTCTCTTCAAGCTTTTCTGATTATTAATATTTAAAAGCAACACATTCTTTATCAGCTTTCCTCGCTTTCGTTTGTCATTCTCTCTCATTCCTCTCCAATTTCCCTTTATTGTCTATTCTAAGAATTCTCTTTTTTTTCTTTTTATTATCGATTTCATCATCAGATTGGTTACTATTCCTTTCACTTTTCTCTCTCAAGTAGCAGATAACTGAAAATGATCTATATAACTCAAATATTTATCGTTTAATAAATTTTAGTGGTCAGATATAGAATGACGTTCTGTGAAAGAAAGACTAGGCCGAAGTATTTTTATTATTAGCGAAGGAATTAGAAATGGATGTAACGTCTGTAATAAAATATAATTATTTTGTGCAAAAATAGACTCCAGTTGTTGGGGATGAGTGATGTGTGTGTGTTGGAGAGGAATAGAAGGTTTGAATTATCAGAAGGTTTAAAATTGTGTGTGTTCAATAATCTTCCATCCACAACAATTAATACAAGATAGAGAATAATAATTCATAAACATCTTGTTTCAAAACGTAACAATTGAATTTATTAGTGTTTGATATACATGCATGAATACTGAGTGAAAAGGTTAGACAGAGTTGTGTCTCTTAGATTAGGTAATATTTGTACCTAAGTTCATAAAGTGAAAGTAATTATTAAACTGCAGTTGAGAAGAATAAAGTTTCTTTAGCATGTTTGGAATTGTGTATTGTACAAGTTGGTAAAAGTTCAGAAGAGATTTCAGAGTTCGTACTTGTGTGAACGTTGGTAATGGTCTTTAACGTTTGACGACATTAGTTAAGACGGGAGTTCTTGAAGATTACATCTTGGCGAATGAGACGCGAGAGAGATGAATGAAAAGAAACACTAGGGAGTTTACACGTGCTTTTTTATAATTTTGTTGTACCACGTGACAGGCTCAAATGGAGAACGCGGGAAAACGGATTTGTCGCGTGGAGGCGGTTTGATTGGTCGGAACTGACCAATCAGCGAGCTAGTTTTGAGTAGATTAACCAATGAATGCTTGTTATATATTTTGTAAGATTGTGATGGTGGAAATTACAACAGGAATAGTGCATTTCCTAGCATGGGTTAACTGGCTTGTTGTGGAAGAGTCCACACAGTAGTTGAAACCTTTTAAAATGCTCCAACATAGCAGTATATCACGTGATTGAATACAAATATTTTCCACGAAATTTCAAGGCTGTTTTAGGAGGCTTTTTATCTAATGAAAAGGAGCAATTTGATTTACTTATAAATCTTACTTATTTACTGATTATATTCAGCTTTTTACCATATCGCAAAACGTTCCGAAGTCATGCTGAGCAAAGGACATTAGCAATGTCCAGTGCAGTAAGGCTATTCTAACGTCAATGACATACAAAACCTTTATTTGTTTGTTTGAATGGCCTATGATGTTTGTGCTGTGATTCCTTCGGCTTCTTCTTCACATTCTCAGCGATGTTGGGAAGAGAGCAGAGCAGAGTCAAATGAAATGCAGGATGTAAAGAAGACAATAACAATCTGACTTACGACTGTTTTGACATACTTTCCATCACTCCTCAGTTAATATATTTCTTATTAATGTGATTGGGTGGGTAAAGAAGTCAACTGTTGAGTCGGATATCTATAATTAATATTAATACGTTCTCTACAAATGATGACAAACTGATGCTCGAACAAGAAAATACAACTTTTAAAAATATTTTGGCCACTACAAAAAAAAAACAAAAAAAAAACATTTAGTTAGATATTTTAAACTTTTGAAAAAACAAACAAACAAAACATTTTTAAATAAAACACATATTAGTAAAGCTGAGATTTTTGTCAGTAGGTTTTTCGCTGATTCTAAACATTTCCACATTCATCGGATTCAGCATTCGCACCCAAATATGCAGATACTATTTTAATCATTATGCTTTAATTCTTCTAATTATTTATACTAAACACTTTGTTAAAGTGCATAATGCTATTGTCACAACCTTCGTACAACCAAACAAACACAAAGAATTGGTTCTGCAACTCTAAGCAGTCTTCACAGCGTTGGGAAATACATCGCAAAGCATCAAATTCGCAACTGCTCTTGAAAGCAGAAGTGCTAAATGAAATTACAAAATGTTTCAGATATTAACCCATACGACGTCCTATGCAACGAAACAGATAAAAATGACAGATAAATTTGAGGAAACTATGCTCCCAGAATTATTTAATAATACTGAGTTGGGTGACAAAATGCCATCCCATCTGCTAGGAACCAGGAAGGTTATACGCCCACTGTTGTCCACAATTTAGCGCCAATGGCAAATGGCTCCACCATCAACAAGCTGGCAGACCTAGCTAACAATTTTCATAAACTTCAGTCAAAGATATCCAGCCTCGTTCTGCAAGGAGGTAATAATAGGGAAATCAGTCGTTTAGAGATTCACATTGATAACGTCCAACAATGGGAGCAAAATAAAAATTGACTCTTCAGAAGATGCCAGTTCAAAGTAAGGAGTACTAGATGCACTTACCGAAAGAAAACTCATGTCGATGTTTGATGCTTTCATGTTTGATGTTGATGCAATCATAATACATTTGGCAGTGATGACAAAAAATAGAGTAAATCATTTAGTTTTTCAAATAGATTAGAAAACGAATCTTCGGCCAGTAACGAATACGACTGCTCCCAGAATCTTCCAAAATTAAAATTATTCGTCCGTTCTGTTTAGTAGATAAAAATAGTGGTTACTAATTTCTGAACGATACCTGAGCTACTATTAGTGTGATACTTCCCAGACCGGGAAACAAATTCTTCACGTTCACACTTCAATTTCAACGTAATGGTACCCAAATTTAGGCCCATGGAACTAAATCAGTAACTATAAATATTGATATGCGGCATGATTTCAGATGGGATTTTATTCACGTGAACATTAAAATACCAATTTAGGGGATGATATCTTAACCTGTCAAGTAATATATCTTCACGAACCGTCTGATAATTTAATAACTATTCAAGTCATTGATACACGTACACAAAAAACCTACATTTCAACAATTACATAAAGCATCATCAATCATGATTTATTTGCGGACGAACAACCTGTGTATCCAACCATAAAATAATACTTACAGATACATCTCTACGACCTAAGACCAAACTTCTTTCAGTGACAAAATTCTTTATTGGAATACTCTAACTTGGAATCATAGATATCGAGGTAACCCCTCTTCATTTTCGAAACCGCTACTAGGGAACGCTATCCGGACTATAAATACTCGGCGATATTTTTTCTCGCTCTCTTTTTACTTTATCCGCTTAATCATCAACATGTAACCTCTCGCGGAGAACGTGCTTCCCTTTGAGAAAGGCATGAACAATATATACACACATACGTACGTACACACATTCACTCACTACACATACTTTGGACCAAAAAGGTTTTCGCACATCATTTGTCTTTGTCACTTGTATACTTTTATTGCTAATACATTATCATATGTTTGTACACATATATTGGTTCTTGTTTCTTTTTATTTCTTTACGTGGACTCACATCTCGAGTCCGCCATTTTGTTGTGGGCATTAACCGGCCCGCAACAAGTTGGTGACGCCCGACGTGATCATCATTTTCTTCTGAAAAAATCGCTAATCGCCTCTCAATTACTGCGACATTGATCTATCAGTAGGCAAACAATACACGCCTCTTCCCTACTGTGTTTTTGCTTGACCCTGCAGTATACGCCGACATAATGAGTCAATATACAAACTTCTCAGTCATTTGAAAATATAGAGTCTAGCAAACAACAAACACACCACCAACACGCTCAACTTGATCTCAACCCGCAGACACGTTTAAAATTTATTTTTCGACAAAACGAAAATACGACTACATTTCAATTTTCATCAACATTGTTTCTTCTGAGCTTATCAGATAAAGTATGACATTTCTCGAAAGGCGACTCACTGTCCCATTTTTTACTCATCGACGATGACACTCGAACAATAACACTCGGTAGAAATTCAACTTTGCCATAACACTGCTTCTATTAAATTTTCTGCGCCAACTTTATGCACGCATATCAAACAAACGAGTTCTTTCTCAAACAAAACTCTGCCAACGGCCAAGAACAAATACGACGGGGCAACAAAACTAATTCAATGTGGAGCATTGGAAAAAGAGAAATTTTAATAGCAAACGCTGAACAATTTACACTACCGACGCATCTTCCAGGGCGTGCGCCGACTCTGATCCACTAGAAAAAATAATACATCACCCTGATGACAGCACAAGCGCATATCGCACTTCCAACATCTTTTCTTTTCAGCTCACGGGGACAGTAAAAAGCTACAAGAACTTTACATATGGGCAGAAAAATTTTTTTCCCATCTGCAGGGGAGTCATTTGGGTTAACCTTTCCTAATTTTCGAAACTGCTACTAGAGGACGCTCTCCGGACTATAAGTACTCGGCGATATTTTTTCTCGCACTCTTCTTACCTTATCCGCTTATTCGTCAACATGTAACCTCTCGTGGAGAAAGGGCTTCCCTTTGGAAAACACATGAACAATACATACACACACATAGGTACATACGCACATTCACTCACTACACATACTTTGGACCAAAAAGGTTTTCACATTTCTTTGATACATGCTTCAATTATCTTTGTCACTTGTATATCTTTATTGTTAATACATTATCATTTGTTTGTAGGCATATATGGCTTCTTGTCGTTTCATTTCTTTACGTGGACTCACATCTCGAGTCCGCCATTTTCTTGTGGATATATAGGTAGTGGTTTAATGTGCGCAATTCTTTGCTGCTTCCACTTCTCGCTTTTCGTTTCTGGCGGAGAGGTAATAATATAGCCGAAACCTCAGCCAGTTCTCCCAGTTATTGATCTGATAACGTCCTGAACAGGAGATTCGTTTACTCATGTTGTGTTTAGATAGGATCTGAAGAAATTCCAAGATCATTGTTAAAATGTTGTAGCGTGAGCGAGACATGTATCACACAAAAATAAAGTTGAAAGTTTTAATGTAATAGGGCGCGGATGACTTGTGTTGAGACATATAACCTCTAACCAGAGACGCTTGATGTAGCCAGCGAAGTAAGTGGTAAGTGATATAAGGTCTTATTGTGGGATGATAGACTGGGAGAAAACTAAGGAAAACTGTCGATAAAATTTAAACAGAAAGTACCGAAAAAAATTTACAATGAATAAAATCGGGCGGTAATAGGCTGAGAGTCGTGCCAAGATTTGAACCAGTAGATAATGAAGCATTAAACTAATAATAATAATAATAATGACAATTCTTTATTTCTAGACTTTCAGACACACAAGAACAAAATAATCTAAAGAATAATTTTGATCCAAACGTTCTATACCTGATAACCTTGCTGTCATTTGCTTATTGTTTATTTTGTTAAAATGAGACTCTGATCTTCTAATATTGGTAATCATAGATCATTGATCTTTTCAAGCATTCTTTAAAACAAGATTTATCTTTGTAATTATTAGATAAACGCATTTTCAACTGGTTAATTATATCAACATTGTTGAATTGAATACTGTGAAAAACAAAACAAAAAAGACAAAAGAAAAATTGAGAGGTCAAGAATCCAATCAAACAAATCACATGAAAAAATTAGTGTCGCTGTCTAAAGAGTTTTATAGATTAAAATTATGATATTTTGGATATTAGTCACTTCATGAATGTTCAATATTATTTTATTTTTTCTATTATTCTTAGGACCAATCAAATATTAGTTTGTTCGGGAAATAATTTTAAAATAAACCTTTTAATTATTTTAATATATTATTATAATACTTACACAAAAATCTATTACTCATTCCTAATTATTAAAGTGTCCGCTTTGTTAATTTTATATCAATCCCTTTGAGAATTTAACTTATAAAATTATATACTCGTCATCTTGAACATGAAAAAAGAAGAAATGCGTTTATTTTTTTTTTTTTTTTGCGTGAGTTCAAACTTGGTCATAATGCTTCTCTAACTTAAAAGATCTACATGTGATTAGAGAGTACGCCACTGCATTCTGAAGTTCCGCAATGGGGATACGAGTCAAAGATCATGATGGTAAAGGACGTTCATCTGTAATTGACAATCAACATCTAAAACACTAATCGAACAAAACCGACGTCAAAGTATCATAGATATGAATGTCAGCATTTCCACAATATCGGACCATCTTAAGAAAATGGGCAAGGTGAAGAAACTCTAAAAATGGGTTCCACATGAACTCAGTGAAAGTCAAAGAGTTCGACGTTTTGAAGTGTGTTTGATGCTGAATCTGCGAAATTCGGATGATCCTTTTCGTGATTGAATAGTGACTTGTGATGAAAAATGGATCGTTCATGACAATCGTAAGCGATCAGCTCAATGGCTTGATCAAGATGAAGCACACAAACATTATTCAAAACCGGAATTGAACCAACAGAATGTTGTGGTATCTGTCTGGTGTTCTGCTATTGGAGCTATCCATTGCAGCTTCTATGGAATCTAATCCAAAAACTGGATGAAATGCACATTTAGTTAAGCAAAATGAAACCGGTACTGGTTAATCGACGAGGTTCAATTCTGCTTCATGGCAATGCTTGGCCACATGTTGCTAGGATGATACTGCAGAAGTTCACGGGTTGGCATTCGAGACTTTGCCACACCCACCAGATTCTCTAGATTTCTCACACACTGAATACCACTTTTTCAAGCATCTTGACAATTTTTGATGCCAAAACACAACCCGTTGCAAAGATGCAGAAACTGCATTCAAATATTTCTTGTCGTTTTTTAGACCTTTAGAGTTTTATCGTAACGGCATATGTAAGCTTTTAACTCGATGACAGAAATGTACAGATGTTCAAAGTTCCTGTTTTAACTGATTTAAGCACTGTTTAAATGTATTAATTCAGGAATAAAAGTTGATTCCAAAATCGGACATCATTTTCCGAATAATCTATTAGCCGCATCAGTAAATAAAAGCTGGTATAAATTTGCTGATGGACATGTAATATAAATTTATTGATGAACACTTAATATAAAGTATAACCTGGTCATAAATATTTTCGTTTTAAGAAAGATTTTGGTTTTTAACATGCAAACTTAATATTTTTTATCCTCATTCTTACGTGAATGTATACACCTTTGTAATATCTAAAAGAGAATAAATTAACATTATCAATTCAATGTTAACATTTGTTTAAACTTGGTGAATGTTATATTCATAAAAATAACTTTCTTGTAATAAGCTATAGTGGTGTGGGACTTAGGGTTAAAATAAACAGAAAATTAATGAAGGATGATAACTAGGAAAGCAACGGGTAATTTTAACAAAACAAAATTAGGAATTTATTCACGAATTTACACGCTTGAAGTTGTTGTGTCGGTTGTTCATTTCAGGAAAATAAATCAGAATTCTTAGCTATGGAAAGTTTTACAAATAGATGCCAACTTGTTGAAGTAAAATGCAAATTTCAAGCATTTTTCTGCACTATATAAGACGATATTCCTAAACAGAACTACTTTTGATGTGAAAATCAAAATCCTCGAATAAAAGAACACTAATGAAAGACAGTTAATTAATGAAATAAACTTTTTCTAAAATCAATATGCAATTAGTTAAACCTGAAGAGTGATATTGCCTAGAAGAAGATAATAAATAATAAAAATATTGAGATTTTAGTGTACAAATTACTATAAAGTAGAGCTGGGGCTTTTTAATCTCAGAATTCGTGGGAGAATTGAGTTCCAATTTCGCATTTATTCATATAGATTCCATAATATAGGTTTTACTTAATTAGCTGTTATGTTTCTCTAACTCTTCAAATGTTGAATGTATAACTAATTCTATTTTCCCATCTTTGCACTATATTAATTTTATCTTATAAATTGTCCCCTGTTCTGTCACCCATGAAATAAAAATTATTGTTTGTACGGAAAATAAGTATCTACGTACATCAAATCGTCTTTAAATTAAGTGGCAGCAGAAGAATTATCGTTGAACTTTTAAAAGGTAAGCTTAAACATTAATTCAATATTCTAATGCAACGATCAATTTTGAGTTCTTCTGTAGTTTATTGATGCCTATCGCACCTACTCCTCCCTAGCTATTGTGATGATGGCCAAACCAAGAGTCCTCCACAAATGCCGGTCAATAGGGCGGCTTTTAAGCTATTTATATTAAATGTGCACTGCAATTTTGGATACAAAAGGAAAATAAGAGTTACTCCCCTTGAACCATGAAAGCATCGATAATGGCTAGTATAATATATTTATATATATTTTAAAACCTCGCATAATCTGGCAACCCTGAACCTGAACTCAACGAAAATCGTTCCCTGCGCCTAACTTTTCTAGGGTTTTTGAATGAGCGATGAATTATTGAAATCGGACCTATTAGTAAATAATATCAAAACACTATACAACGCTCACTGCAAGGAAAGACAAATTTCTAGAAACTATTATTCTACAAAAGAAATAAACCAAATTAAGTTAAATATATTTAACCACAGGAAACGGCATTTTAATGTGTGTGTAAAATATTTAATATGCGTACAAAATGTTAATAATATAGTATAAGTATATAACCATTTTACACATAACGTAACTTTGAACTAATATGAACCCCAGCGCCCAAAAAAAGGAAGAAAAATGATAGAATGTAACCAATAAAATACCACACTGACAATACCCAGTTCTTTATAATGGCTGAAACGAGCGAAAGTACGTGAAAAAAAACGAAAAAAAAAGCAAACTTGAGACCGTTTATCCACGGTTTTGATCCAAATCTTCATCTTATTGGAAAATACAATAAAAAATTAAACAGACAGATCTTATCGGTTGAATTTAACAATACTTGTTTGAATTAACTTACCTAAATATACTTCTCTCTCTCTCTCTCTCTCTCTCTCTCTCTCTCTCACTCACTCATTCACACACACACACAAAGACACACACACGCGCAAATTTATGGTACGACATTTTATTCCTTGATGAATTTTAAAATAGTAGCCATTAAATTTATTATCCGAATCTTTTTCTATTTTACATTTCGTAAACACAGACAAATATTTGTCTAAACACAAACTTATGAATTTTTTCTTTGATAAATGTTAACGAACAAATCCAATTTATGCACATTCTTTTACTGAATGTATGAATGTATTCAATAAATCAATAAAAGTTCAATGGACTTATCTTCATGGCCGACTCCAGAGTTTCGCGTTAAAACACTCGTCAGGGCTAGATGTTCGATAAATTTACTGAATATTATAGATCTAGTGAACTATTGAGCGCTTTTTGGCAGAAGTTCTTCTGGCCCCAAAATACGTTAAATTCTCATTTTCACGTATTTTTGAGTCGCATTATTATAATATATATTTTTTCTGTTTTTACTCTTGCATTTTGCGTTCCTTTTATAGGTCTTAATGTTTTTTGAAATCACATGCTGCTTACTAACCTTTTTTATGAAAAGTGTAAAACTAAAAGAAAAATACTAAAAATCTTCTTTCACACACTTTCAACAATTGAAGTGACACATCTCCGCAATTTGACTATAATCACACTATAGATTGTTTTCTCACTTACAAATGGTCAACTTCAAAGTAAGAAATTGTAGCGAATGCTGTTTAGTAAGTTATCAGAATCAGAGGTTTTAATGTATAGAACCAAGCGAGAGGTCACTACAAACACACACCATTTTATTGTTAATAATATATGCTAAATAGTAATAGATTCTATGTAGGTTTTTAGATGTTTTGTTGCTAAGAACCTTGGCAGTGTTCCCCATACGTGTAACCGTATTTACAACCTAGCCCGTCGAAATTTCTGTAATATTATTGATCATGTCTTTTCTTATGGAAGTAAGCATTTACGTCAAACACTAAAACAAGTTTTAAATATCCTAAATTTACTCTTTACGATTTAAGCATTGCCATCCACATTTCCAATTAGTGAAGAAGATATTTTAGAAAAATAAACATACTATATTATCAAAACTTTGTCTTCATTTTTCTTCAATATGAATAAAATGTATTTGGTATCTATGACCGTCTTAATGAATTCTTTTACAGAATCATTTTATGTAATATTCATGTCAATGACATTTGTTTTTCTTTTGTATTTTTGCCACGACCGAATAACTCAAACGGAAAAGGAAGAGAAAAATTAGAATTAATTTGAAACATAAGTTTCTCATAGACAAAGACGTGTATATGGGGGAGAATCTCAACAATTGCAGTCGAATAAGTGGATCGGTTGTGAATATAGTCTGTGAATATTGGTCAAACGTTCGTTTCAGTATCCATTTGAATGAAATTTCAATTTTTTGGTTTACACTTCCAAAAGAATTGGGGTTAAAGATTTAAAATGAAGTATTGCAATTATTTCATCAATAGAACATCTTGACATTGCATGACAGTTCTGCTAAATATTTATTAAAAATTCATGACAATAAATGAAGTCATCCTGAGGGTAATTTATGGTAAACGATTTGCATATGTACTTAATAATACTTAAAGATTTTGAGGATAAAACTTTGTTTTTACTAAATTTCGATCATTTTTTTAGCGACACAGGCGTAAGGATTTTCTGATTATTAAATTATATTTAAAGGTCACAGTTAATCATCTGAGAGTATCCTTTCCTGTGTTATAAAGTTAATATGATAGCTTAAATTTAAACCAAAACAAACAAATCGCAAAATCCAGAAAAAAATATAGGTCCAATGCCAAAAATCCCAATGCACATATAAAACCGCTAGAAATCAACCGCACCGTCCAACAGTCACCCTCCAAAACGCTCTGATCGTATTAAAAAAAAAAAGTAGCTTCACACATGCCTAGTGGGACGATTGCAAGTGGCCACTCATCGCGACCACTCGTGACATTGTCGCTTCATCGCGACGTCGGCCATGTTGGATTTACATGCCAAACAGGTACATGTCTGCTTTGCCCGGCGTGGTAAATGTATTCTCTCACTACATTCTGCTTTCCATCAGCATGGCTGACACTGACCCCCAGGAGAGTGACTCGTTGCGCAATCACGGGCTGACATTCTCGACTGACATGAAGTGGAAAGACTATATTGAATCCATTCCGAGGTATGCTGCTAAAAAAGTTGGTTCACTGTGTCGTGCTAGACAATTTTCTCTCCAAAATCTATCTTACATATATAGATATGTAAGATAGATAGTCTACCATTCGTCCATGCTTTGAATATGGCAGCCGTATATGGTCCGGTGCTTTTGCTATATATTTAGTGGTTCTTGATAAAGCTACTTCTCCATCGTTGCAAAGTTGCCTCTCTGTGCCTTTTTTATAAATACTTTCATGGTAATTCTTCGGGTGAGATCTTCGGTATGGTATCTAGATTTTATTAATTTAACTGCAGTATTAGATTAGCAGTTAAGTTTTACAATAAAAATTTATTTTTATTTTCTCGCTTGTAGAATGCTCTTCCTGCTCCATGCTTTTTAGCCAACTTTGAGCTTCAAAAATTTAAATGCAATGTTAATCGTTATCTATTGTCTTTCTGATTACTCTTCTATTGTTCGCTCTGTAATAATAATAAAATAATAATATAATAATAATTCCATTTTCCTTATTCTTTCACACTCAGTAACTCCTTGAGTCTTACTGACATTACTAGCCTGCATGGGGTGAAATGATTTTAAAAAATCTATGTCAATTAATGCAGAGAGCTTTTGCACAAATTGCTATTTTTTTAACATCTTAATCTATCTCACAAATATATTCTTTTTGTATTAAAATTTCTAATTATTGAAAATGATTATTTACTCAAGTCAACCTTGTGTACATATGTCTTATGATTTTACATTTAAAATTCTGTCTCTTAAGAAAATCTATTAGACAACCACAACAAACTACACACATTCTGTAGAACCACTTTAACCTACAACAAACTTTAGCTGGTAAATATTATTATAACACAGATACATGAACTGCAGATTAGACTTGTAAAATTACATCAATATATGAAGGGCACTTTCAGACCTTGGTTCGACAAAGAAGAGATTAGTTAGATTTAGGGAAGTGAGTCGTGTACAAACATTTGAACTCTCCTCGTAATAGCGTATTTTTTGATAGCTTTGATTTGTCACGTTCATCATAAATATAGCACAAGGTCAATTGTATTTGATAAATACCGGAGTCTACAACAAAAAAGAAAAAGAACTCTGATTTATGACTGATGAACTTGACATCATGTTCAAATACGATAACATAGCGTTATTGAAATATGCAATGTTTTGTTTCAGTCTGGTTTAATTAAAATATTTGATTGCTTGTACTTATTTCTAATGTTTTCTTTAGCATCATATATCCGCGATATTTCTTGGTCTTTTACTTGTCATTTCCTTCTACTTTTTGCCTGTCTTTTTTCGTTCTTGGTACGACTTATCATGCTCTTGTCACGCGTACTTTCCTTAATGTATTTGTTCTAAAAAGTTTTATATTTGTTCATAATTGCAAGTGCATGTTTGTTTGCAAATGGATTTTTTTTGTGTGGAGTTTGTTGTTTTATAGTTGATGCATCTTTGTAGTTTTTTAGATTATGTGTAAGATTATCACTGCCGTAGTCAGTGCTTGGCTAGTGGCGCTTTTTACTCCTATTCTTACTTCTGGTTTCTTGTACATCTAGCTTCCTCTATTGCCGGCATTATGTCTCTACTGGCTGCCTTGCGTGTCGTCCAAACTTAAATAACTTGTAATACTGATTTGGGTAAAATTTCAAATCTATAATCCTCTGTCTACATGATTCATATTCCCACCTGATTTAAGTGTATAAGGAAGACTATATTGAAAAATAAGTATTTTTTTTGTGTAAACATATTGAGGTAATTATGTATAGTTTAAATAAATCAACTTTTATATGAGTATATTTGTTGCGTTTTCGCTAAAAATGCATTCAAATGCAATATATATATAATGAATGAACGAAAAGAAAATAGGAAATCTATACTTAGTTTAGCCGACACGTTTCCTCGTTCGACGGACTTTATCAAGGCAAATGTGATGGTTTCGTTTTGTAAAATATTTTATTTGCTTTGATACTCCGAAATGCGTTGGCTAAACTAAGTATAGTTTTCCTATTGTATTTTCATTCGTTTTGCCTCTTCTACAGATATACTTCACGTGAGAAAATTTACACACATATTGCATATATTTTGATAGCATGTTTTCATTAATACGTGTCTCAGTAAATAATTTAGACAAGTTTTGTCTACTTATTCTTAAAAGGATCCTCTCATATTTACAAAAAAGTTCCTTAGTATCCTTATTAAAGAAAATTACCCCGTTGACGCATATTCATTTTATTCCGAGTACTTGTGACATTAGCACAACTTCATCTTCAGGGACTTGTTTTATCTAAGACAAAATTGTTGCGTTCATCTGAAAATTATATTTTTTATTTGTGAAGTGAAAAACGTTAAACTTATGTACTGTACGATTTTTAAATTTTATGATGTAAGCAGTAACATCATGAGAAATAATCAAGCTATTAGGGGTTTTTTTTATTCTTGATTACTTTATTATGTATTGTTGAATGTTATTATAGTTGACTTGAATTTAAGTGTACATTCCTTATTTGTTCATTATTTACTTAATAGCCTCTAGAAAAAAAATTATTGAAAAAAGTTTGAACAAAGTAACTATAAACAAAATGTTTTTTCTGCTATCCTCTGCCAGCAGCAGAGATGGAGAAAGCATTACCTCGCACCATTGCCTGTGAGACACGCTGCAAAAGCCACTCCGCTTCACAAGGCTCGTCACTTAATCGAGACGCAATCCCACCAACCCTCCGAAGGAACGCCATTGAACGAGGACCAATAACCCCAGAAGCCTCCACTGCCACAGGAGTAAAAAAAAAAACTATCAGCAAGAGGAGAATATTTAACTATTTTCTTTTATCTCTGCGTCCCGGGCGACAGACCCTGGCTCAACTGCGGACCTGATCAAATTACTGATCGAAAATGTATCAGCACAAGTCTCATCCCAAATAAACTTCTCCATTTTAAAAGGGAAAATGGTAATGCCATCCGGCCGCTTTCTATCACCACGGTCGAGGCCTACGGGTTAGATTTGGGAAGGGAACCCAGTTGCATCCAGACCTCTTCTGATGATGTCATTTATTGCTGCATGCCTTGGAAAGCGTCCGACATTACGACGACATGAGAGAGGATGAAAACCAAATTCTTCGATCGAAGCTCCACATCTGCATCTGTGACGCTCACATAATTTGAGTCCAAGACGGATCACGACTCCGACTCGGTTGTGAAGCAAATAGTAGACAGGCGAGGCGAGGCTGATCCAGAGAGAGCCTCAAATTAGTAAAATTGGCCTCGCATTTTATTTTATCCCAGCTTTTTTTGTTTTGATGTGTCTAGTGGGATAGAAAGTAATTCTTGGGCCCAGGCGCTGCAAGCTTGTTCCAAAGAACTACCCGAGAAACATTGAGACGATCCACCAAGAATCTCATCAATTAATTCATAATTAATAAGCTATTAGTTAAAACCTAGATATTTTAAAAAAATATCTACTGTAAACATTTAAAATAATTGTGCAGTATTCATAATTAATTTTATTAAGGGTTGGTTTAATTTTTTAATATAGATAGAATAAACTAAAACTCGGAATAAAATGAATATCTATCAACATGGTAACTTTCTTTCTTCCTTTATTAAGGATACTAAGAAACTTGTCCGCAGATATGAGAGGATCCTATTAAGAATAAGTAGACAAAACTTTTTCTAAATTATTAAAATGATATATATATATATATATATATATATATATATATATATATATATATATATATATATATATATATATATATATATACATATTAACACGAGCATATGTAGAGTTCCCAGGCAGATGAATTAGCAATGTATTGCGTTTTTCTTTTCTTCATATCTTAAGATGTTGCATTTATACATTTTGTTCAATTCTTGATGACAACCGATTCTTACAACCAAGCAATACGTGATCCACTTGTTTTGCTCTGAGACAAACAATGGCTTCAGGTTCTTTTTCTTCTGAAGTCTTTCATGAAAGGCAGAGACGAAAAGCGTGAACAATGTTACGTTCAACACACTTCATAGCAATACAACAGACAGAAGAGTTCTTTCTTAAAAAGCGTGGACAAATCGATGTCAAACACTAGATATATAGACTTTTATGAAAGATAATGAAAGATAGATATAATCTTAGGAAAGATAGATATAAGCAACTATGTGCGTATATTGAGATTGTTAGATGAAAACAAGCCAAAAGATATGAACAGCCTGAGAAAAATGTAAACCTAGAGCTCGATAGATTCATAGACAAGACCTAGATAGATATGAATAAACTTTCTATATGTATGTATAGAACTTACTGTTGAGGAGTACCAGTATTTAA
This sequence comes from Acanthosepion pharaonis, assembly GCA_903632075.3. Lineage (NCBI taxonomy): Eukaryota > Metazoa > Mollusca > Cephalopoda > Sepiida > Sepiidae > Acanthosepion > Acanthosepion pharaonis. The sequence continues at coordinate 1,591,075 of CAHIKZ030003485.1, forward strand.
GTGACTTCATGCAATGTTCTTCTTCGTTGGCTGGTTTCCGTCTTTTTCAGTCGCTGTTGGTCTCGTTTCTGCACTGCTTGAGTTTTCATGTACCACTAATGTCATTTCAGAATGCCTTGTTACTGTTGACCGAGAAAAACTTAGAACACTCGCCTTCTCGAAGATAGAACACCTCATCTTCCTGGCCGCTGTAATTATTTCAGTGTGAAATGATGTTAAATCCTGTCTGTATTCCATAAGTGGAGTAATGGATAGCGGCTCGGATTGAGGAATCGGAGAACCGAGTTCGAATTCCAGTTGAATCTATTACATTCACTTATGTGCTAATACCCTTCGGAAAGGTATGATTCCTCATCTTGTCCCACAGCTATGGGTAAATAGCAGGACAGACTGGGTTCTATAGACTTGGATGGGTGGCAACTGGTCTAGGAGGACAACTCTGAATTCAAAACCGATCCTCCAGGTTGGGGGTTATGCAGTAGGCTAACAACCTACTCATGTAAAAAAACTGGCTTGTTATAAAAACCGCAACGATATCTTGCGGCCCTATGTTCCACAAGGAATCTAAAGGAATAATATATATATTGTATGATTGTCACAGCTGCACTAATTGTTTATGTATGTCACACATACGTCACCAGGATGAGTTCCTTTCTACAAGTGGAGGAAGACGAAAGTCCTAAGTATATTAATCTTTTGGTAATTTATAAAATAAAATTGTTAATTTTACGAGCTTCTAAGAAAATTGAAGATTGCTCGGAGGTAGTTTTGCCCAACACAGAAAGCTGCTACAAAAGTAAAATATTAACAAGAAAAGTCATGTTCTTAAATAGTCTCGCCAGATCGAGATTTTCTATAAATGTCATGCACACAAACGCTATTTCAGATTGATGGTTAAAACTGGCTTCGAATGGATGAAGCATGTGTCTTAGCAAGGACAATCCTTCTTCGAACCTCGTGGACTACCGTTACAGGATAACAAACAAAGAACTGTACCAGATAACAGAAATCACATCACTAGAGGGCTTTCTACAGCCATTAATACTGAAAAGAACAATAACAGCTACTGGACTTGAGAAACATTTTTACCTGAAAAATTGTTTTAACAAAGATTTTATAAATTTCAGCCGATAGTGTCACTAACTTCTTTAGTCAATGAATGCTGAATGTTTCCCAGCGCTACTATCGGTTAAAATTTATAAAATCTCTGTTTAAACAAGGAAACGACTATGATTTCAATTATGGTTACCATTTAATGGTCACGATTTAAAGTGAAAGCACTCTAGACTACCACTCACGAGCCTGGTGTATGTCATAATGTTCAGCTGAATTTCTCGACATAATCATAAAATATGCAGATGTCATAAGCATGAGGAATGCTGGAACCAGAAATCAAACCCAAAACATTTCTCATTTTATTTACCATCATTTTTGGTTGATTAAATATAAGAGGTCAAAGATCGATAGATTAATTGATTGCTTGTCAATGACTGTGGGGAGGGGAAAATATCATTTGTACAGAAGTCAGTGAAAATGGATGCTAAAATTAAAATTAAATGAAGCTGAGCATACATGCACACATATTTAATTTAGGCCAGTTTAGTTAAAGACCGATGAAAACCCTCTGTTTAAGATTGTTTTATTTAAATTTCCTACTGTTCGGATTATTTTACCGGTTTCCGAGTTAAAATTTGAACATTTGAATTACTTAATATCTTCCGAGTTCTTTCGGCTTTCATAAACCATTATCAAAGAATTTTCCTTTGTGTTGAAAGGATTCCATCGATTTGCATACATTGGGTTTTCCATAGTTTTCGAGTCTCGACATGTAGGATTTTGCAAGTATCGCAACTTCACAATGTTTAAATTTTCTCTGGAAAGTGGAAAAATGGTCAGAAATGGAAAAATGGAAAAAATCACACACACACAAAAACATATATATATTTATATATATATATATATATATATATATATGATAAAAATGTAGTTTTAAGGTATGCTATATTTCTGAGTTAAAGTCCTCGATACTAGGAATAGAGCGTATGTAAATATAAAAGTGGATAGTGAGGTCAGTTCCCAGCAGCGGCACACTGGGTGGATCTCAATGTCCATAAATTCTATGCTATCAGCTTGGGCATCAGGTATGACGATTGCATTTAAGCATGAAACAGACTGTCGCCGCTGGAAGTGACTACTGAATTCCCACTCATATATATATATATATATATATATATATATATATATATATATATATATATATTAAGCTAGTTCACCCCAAATAAGGCAGAAGAACCATTAAGATGCAAGGGTATACCAAGTGTGAAAGAATTAGAAAACAGAAACATTACTAAGGAGAGGAGCAAGAACAAAAGAAGAGTAACCAAGAGGACAGTGGATAGCAATTGACATCATTTAATTTTTTGAAGATTAAAGCATGAATCCAGAAAGAAATGTTCACAAGCAAGAAAAGAAACTGTTACCATAGGACTCACGGTTACATCTAGCTAACTCAGCTATAAATTGGTGAGACTTCGTAGCTAGTCTAGAACTGCGCTTAAATTCATAAAGTCTATCATAGTGAAGAGTTCATCCGAACAATTACCATGAAAGTATTTATAGAAAAGGCACAGAGAGGCAACTTTTCGGCAGTGGGAAAGGGACTGAAGCCCATACGTCAGATCAGTACCAATATTATATATCAAGTATATTTAGATATATAGCAGGAGAACCGGACCATATGTGACGCAAATATTCTAAGTATGGAAAATGATAGTTGTTAGATATAATACGGTGCCTCATTTTCTCAGCAAACAGAGACTTAGTTGGATGAGGCAGCTAGCGAACTGCCAAGACTGTACCCTCATAATTGGAAAGTCACGGCCACTGGTTAGTCTGATTAACAAAACGTTAATACATTGGCCATGGAAGAATGAACCGGTACACCATATCCTAAACTGGGAACAAGGGAGGATCCTCTATTACTGTTCAATAAATATGGTAGGGGTGCGGGCCTGACAATAGGTGAATATATATATATATATATATATATATATATATATATATATAAAGTTGGATTTTTTCTTATGACGCCGGAAAAACTACAAATTTTTACCCCTCCATACATACATATATATATATATATATATATATATATATATATATATATATATATATATATATATATATCCTACCTTCTCTTTCACTGACATCTGATGCCCTTCAAAGTACTTCTCTCGCACAAGTGTATCTTCCATCTTTCAAGACCGACTACAAAATCCTCTTTCATGATCGCTATCAACTACCTAGTCACATTGTTCTTAATCTCGTCTAAAATTTTCTTCCTTTCAACAGCAATATTAACTGAAATCGCTGTGGACTAAATATGGAGTTGGCGGACTGCCCGCGTGCGTTCAACATTTTTGGCTGTTCTACACTTGAGTTTTCTTAACTCTATACGGCATCTACATGGATTCAGTGTGTTTGGAAAATTATTATGGGCCTCACCTACTTCCGTCTTTACGATGCTAAATATTGGGGTTTGATTTTAGGATTCATAATTTAAAGAAATATCTGAAAAAAGAATGTATGACAATTACTCGATTCCTATTTTTGAGGCGTTTCTCACGTAAAAAATTCTTAAAGGTAAATCCAACACTTTAATGAAAATTAGCGGAATTTATTTTATATATGAAAACTTTCTTTTGCAGGTAAAACGACAAAAGAATTATGAAACACGAATTTTTCTTTCGAGAAAGTTTTTTTCCTGCATCCTCTTCATTTAAGGGATTCATGATTTTGATTAAGCAGACACAACAATCCAAATGTCAATTTATTTTGTCTTCGTGTTTGACATGCAAAGTGAACTCTGGCCCACAATGCGTGCATCTGGTAATAGATCTATTATACAGTTTTACCACCCTATGACTAAACCGTGATAAAATTAGATATTGGTTAAACAAGATATCAAATTTATTGTCATTCTTTTTGCCTTCGTTTCTTTAGGCTCAAGTGTATCATTCTTCTACTGACAATCAAAAATTGTTTTTATTTTACTGAATTTCACACAAGATAAGGCTGGAAAGCCATTCAAAGTGGAGGATTACAGTCGAAATGGTAATAGGGGTGTTATACAAATTGAAGAGAAGGTGTAGGAAGGATAGATAACAATTGATCCTAGACTTTAAGAAGTCAAGATTGGAGGGTTTAGGGAAGCAACCACGTGTGAATCTGTTCTAAAAACTGCTAGTTCTTGGGGAAAGGCTGTCTGGGTGGTATTTTTTCTTAGATTTGAAATATGGAGGAAATTAGCGTGATTCGGTTTTGTGAAAATAGCATAACATGTCCGATCTGTAAATGTCTGAACAAGTAAACCTAAAGAATGGAGCTGATCCGAACATTTGCCATAACATAGCGACAGGAGTTTATAGAGTGGGAAAAAGGGTTTCCCCCACAATACCGCGTAAAAGATTTCGAACTTTATCTAGCCTAGAAATTGAGGACTGAGCAGCAAAACTCCATTCTGATGCCATCTGACTTTTGTAAAGAGATTATTGGCAGAAGAAGGCAAGTAATTCCTTGAGCAATAGAATGAGACGCGACTATTTTTCCAGCTTCTTCAGCAATAGATTGTATATATGATTCCCACTTGAGATCTGGAGGAACCTGGAAAACCAATAGACGTTCAAATCAAAGTTTCTATCATTTATCTAAACTTGTCTTCTTGTCAACATTTCTATTCGTTGTTCCTTTAATCGAAAAATACAAGTGGCCTCAAATGGTCACAGCAAATGGAAACAAGTACTCTTTACGATAAATAAAATGCTCTTCTTATATTCCTTCACTTTCAGGTTCAAAATACTTTCTCATTGGTATTTACACAGATTTTCTTAAATGTATGCCAGTTTTATTTTATCTTCTCAGAAAATTAATTCACTCGATCACGAAGATATAGTATTTTATAGAGATACTGGGGGATAATATTGCTTGCAGGGCCGAATCAGTCATTACAAATCAAACCAATTAAGATGATGTTGTTAATGAACACAAGTGAACCAACAAAAGTTTAGGTTATGTTCTCTTTTTATGAAGTTCATATTTTAAACCATTTCATTTGTTTTGCATTATGAGTCAGCAAGGAAATTGCAGAAAAAAGAATCCTGATTTATCAACAGCAACAACAACGAAAGTTTGCTCTTTGAAATGAACTTTGACAATCGATAAGCAGATGACTTTGAACAGCTTGTATAAAACCTAGTTGCATTCGTCGCAAACATCATTCTGTGGACCAGCAGGATACAAAAAAATTTCTGTGTATTCTATTGGCGCTAACTCTGTGAACCAACCCACTCACAGCCTTTTGCTTTTCTTGTTACCTGATTATTACTCTCTCATTAGCTTTCTCTTACGCTAATTTGCAATTTCCCCAATTGTCCTTGCCAAGTCCGTAGCTATTTCCGCCCCTTTATGTGGGAAAGCGACAAAGAGGCATAAAAAATTGACAATACTTAACAAGATCGCTGAATGAGAGATTACTTTTGATTGAATAGACACCAACTGATATTACATATTAAGTAATTAACTATCCAATTATTTAAAAAAAAAACAGGGAGAGGGTACAGCCATTCGACTTCTGCTGCTTGTATTACAACTGCCACTGCTGTTTCTCTAGTGCAGCTACTATTTGTGCTTTTGTACAACGGCGAAGAAGCGGTGTTATTTAATGAATTTATCTCGCTTACAGCTGCTCTATTACAACTGCTATTTGAAAGGCAACAAAGATTGACAAGCAAAGCAGCGACAGAAAGGCGGATTAGCAGACGAACAGCTGAGTTTAGCATTACAGACTAACAAAATCATTTGTAAAGTTTTCATATTTAGAAAACTAATTTCCTTGAACAAAGATATCAAACCAATTTGAACAAAGCAAACTACTTGGCTCAACGCTGTGAACATAGAGATCAAAACTATCCGTACGGCTAAAATGGAAAATTCAATTACAGATCAAAGGAATAACGGTGTTAAAACCAAGACGGAACAAGATTCTTCTGATGAACTTAGAAAAAGGAAATCCAGAAAGAATGGACAAGCTGTAAAAGAAGAGCTGCAAGAAAGAAAGCATCAGAATGTGTATGTGTCGTTGAAGGAATTACCGGCATATTCCGATCTCAACAGCCAGGTCCAAAAGGTTGTCAAGCAAAGCACGTGGTGGGAAATTCGCGGTGTTGACTGGGCTATCCTCCTGGGCGCACTAGCAATTACCTTTATGTGTTTTTTTTTGCTTCGCATAAACAATTGGTTAGCACTTTTGATAGGTGGTGTCCTCAGTGGACTCGCACATTCGAGCCTTTCCGTTAAAGGCGGGCACCTGGCCACGCATGGAGTCCTTTCCACATCGCGCTTCTGGAACAAATTCTGGTCTCGATTTTTCGTTGAATTTCTCGGTAGTTACACAGGCGATATTGCCACTGAGTACCATGTCAAATTCCACCACCCACACACCAATATTATCGGGCTGGGTGACTCCAGTTCCTGGAAAATACCCGGTCTGTCACGACTTGCGTATATGTTCGTGGCACCTCTAGCTCTTCCTTTAATTACACCATTCGTGGCCATATTTCAACTGTGGGGCCGTTGGAAAGCCTTATTTTGCTATATTTGTGTCATGCTGTCTGGTTACCTTTTCAATGTTTGGTTACTAATCCACATCTCCCAATTCAACGTAACCGGTTCGATCACCTTTATTTTCCTCAACAGAGCTGTTATGTCGATCCCATACATCCACGTGAATATATTTCAACATATCGGGCTCTCAATGTACTCGAAGGACGATCGGCCAACCCGACTCTACCAAATGGCGACAGGCGTCCTTAATCTAGACAGAAATCCATTCCTCGATTGGTGCTTTGGTCTGGGAATCAGTAATTGTCATGTCGAGCACCATCTTTTTCCACAACTCTCCGACTACATGTGTCTGAAGGTCAAACCTGTTGTCTCGGCGTTCTTCAAACAACACAACCTGCCCTACCAAGAAAAGAATTATTCGGAACGGCTTCACTTGTTTCTGGAAAAGTACGAAGAATTAATGGTCAATGCCCCAACAATCATCCATTTTGTCGGTATTCAATAATCATCGTTATCATCATTATACGACCATATCGGTGAAAGAATTTTTGTTTTTCTTGATAAAGAAAAAAAATCAAAGCAAAACAGAAAAAAATCCATGGAGCAGGAACAGTGTAGAAAAAATAATTATATACAATTAGAGACGAACACACAAGTGCACATACCAGTGAAACATACACACACATACGTTTCACGAAAAGTTTTAATTTTTAATAATAGCATGGAGAAAAATAAGCATACCATCTTTAACTAACAAAAATACACATTGGCAGAACATATATACTAATAAATAGTAACGCACGCGCGCACACACACACACACACACGATTTTATATCTGTTTTCTTGTGTTCATATTGACAGACACAAATAGCAAAATAAACATAAAAACGTTGCACAAAATAGATGCATCTTGTGTTCATCTTTCATTCTCGTGCGTACTATATAAAGAGATAAGTATTTCTATAAGGACTATAGAAACGGTTGCGAGGAATTATGAATTACATAAAATCGATTTTAATTTTTTTTTTACATAATTTCAGAAAGAACTTTTCTACTGAACCAGATTTCGTGAATTTCGTTTCAAACGGTGTGTGTGAAGCAAAAGGTAAATTATTTTTTTTTTCGATTTTTTTATATATATATATATATATATATATATATATATATATATATATATATATATTACGTTTCACAACCGGGGTTTTATAAAAACAAAACAATTGATTAAGGAACAACGAATGGATTAATTAATACCATTAATCCAGGAACCTGTTTTACGTTGTTACATAAGGACACTAAGAGAGGAATACTGTAGATAAATAACGCGTTCATTATTTGTTATCGACTCAAATTCTGATGCACAAGAACTTAAAAAATAAGATGAAGAAAACCTTTTGGAATTTGTACAAAGATCTTTTCTATTTTTTTCATGTTTGCCAACATCCAAATTCCGCTGCCAACCACAGCCAACTTTTCAAATAATTTAAAAAAAAAAACAGTACTAAAATACATATGTAAATAATTACAAGATTCTGACATTCGTAAACTTTAATTCTTTTTACAGTCAAGAAGTCTTTGAATTATCATTTCATACAATAATTTGTTTTTTTGTTTGTTTTTACAAATTATTATTATAATTTAATTTGATTTCTCTTTGAAAATGTTTCTGGTTTCTAACCACATTTGCCTTTTTGTAGCTTCAAACAGATAAGAAAAGTAATACAAAAATATCACACACACACACATACACATACGCGTAAATATTCGCTTATGTATTAACCAGGCTAAAAAAACTCAGTAATGATAGATAGATAGATAGATAGATAGATAGATAGATAGATAGATAGATAGCGAACAGACCCTGATGTTATTCATTTTCACATAAATGACTCTCCCTTTGTCAACATGTATCATATTCTATTATTCTTTCATTTTTGTTTATCTATCTATCTATCTATCTATCTATCTATCTATCTATCTATCTATCTATCTATCTATCTATCTAAATTTACAGGTAATTTTCTCTCTTCGGTTAAAAAAACTAGATATGCGTAGATATGAAGTAAAAGCTAAATAATTTCTTCTCTTTGAGCGTGTAAATGGTCGAGTCAGTATTTCATGCCCAATATAATATAAATATGTTATTATATTTTTTCATATTTAAAAACAAGTACCTTAACCAGAATCCGACAAATCTGTCATGATTTTTATTAATTTTTCTTATATATATATATACTTTTTATTCTTCTCAAACCTGGTCGAAAGAAGAGAAGATGTATCTGTGTTACACATTTTGGACATTTTTGATAGTTGCTAGGCAATAATCGATGTTACTTATGAACTGATAGCAACATCCGATAAAAGAGATCAAATTTATATATTTCATGGCACACAACTTCAAAGGGATAAATACTTGGAAGTTAAATACTTGGAAGTAAATTTTTGATCTTACACTGACATGAAATCTTTAAAAATTCTCTCTCTCTCTGTCTCTGTCTCTGTCTCTGTCTCTCTCTCTCTCTTGAGGAATCGGAGAGCTGAGTTCGAATTCCAGTCGAATACATTACATTCGCTTACGTGCTAATACCCATGGGAAAGGTATGATTCCTCTTCTTCTTCCCCTCAGCTATGGGTAAATAGCAGGAATACAGACCGGGTTCTAGAGGCTTGGATGTCAACTGGTCTACCGCAGAAAGAAATGGCAACCTACTGCGGGAATAATTCTGCCTCGTCAGTCAAGTATCGAAAGATACATGATCGCCTAAGCGTGTATCACGTATGGCACATAACTGAATGACTGAACCGTCTAATAATTGACAATTCTGAGAAAATATTTAATATATTAATTGATATTTAATATATTTATATTTATTTATTCTAAAATATATAAATATATAAATTATAAATATATAAATATATATATAAATTATAAATATTTAATATATTAATTGATATTTAATATATTTATATTTATTTATTCTTTGAACTTTGCTTATGAATAGTTAACAGCAATGAAATGCAATCAACATATAACTCTTTTATTGCAGCCTTTATTAGTCTTTTGTCTTTGTGTCATCCGTTATACAAGAAAAAGGAATATTTTCCATTTCAATTTTATTTATATCATTAATTTAAATCTTGCTCGAAAAATATGTTTAAAATATTTTAGTGTTTGTTAAGTAGTCACTGTCGATTGATTAATTCTGTAAAGTCTTTGGATAATTTACGATATTTCAGTTGTGTCATCTTTCCCTCTTTAATAAGAAAATTTTAAAAGAAATTATATGAATTTATTTCAAAACAAACATTCAAATATCAGGAAAACTTTGCTCCTAGCTAGAGATTGATGATATTGTAACTATTGAAACTATCAAGACCAAAATATCTGACATGTCCCGATATTCAACATTTTTCTCATCTTTTGACAAAGAAAAACAAGAAAAAAAATGAAAATAATAAATCCTATCATAGTGAAATATATTCAAAACGTATTCATGATGATGTTAAAATTGTAAAGAAAAATATACCAAGTAATGTTAACTTTAAACAAAATTTAACGATTTTTCGGCCAGAAAATTGATATTTTCTTACATAAGGAATTCAAGATGAATTTGAAATCACGAAAATCCAAATATTGACGATTTTTTGTGGAATTTTTGCTGAAAGAAGGAAAATAGTGTAAATGATAATATCATAAGAGTAAAAGCGTTCTTCTTCTTCTAGATATTTATTATGTAAAAATTACATAATTGTGGCACAAGGCCGAAAAAGGGGAGGGGTTAAGGCTGATCCACACAAACTATCTTATACCTTGCTAATCCGATTCACGACCCATTCACTCATTACAATTTACCCATTCACCACAAGAACTCGTCCATCACCAATCAATCCTCCATGCACCATAATACTACATCCTCTCTAGGGGGACCTACAAAACGCGCCCCATGCCATAAAAATTTAATGATAGTAATATATATATAAAATCTGTGATGAAAAAATGAGAGGGGAGGGAGATGAACCCAGTAACAAACTGAAATATTAACACAAATCAAATCTATCACTGAACCCATGTTTGATCCTTTGATAGCTTTAATTTTTGAATATATTCGATGTGACCTGACTGTGATGTTATTTTTTAATTATTTTAATGTTTGTGATGTTACATGAATGTGGCGATTTATAAGTTCTGAGAATTGAAATACATTTTAGATTTTCTGTTGTTTTGATAATACAACTAATACGGAAGGCGTTACTGGAAAGAGTGAAAGAGAATGCAAAAACTTCAGAAGGAACCAGAAACCCAATCCTAAACAGGAAACAAGTAATAAACATCTCGTCCTATTCAACAAACTGGGAAGGAGTGTAAACCGGGAGATAGGCAAACCTATCAGTTCCTGTTGAGAAAAAACAAACAAAAATAAAAATTTTGGAGTTTCTGAGGAGACGTTAGCAGCGTAGAGTTGAGCTAAGAGCATGTACAATTCTGATTCAAGTGCATGTATTCAGGTAAGGACAATTAATTATGTAACTACTGTTCTTTAATGAATATTAACTACTTATTTAGATTATAACATGGTTTAGGTTGTGTTGTCTCCTAAATTTTTTTTTTAAAAAAAAGCCACTTTTGGTAGGTCAGCACCTATTAGGAAGTATAATTATTTATAAGTTTACATATCGTTTCTCGGTTTGAGGCATACAATTAATGGCGTCCCATCCAACGGGGTCGGTCTCTCTAGGCAATACCTGTCCTTCGGGAAATGTCTAACGTTAATCTTTAGCGCCTTAGTGGTCCCCAAATGGAGAAGTGCCGCGGAGGCTGCACTATTTTTAACTTCTGGTTCTATGTATGCATGGAATTTTCTCTTTAAATGTGGGCGTTCAAATTAATACCTTATATGCAAAGTTGGTCGTGTCAAAAATCTTTCATGTGTGTGTGTGTGTTCCTACCTCAAATGGATATAAATTTCGGTTATTAATAGCTGCAATGTTCATTCTCTATAAAGATGAAATATAAAAACATAAGACATTCAAAACATCTGTGTGAAAGTGAATACATTTTCCGATCCCTTTATATACATTTTAAAAATTTATATAAACATGCATATAGAGAGACATGAAAAAGTAAATTGACCTTTCCCTTTTCAAACTAGAGTTTTTATTTAGCAATTTAAAAATTTGAAGAATTTTATAAATTAATATTTTGTGAAATTAATATGAGCAGATTTCTAAGCTTTTTTTCTCTTTCAGGCTTCAAATTTATCAGATCTGCTCTCTTGTGGAATATCCAACCAGACTCCAATGAAAACAGAAAGGAAATCTTTATTATTATTATTATTAGATAATTCCAAACTTTTTCCTTATTTCACGATTTAAAATAACCTATGCATATTCAATAGAATTCCTGTACAGATTGATTTGAAAATTACTTAATACCTCTTTTTGAACCTAACATTCTCATCTTTTTTCTTATACGCATGATGCTTCTTCTTTTATGAAAATGGCGATGTTTTTTTTATCCAAATATCCAGCAGTGAATATTGTAAGATGTTTCTTCTACATAATGAGAAGTTTTTTGATATTTTTTCTTTTTTGAATTGAGATTCCCTATCAGCTTAAATTAAATTGTTGTTTTTTTGCTAGGCAAAATCCAAATCCATAGTTGTCTGTTCTTGAAAACTGAGGAAACGAAGACTCATTTGAAAAATAACATTGTGTCAAAACTCTAAAACTCTCACCCTCATCTCATAAGCCTGAATATTCTGTCAATAAATAAAATCAGTCATTCTTACTTTGATATGAATACATACTGTCACATGACCTTACAATTTTTCCAATTTCCCATTTTATTAATCATGTAACAAGCCAACCTTTCTGATGGCCTAGGTCATCTAGAACAAAGTACAATGGTTTCCTTTCCGGCATTAGTGAATTGTATGAGCATTGAGGAAAGACACCCTTTATGGTTGGTTATTTTGAATCAAATAGTTTCCTTTCTTTCATAACTGAATTTTTATAATCATGCAGTTCATGATTGGAAATAAAATTTTGGTATTTATTTGACGCTGGAACATTCTACTTTCGATCTGATTAAATCTGATTGTGTGATTATTTATCTTTGATTTTTATAATAAACTGAAAAATTCTCCATGTGTATGTTTATTAAGTGCCAAATCTGCGAAAAATAATGGCATCTATTGTGCGTGCGTACTTATGCGTGTCGGTCTATCAGACTTGTTCATACAAAACTGTAAAGAGTAACACACACACACACACACACACACACAAACACACACAATCAGAAATTAGGCGGAATTACTCGCCCATTTTTGCTGGTTTTACCGATGTACATCTGTTTCTTCGTTTTCTTGTTTTTTAAAGAAATTTTAACAAATCAATTAAAACGGAGTAAAAAAAGGCTATTGTGCAAATAAACATTGTCATCTTCAATTTTTGTAAATAGCCTTTTATTTATGGTGGTGTAGACATTGACCCACTTCAGATAAAAGAATACAATTATAATGTATTCTTGGGTACCATGTTCAGTCAATAATCCTTTGGGTAGGGAAGGCTGTACATAATATTACAATTCGTTTTTCTGATTTCTTGAATTCCACCGAACACACATTTTGTTAAAATTACATCTGTCAACTTTCTCTGGTTCGCCTTTTGTATTTGTCATCTGTTGTTTTTTTTTTGTTGTTTTTTTTTTTTTTACTTGACGCGCTCTAAACAGATTGACAATGATACGCGCGCTACATTAAAACAGAATCAAATCGCCAGTTTCTTCATTAAATCTAAAGAAAGTCAGAGAATAGAAAAGAAAAAATAATACGTTCATTTTACAATCTAAGAAAAAACAATTTTGATGAATCTACGAAATTTGTGTTTATTTTCTCAAATATTGTTTTAACTGAAAACACATTAAAAAGAATTAGATCTACAGTTTTGTAGAATAAAATTATTTAAGAGAAATCCATAACAACAAATATTTAGCAAATATATCGATTAGTTTGAAATTAATAATTCAGTCTAAAAACACAAGATGACGATTGGCTTCAGATGGTTTGCAAAAACATGAGTAATTAGATGTCAAAATTTTGACACATTTTCTTTGAAGTCAGTATCCAGCTTGGAAGCATGAAAACAAAAGTTGATAGAAAAGATTCAGGTTTCTTTTGAAACGAAACAAAGCGCACAATGTTTGCTTCTCATTCTAAACAACCCAACCATTCTGATTAGTTGAAGCTAAAACCTAAAAGATCTCATTTAAATTATATATAATTCTATATATACGAGGGGGATACTGAAACCGTCTCGCTTCGACTAGGAAAACTTTCTCAAAAAAATTCTCGTTTGGATCCACACCTTTTAAATGGGTTTTGATGTTTGACCCAAAAACAAATATATATATATATATATATATATATATATATATATATATATATATATATATATATGCAAATATAATGGGAACGAAAAGAATATAAATTCAAACGTTCATAGCATTAATTTAAAAGAAGGTTCAATACCAAGAGTAGAGCAATAGTTATTTATTATCTATCTATATTTATTAGTTTGTCCGTATGCAACATCTTTATATATATATATATATATATATATATATATTATAATAAAAAGAAAGAACAGTAGGATATATAATCCGGTGTTCTTAACTGATATTTTTATTTTTACAAAACAGTACTCAATGTAAATTTACAGAGCTTAAATATTATAAATTAACTGATTTAAAATACGCATTCTTCGCTCCACATGAATTACCATGTTTCAAAAACTGAAGCTGAACACTTCAAATTTAATTATATAATTAAATTAAAAGCATTAGTTTTGTTTCATCTTCAAGCAAATTTTGGAATTTAATTATATAATTAAATTTGAATTTTTTTAGCTTCGGTTTTTGAAACATGGTAATTCCTGTGTAGCAAAAAAACCATATTTTAAATCAGTTAATTCTATTATATATATATATATATATATATATATATATATATATATATATATATATATATATATATATATAAACATGTTTCACTGAAATGATTGTAAATCTGTTTAAAAATATCCCTTCTCATATTGCAAAATCTTCCCTTTAACGGAATCTTTCAAGTCATTTCCTAAAACAAAGAGAAAATCATTTCAAAATCTTTTTCGATTAGAAAATCTAATGATGCCAAACCAAAGAAGTCTTTCTTTTTTAAAACAAGAAAAATGGAGTAAATAATCAAAATATTTTCGTTCGAACTGGTACATTCGAAGAATTGGTTGTGTAAAAAACATTTTTGTAATTTTCATTCAATAATATACGACATGCATAAAATTATTGCCAAATGTTTTTACATATCTCTAGTTATCTTTGTGCTTGTTCATACCTATATAGCTACGTTAGTCGCTCTCTGTGGAGTAACTGGCCTATAATAAGTGTGATTGACAAAATTCCCAACAAACGGAATTGAAAAAGTGTATCAATAATCAATGAGAAAAATTATAGAGTAAAACAATATACGAAGGAAACAATATATATGCAAGTCAAAACTAGAGAAAGCAATAATAAGGCAAAAGGTTCATAAAGTAATAATTGTGTTCACACAAAAGATATACAGTTTTTGACATCAAGACAAGAAAGACCAAAAATATGGCGAATAAAACTGATAATTGGCCCATTTTATTGATTAAGAAGAATTTCCAGCATGCATCTGTAGGTTTCGTCAATAAATTTGGAGAGGGTGATGTTCTTAACAGTGATTCCTGCAGAGTTTGGAGCCAACATTCTCAATCTCCATCTTTCCTAAACAATTCTTTGCATTTGTCTATAAACATTTGTAACATTTCTAAGCGTTCTCACGAGATTTCTCGTTTTCATTCTTTAACAATTCACAGATAATTAAAACAATGTTCAGATGATGATGTAAATAATCATCGAAATAGTTTCAGTAAAATCAGACATTTTATATGTGTTAATCAAATACTGATTATCATTCAAGACAGACACAGACAGAAGCCATTTTGCATAAAGTGATCTTGTGTAATGCATCAACATCAATTTATCAGGCTAACTGAACAAACTTAGCTGATGAGGCAACAAACTGACGTATCGATGAGACTGAAGCATCGGGCGCCAAAGTCAAAGTATTCTTTTCAAAGGATTGTGAGAAATTCCAGAAAATACATATTTATATTCAGATATTTATTAAAATCAACACATAATCTTATAATCATGCAACAGGTTTTTTTTAACCGTGATACTATTACACACACACGTGCACACAGGGATGCACACACACACACACACACATATATATATGGGTGGGGGTATAACGATTAAAAAATGATAAGCTAGCTGGTACTAAACAGTTCAGTATTCTAAATTGGTGGGCATCATCAGTCAATATCACTACACATCTTTTTCCTATCGTTTTCTCCTATTAATTGAATATTATTCTTAACTGAAGTTTGAAAACTTGTCTAGTCTTCCTTTATAAGAGGTCTTAGTCACCCGAATACGTGGTGCATCTCCCGCATGTACGCACTCAAACACACGCACAGTTCCTAATAGCTAAGTTTTTAATGTCTTTTCTTCATTTTCATTTGTGTATGTACTTTTATCATTTTTCAGTTGTTAATCATTTATTAGTTATATAAAAATATATGAAAACATCTCCGTGTTGAAATTCCATTTCCCCTTTCACCTGTACAAACTCATCATTTACATATGAAAAAATTGGTTGTCATTACTTTTAGTTGAGCTAAAAGTAGGGATTACAACAATATTTTCGACCCTGACGTGATTTGAACACACAAATTACAAAAACATAATACACCCAAACTCAGTAACTTCTTTACAAAATGGAACTCTAAATCTACGAACTTTCAGCAAACTCAACACACGGAATAAAATTACAAATTGCCACTAATACTGCTACTTAACCCATTCTTTACCTCAGTCACTGTTACGCTTGACTTTTTTTTTTTACCCTGTTCCTTCCTTTACAACGGACCATTGCTTTTAATTCTACCGCGGGTAGACAAATCAGAATTCCGTGCCTCTCACTTACAAACTTAAAAACAAGCCGAAGAAAATTCATTAATCCAGGATTAATTACTGTAATTTGAAGAAAAAATATACCGAACATACTGAAAACTGAACAGTTCAATAATACAAAATTTCCTGTAATATATTTTAACACAGGAAAACACAATTTGACTGACCACGTGGAACATTTATCAAACAAAAAATATGCCGACTTTCTTCTGACAAATTTGAGGCAACAACAACTAAAATAAGTTACTACTTTCACAAACGCAGAGAACACAGATCATTTTCTTCAGAATTCCCCCATAATTCACAGAAAACGCGAACCGCAAAAGAAAAAGGATGAGGTACCACTCAAACCCAGAAGTCAATTTTCAACACTTTCCAGCACAAAGAAAAATTAAACCACTGCACAGTCTCTCTCAGATATAACAGAAACAGTTAGATACAATTTATGACTCGTTGACGTGAACAAAATCTGAGAACTAGTGTGAAATCTGAAACATCGATTAAATGCTCCCGGAAACAGGAGAACCTCCGAAATCTCGACAATTATACCAGATCTCTTCAAAAGTTTTAATGAAACGTTTCGACACTCAGTATCAATTTCACTAGTATCAACTCAACAAGTTTGAAACTCAAAGCTTTTGTCTGTCTGTTACATTTATGTCGCCAAAATAAAATCCAAAGCAGAATGGGCCCTTTCAAAATAAACGCATATGGAGCACTGGAAAACAACCACAAATTTTCTAACAGCTACAAAGCACTGCTCGTCCCTCCCTGCTTCTTTTTCTCTTCAACGCGAAAAACACACTACTGACATATTCTCTAGAACGTGCTATATTCTGACATATTAGAAATTTCAACATCACATTGACATCACAGTACTTCAAACAAGTACCTTTTCGTCGTCATGTTAATCACTCACATCTCAACTATTCCAGTCGTATCTTCTCGAATAACAGAACAAATTCGAACATTTTAACATATTGGCATCATAAGTTTTCCAATCTGGAGGAGATTATCGTGGAGATTACCCCTACTTGGCCTGTTAAAACGCCTGTTAGGTGGTGCTGTTTCAGGACTATAACAACACGGACATAATCTTCCTCTTTTTCATTCTAAAATGCGGTAGGTAGAAGACTTGTCTAGTCTTCCATTCTAAGGGGACTTAGTCATCCAGCCACACGGTGCATCACCTACAGGCACGTACTCAAACACACACATTTTCTAATAACTATTTTTTTAATGTCTTGCCTTTCTTTTTAGCTGTGTACATAGTAGTATATTTTATGTCTTTTGTTAATAATTTATTAGTTATCAAAAATAAATGAAAATATCTCCGTCTTTAAATGTATTCCTCTTCTCCATTTACCGCTATAAATAGTGACATTCCGTGATTTTACATGGGAACATTTTGGTTGCCATTCCTTTTAGTTCAGCTGGAAGTAGAGTGACCGCAACAAACTCGCAATTGTTCTGAATCATTCCTATCGGGCACGGATTTCAACCTAAAACAAATTCATACATAGCTTACACACGAAAGCACACACACACACACACACACACACACACACACACACATACACGCATGCGCGCGCATGCGCGCGCATGCGCACACTAAATTAAAATTCGATCTTAAAGCTCAATTCGTCTGTTTTTCTTTAATAATTATACTGTTTATCAATTCTGCAAAGAGTAACCGAATCAACTCAGTGAATGGATTGTATTCCGAATTCTTTGATTTTATTGCGATTCAAAAATTAAAGAAGCTTGAAGAAATTAATTCAAGTTTTCTTAATAATATAAAAGAGTAGAGATTATACTAAAATTGTCGATGGAAGCATCTTTATGCAAATACATTGGTTTTATCTTGAAAAGCCATGCAACTCAAAATGAACTAATAAATGTTTAGAATCATTGTATTCTGGTTGTTTTTTGTTTGTTTTCGTTTTCACTTTTTTAACAGTTGAAGATCTTTGACGAGAGACTTGTTTGCATGAACAGACGCGAATGAACGAAAAACCACATGTTCGAAATATATTGAAAATCAAATTTGAAATCTTAGTTTTTAATAGAATTTGAACAGCGACCACCGACACCCATAGGAAATACGCAACGACTTCATCTATGTACACACACGCGCGCGCACGGATATTTTTAATAAACTTATTTTACACATGTATATTGTGTAAAAATCATTTGTGATCATTATGATTTAGCCCCAAATACACTGAATATAGAATGATGAAGGACATAAAATGTTTATCAATCTGGAATACACGATGTGTCGCGCATGTTTTATTGTGTTCAAAATAAAATTAGTATTAACCAATATTGTAAAATTATGTAATTTTTTTTAATGTATTTATCTGAGCAAAATATATATATTAAAATTTTCGGATTATATCATTCCTTAATAAAAAAAACATTGCTGCTGTACCAGAGCCACAGGTCTGATTGTAACGGATGTCTCTTTATCACTGCTCGCAATGAATACAATGGCGTCCTCAAAGAAGCGAAGTCACTGTTTGCTGATAGAATGAAACAACGTATAGCCTCTCACAAGTTTGGTTCTAGAGATTACTGGCGACTCTTCAAGAGCGTACTGAACAATAGCAAATCCTTGGTCCCTACTCTTTTCAATAAATTTGAAGTACAGACATCTACTGCAGATAAAGTTGTTTGCTTTAATCGGAAGTTCTCTTTCATCTCCACTTTCGACTCATCTGGAGTATCCCTGCCAGATCCCCGCTTCCTTAGAATGGAGGATCTACTGTGTGATATGCGTATAAACCCTTCACTGGTTTTAGACATCATGTCTAAATTAGATCCTCACAAGGCAAACGGTTGTGATGGGACCACAGCCGTCGTCTTAAATACATGTGTTCCTGAGCTGGATCCTGTTCTTTCCCTTTTACAAAATTGTCTCGCTGCTTCCTGCTTTTCAACTTGTTGGAAGACCCCTCTCTCGTTTCTGTTTTTAAGAACTCTGATCCCTCAAATTATCGCCCTATTAGTCTCTTACCGCTTTTCGGCAAAGTACTCGAGGATCTAACAAATGCCGAATTGAGCTCCTTCATATGGCTTCTGTTAGGCAAGGTCTACCATCAATGTGTTAACAGCTATCAGTGAATTTGTCTATCAAAATCTAGATAAGAATGGCGAAGCTAGGGATGTGGCTCTAGATATCTCAAAGGCGTTCGACAGGGTTTGGTATGCTCCAGGGCTACGGTGACACAGGACGACTGTTTGATTTAATCCAATCGTTCCTAACAAATCGTGAAGAGTTAGGGTTAGTGCTGAACAGGCTCGCTTCCAGATCCTTTCATACGAATGCGGTGGTCCCCATGGAACCTATGCTGTTTCGTATCTTCATAAATGATCTCCCCGATGTCATCAGTTCCCAGCTAATTATTTATGCAGATGACACTGTCATTTACTCCTGTCTCAGTAGCAAATCCAACAGATTTGATAAAGTAAACCTGGTAACTGCTGTTGAAAAGAACATCCACTGAATGGTGAGCTGGGGCAAGAAATAGCTTGTAAATTTTAACACCCCCAAAACAAAACTGCTTTCCTTTAACCACCACAGGGAAACATTTTTGCCTTCCATCAGCATAGCTGATGCTAAACTACAACACGCTACGGCTTCTTGGTTTCACGTGTTTCACTGCCATGAAGTGCGGTGACTATATCGAATCAATTGCTTCGCCTACTGTAAGGACAATTGGCTTATTGTGTTGTGCCAGAAAATTTTTTTTGTCACAATCCAACTTACACATTTATAAATCTACCATTCATCCGTGCATTTAAATCTTGTTGCCATAATTGGCATGTTGCTCCTAATGTACATCTCGAGATTCTCGGCTTCAGTCACTTTCTCACCGACATGACGTGGCTTTCCTCTGTCTTTTCTACAAATATTTTCACGGGAACTGCTCTAACGAGTTTTTTTCCCTGGTCCCCCGTTAAGATGAATTTCAACCTACTACAACATTGGCAACTAGATCCCACCGTTTTTATTGTTGAAATAACTTAAATACAACCACCAATTCCCTTCCGATTTCTTGCTTCCCTGATAACTACAATTTTCAAAAATTTATATGCAATGTCAATCGACATCTATTTTCTGTTCATTTTTGTCCTTTTTCTCAATCCTCCCTATTCTCAGTCTTCACAAT
Organism: Acanthosepion pharaonis; assembly: GCA_903632075.3. NCBI lineage: Eukaryota > Metazoa > Mollusca > Cephalopoda > Sepiida > Sepiidae > Acanthosepion > Acanthosepion pharaonis. Next base: position 1,611,929 of record CAHIKZ030003485.1, read on the forward strand.
CTCTTTCACTCTCTGTAACTCAATGCAGCATTAGCACCTAGCTTGGGGTAAAAGTATTAAAAAAATATAAATAAAAAGTAATATTTGTGAGTGTCATGTTTTATTGTACAAAACTAAAGGCAATATATTTTTTATTTATTGTTTTCTGTTCTCATATACAAGACTTAATGACAGACTACCAATTTTCTGTTGGATTAATAGCTGGAGGGGCTAACCCTAGAGAGGCCATTCCATTAATTTGGTGTCTATGAAATGTTTTTTTTTTTTTTTTTTGGCAAGTCAGTTTGGCAGAATGTAAAGGAACATTGTCTTGTATGAATATACTTTTTCGTATAAAGCTTTTTGGTTTCGACCTGTACAGACCCGTCGCTAGATTATTTTGTGTCAGGGTCGGCCTTTAAGTCAGGGACTAGGAATAAGATTTTTTTTTTATTTGCACACTAAAATTAGTTCACATCATTTTCATATGAGGTGGACATATGATTTTCAGGGGTTAGGTCCCCACCTAGGCCCACCACTGGCAACAAACCATGACCATACAAAAATGTAATTCTCTGCATTTATCTTGATACCAACTATGTTGAATAGACTTGAATTCCATTACTGGTGGCTGCCAATGGTGGGCCTCTAGCGAGTGGTAACATTGCCGAAACGAACATGCCTGCGGCCCGACAGCGGGATCTCAGCAGAAAATGTTAATGGCATGCCACTCAGTAGCAGATTGATGCCTTGCGTGGAGAGAGGTGATGAAAAATGAGTTACAGCCGACCATTTTCAATGGAAAAAGCAGTGGATCGATAAAAATAAATCTCTACAACGTACCCCAAAATCAGAGCTACATGGAAGAAAGTTAATGTTGTGCTTGTAGTAGGTTTAGCGTTCTAAAAACTCAGAAAAAACACTAAATGCCCTTTTATACGCCCAGCAACTGCAAATATGTCCATAAAAGCTTGTTGGAAAAGCGCTTTACACTTATCAATAGAAAAATGTTGTTCTCCATGAAAATGCAAGGTGCATCCAGCAAGAATAGCACATATTTTTCAATTCGGTTGGTCAGTTCTAACCACACCCGTCATATTTTCTTAATATTATGTAACAACCAATTATTATCTTTTTCGATCGCAGCAAAACGGTTTGATGACGAAGACAATCTCTAAAAAAAAAAAAGATTCAAGAGTTAGTTAAAAGTTTTTCCCATCAAAACATGCAGAATTTTACTCAAATGATATCGAAGTGACAACGAGTCATTACAAATAATGATATATACTGAATAAAGTGTAATTTTACTTCATTTTTAAGAATAATGCTGATAAAAAAAAACAGAAATGATAATACAATATATATATATATATATATATATATATTTATATATATATATATATCGTCATCCACAGACAGACTGTTTTGCTGCATCACAGCTCATGAGTGTGGTTAGACACTAATTGCCTCAAGCTGGGATCGAAACCCGACTGATTTGGCATCAGTCGGAGATTTTCCCCCTGAGCTATCAGCGCCTGGTAAGAGAGGAAGGCGATTTTTTTCGTACCTATTCTTTGAATAAACACACCAATGACCGAGAGGGCTCAATTCATGGAAAATCTTTGCAGTATTAGCTGTAGTAGTCGTTGTTTACAAATTCGCGCTTTCTCTTCAGAGTGTTCGACCGGGGTCGTATATATCGTCATCCACACACGCGCACACACGCACAGATATATATATATATATATATATATATATATATATATATATATATATACACTGTTTAAAATTTCCTTATGGGGAAAAGAGGCAAATTAATTCTTTTTTGTTGATTTATTCAATTCCATCGAACATACTGTTTCGTTAAAATTACATTTGCCGACTTCCTCTTGTTTGCCTTTCTCTTTTTTCTTCCTTCGTTCTCTTTTTTACTTGATGACAGTGCAAGAAAGAAGCTCTAATCAAAATGACAATGAGACGTGCACGCTACATTATAGACAGAACCGAATAGCAAGTTTCTTCACTGAACCTAAAAGAAGATCAGAGAAATGTCGATTTCACATCTCAGACGATCTTCAGGTCATACAAATATAATGCGTGTACAGAAAGTATCCAGCTATTTAATACTGACAAAAATAACCTAGCTTAGCCAAAGACGCCTTACTCTGCTTCAAAGTACTCCTCTTGTAACCACTCACCCTTATTCCAACGTCTCTTCCACTTTTCAAAACAGTCAACTTTTCAATATTCATTACATCACATTCTCCTTAATCTCGTCCACGATGTTTCATCGGTGATTTTCTACTTTGGGAAAAGCCAAAATTCACAGATTTTAAAAATGGTGATAGTCATGTGTAATGCAATCTTTTTTGCATAGTACATGAAAAACTTACATCACCATTACAAATGCATTAGTCACACAGTTCATAATTTCACTTAATGACTTTTCTCTACTGAGTGAGCTCATAAGAGAGTGTCTGTTCATGCAGGCATAGTAAATAACCCATTGCCCCAGTTGCTTAATTACATGAAGGCTGCTCTAAAGGTTTTCATGATACACAACATTTCTTAATACATTCCTGATAGACCTCATGTTTGTGAACTTGTGTCACTTTTCTGTTAATACATGTGACTCTTTCCAGACACATCTGGTCATAACCATTAAGGACTCATGGTCGTCAACTATACTGTTTATGGTGAGTGAAATTGTCTTCCATCAGTTATTCCCGCTACACACGTTTCACTGTAGATAGAGAAATATTAAATATCTCCAGAAATGGAAGGAATCATCCATCTGGTAGGTACCATCATGCTCATTTGAAACCTGATACTTCATATTGCTTTGCTATGAACAGTCAAAAGCCAGTGTTCACACTAACACATCAGAGTACAACTGATTTAGGTCTGGTATTTTCATGACATATACATACTGCTATCCTATGATTTTGGCATTTCAATATATATATGTCATTCGCAGACAGTACTGTTTCACTGTATCACAGCTCCTCAGTGTAACTAGACATCCGAATACTTCAAGCCCAGATCGAAACCCAACCGATCAGTCAGAGCTTCTACCACTGAGCTATCTTCATTTGACAGAGAGAAACAACTAAATCTAGCGTATTGTTTTTACGAATGGAAACAAATGCCAATCAGCCGGAGTGCTCCAATTCATTTTACTGAAGAGCTTTGCATTTACACAGGTGGCTGTTGTTTATAGAATTAGCTTATCACTCAACAGTGCTCAATTGAAATATATTTTCAAGAGCTAAATTATATATATATATTTATATATATATATATATATATATATATATATATATATATATATATATATACAGAATTGTACAAAAGTTCCAAATACCCTCTTTAGAAAACCAGATATGCAAGAAAACTGATAATGCAAAAATGGAGACACTGGTGATGGACAAGTATAGTAAGTACCAAATGAAATGGGATATTGCTTCACATTCCATCCTATCCCAATTTAACACTGATGCCATTCCATCCATCAAGCAACATATGCTTCAGTGTACACAGCATTCCATGGTCTTTTGTCGCAGTCAATGAACAAAAATTCCATGAATGATATCACAGCATAGGTTATCGTCCTGGGTATGACGTTAAACTGCATCCAACAGCAAGGCCTCTGATCAGAATGTTTTGAGGAGTGTGGAACCACCTCTTAATTGCTGATGTTCCCAGGTCCACCTTGAACCGGTGTGGTAGCAACTGTTAGGGTACCAGCTATGGGCAAATAGCGAACTTCCAGTGTAACCCACGTCCTGGGTATGATGATAAACTACATCTGAGTCCATGGGTATGACGGTAAACGTCATCCACGTTCATGGGTATGACGGTAAACTGCATCCGCGTCCTGGGTATGGCGATAAACTACATCTACATACTGGGTATGGCGATAAACTACATCCAACAGAAAAAAAAATGATATAACCAGCTATACGTTTTTGAAAATATGATATTACCAGCTATACGTTTTTGAAAAAAAATGATATTACCAGCTATACATTTTTGAGGAAAAAGGTATTAACAGAAATGGATTTTTGACAAAACAAAAATATTGCCAGAAAAAAAAAGTTATTGGTATTAAATGACCCATTGAGGCTGATATGCCGTAAAACAAAACAAACCAAACAGCATAGGTTACTATTGCACTTCGTATGGGTCAATGAACTTCGCACCATTAGACTGTGGAAAACTGGCACTGTCCCTATTTACATTATTTGGACTAGTCATCTTTGTTGTCATATTTATCACAACGTTTCGGCCATTGTACATTCCAGCCTCCTTCAGGTGGTTGGAACTCTTTATTTCGCTCACTGGGGTAGACTGTTCTAGTTCCATGTGCCATGTTTAATGAATGTCAGTTATCAGTTATCTCCTGTTAATTCCCCTCTCCAATTGAACTCACACTCTTTGGGTCCTGTCACTGGATCTAACACCTTTATCCACTGTGCCATATATCCTTAAGGACATTATGATAAATACAGTAACAAAGATGAGGACAATAGTCCAAATAATGTAAATAGTGTACATAATACTGCATCTCAGAAATATAGACAGATAGTGGCACTGTCCAGTTTCCAGCTCTTTCAGGAAGATGTTCAACTTGTGTGTCAAGGAGAGATCACATGACTCTATGGATTTCGCCTGTCAGAATATAGTTACATTGTGTGCAGGAAGCACAAAACAGGTTTTATGAATACTCAGATGATTTCCAGACAATTCAATGCCCTGCCCTTCATGACCACCAGATTTAAATCCCACTGAGCATTTATGGGACTTGTTGCAAAATTCACTAAATTCCCTTTGGAATTTTTTGGCATTTTAGTTTATTTGAATATTGTTTGTTTTTCTTCTTTCTAGAATTTCAGATCAATAGCTGAGTTGATTATTATTATTTTGTACTTAGATGTTAAGGTCTCCTAAATAAAAAGAAAAGAGAAACAATCAAGAAAATACAGAAAACTGCCAAATCTCTTTGTATTTAGCTAGTGCCATAAGTTACAGTACAGCTTGTACACCCAAACCATAGTCTTGCATCCAAAATATATGGACCTGCTCAGCTATTGAAGTTTTGATTTTTTTCAATCAACATAAAAATTATTCCAGCTCCTATCCTCATTTATTTTATTTTCCACTTTTTTTTAAAATCCTGTCCATTTATTCCATCCACCTCTTCCTCTTTTTCGTTCCAAAAACAAACTAATGAATTTTCCAACCTATCAATCTATTCCGGATTTAAGAGTAAATACATAAAGACAATTGTAAAAGTGATAGGCAACATTTAATATAGCCAAATTCTACCTTAACTCAGTAGCAATATATTCCTTCTATGAATAAACATTTCATTCTTAAGAACTGTCATCCAACATTAGCTTTCCAGTCTACTTTCTACAACAGATATTAAATTTAGTTTATACATATCTAATCTTTAATATTTTAGATATTTATTAAATTTTACATAGTACGGCACAAGGCCAATAGCAGGTGGGTTACTAGTAAAACAAGTATAAAAAGTGTGATTCTCATTGCATCAGAGTTAGCCATGAAAACTGATTAAATATTAATGTTCTTTAATCTTGAATAATATATAAATTCATAGAACATGTTTTGTAAATTTTGGCCATGTAAATTAATTCAAGATCTTTGCTCTGTAACTTTTAGTAATACATACAAAATATATTTTCCTATGGTCTATATCCAGAAAATAAATTTTTATTTGGCACTGTATTTATCTAGGCTTATTTAAGATTTAATGAATTAATTAATCTAGGATTATTTTAAAAAATTCAAACAACAAAAATAATTTATGTTAATCAGATAACTTTTTATTAATATTATCAAGAAATAATTTTGAAAAAAAAAAAAGAAAGATTTAAAAATAGTAAATTTATGGATTAATTAACTAGATTTTTGTAAAAATATCATTTACTTTTCTTAAGATATAAAAATAACATTTTTCCCCAACAGGGTATGTTCTCACTTGTCAACAGGTTCAAAGTTCAAACAATAGTTCTCTTACAACTCTGCTCTCTACTTTAAAAATATTACACCTTAAATCAAATCAAATATGATTGACCAAACTTACCACAATCAAGAAATTTTCTTTGAAAAAGAAAAAATACTCATGAATATTTAAACTTAATGAAACTTTGAATAAACAGTTTTGAGTTTCTTACATTAAGAAAAGAAATATTCAAAATAAAATAAGAGAAAAAAGATGAAAAAATAGTTGTGATACTTTTACTCATTATTATTATATTTTGACAATTTTATTAAAAATTGATGTGAAAAAAAATTCATTATGCCCAAACAGGTCTTTTTAATTATTTGCATACAAAAATTTATTAAAAGAAAAATAAACTAGGAAAAAAATACTGATAAAGTTTTACTTTTTATTTTATTCCTATTTACTACTAATGTCATAAAACATTTGACACCTTCAGATATCATGCACACTTTAATATGAAAAGACTCCCTTCCAATTTAAGAAAAATTTACCCAAAACCAGAAAATTATGTGATTTTAATGAAAATTTCAGCATTTATTCATTATTTTTTTTTTTATTGAAAAGTGTTTTTATTAGAAAAAATTGTGGAAATATATTTCAGGTGAGTTAGAATTCCTTATTTCCATGGCATCCTTTATCTTTATTGTATTTAACAATAATGACAAAAAAATGAGCTAATTCTCCAAAGCTTTCAATAATTTTTGGTAGGCCTGAAAAGGGCCTTTTTTTCCCCCATCATTGTTCTCTCTTGGATTGCTATTTTTCTGTCATCTTCCTTAGAGCAGTTACCATGAATCACTGATCACAGAATTTTATTTTCATTTTTGATCTTATGTAAAATAAAAAAAATCAAATGGTTTTAAAACGAAAAAAAAAATCATTTTCAAAATGTTCACACTCCCAATATGGCATTAAACTTTACATATTTTGATTCTTCAAATACATTTTTATTTTATATCAATTATATCAGCAAATACCAAAATCTGAGAGATTTTTAAAATTGTGCTGCAAAAATACATGTCAATTTTTCACAAACAACTATACATCAGAGATTTTATTCCATGTGGAAACAAAAAAATATAGAATATATTTTATTAAAATTGGGTATCAGCAACTGTTAACAAAACATATTTGAGTTTTCTTGAATTATAAAAATTGTGGACCATATTTTCAATGTGTTGATGGTGAATATTAAATATTTTGATAATGATGTAACAATTTCAAGGATTTAGTCTGATAAAATTATAAAAATTAGGCTTATCCAAGATTCAATAGTAAGCTGTGTTGTAACATAGAGAGAGAGAGACCCCTCTACCTTGAGGTGGATTTAGTAATCAACAGTGCTAAAGAATTAGGATGAAGGTGCTAATTACTTGGGTAGAAGGGATTCTGGAGTAATTCCAGAAATAAGTTTATTTTTTTTCTCTTGTTTTTTTCTCTTAATAATTGTTTCTGGGGTTGAGTTATTAGTTGATTAAATGTAATAATTCCAGAGTGATTGAGAGACAAGTTCGTTAAAGTAAAGTTTGTGATAAATGGCGAATTGGACATTTGGGTGGTCTGAATGGCGGAATTCAACCAGACGGGATAAGTGGTTTGGGCAAAACTTAAGTATACATTGCCTGCGGAAGACCCAGCAGGAGGCTCGAATCCAATTTTAGTACCTCTTGAAAACTAGCTTCCCGCGGAGTTTCGGGAACTGGAAAAGTTTACATAATGGTCAAAGGCGATTTGCATATTAAAATTTGGGGGCAGTGCCTAAAGATGGTTTAGCTCTGCGTCTCTCTATATAAGCTGCCCGCACACTTGAGTTAGTCAGATCGGAGAGAACGCGGACGAAGATTGGAACGCGGCAGAACACGGAAGAGATGGCTTGTTGGAATTTGCTGGTCTGGTCTGTTAGTTGTCCTGCATCAAGAAGACCGATCCGAACCAAGAGATAGAACCCATACGAATCCAGATAACTTCGTCAACAAAGCTGTGAGAAAGTAGACTGCTATATCGTAGGGTGCAGACAAAGATCCACGAATTACTTCCCTTAGATCAACCGAAATTGTTTAGGCAGAAATTTTCCTACTCTCTCTCTGTCACTTCCAACCCCAAACGAGTGAACCTCCATACGACATTTTGTACTCGTGTAAATTCTTCAGTAGTGACATAAAAACAATGGCCTAAAAAGGGCTCTTTGGACAGGAACCGAAAGAGTTGCTTATTTTTTCTTTTTCATGTCTTTGCGGCTACGACAAGAAACTTTTTCTGCATGAATAGTGAGTTCCTTTCAGAGTAATACCCAGCCATTTAATTCATCCTACCTCCAGATCATTTTGAGGGATCGAAATACTGCTGTTTGGATCAAAAATTCACAACATGGCAGATAGTGGTGGTTCCTTCAGTTCACCGGGGGAGGACCGGGTGGTTTACTTTTCAGCCAGAACCACCAGAGAGACAGGACAGAGCTGCAATAGGCAGGGTTTATTACGTTAGAGTGTCAGTCTTCTACCTACACATAGACAGGAGACTGACACATCCTACCTACGTTTCAGTCTCACATTGAAACTTAAATTGATAAATAACAGAACTACTTTGAAGGATATGTATGCCATCTTAATTAATTTTCAAATGGACTGAGAAATGAAACTGATATATGAATCAGCTGCAAAATAGCAATTACTGATGATGTTATTGTTCAATTAATAATTAAGATATTCTGTCATTTTATTTGTAGTCTCTAATATGAACTTATTAACCTTATATGAATTATAACAAGAGAAATGTAATGAGTAAATCCAGAATAGACAAGGCAATGCTTGATTTTAGTCAAAAGTTTCACATTAAACAGGAGAGTAGTTGCTTCTGGACCATGAGATAATAGTCAAAAAAATCATAGAATAATTATATCTGCTAGAATAAAATATTCCACTTTATTCCAACATGTATCCTCATTTTTGTTGTTTTTGCCCTTCCTCAGTTGCATGTTGCATCAAGGTGTCTTTACAAATTGCTTCATAGTGTTTTTTTTTTAATCATTTTATCCCAAGCAAGGCAATATAAGCCACTAGGATGCAAAGGGGTTACATAGAGTGAAAGAAAAACAGACAGCAATAAAAGAACAGGATTCAAGAAATTAGATGATGATGATGACTGACATTATATTTTAATTTTTGAAGTTCATAGTTAACAGAAAAGTAGGAAAGTGCAAGAGAGTTCTACAAGCAAGAAGTGCAAAAGAAGTAACTATTAGCATAGAACTTTATGATTATAAAAAATTTCAACAGGTTTTACTTTTTCATCTCGGTAAGGCCAGAAGAGTTTAACAATTTGTGAAATTAAATGTCTTGTGCAGACAAGTAAACTTAAAGCAAGACTATTTATCTAAGTCAGCTTCCCATTGACTTTGGTATTTACTATGAGAGATCATAAAGACCAAACATAATTATCCTTTGTTCTGGCTCCCACATAATGTTAATTTCAACATTTGAGTGTTTACAAACTCTTCTTAAATAAAATTAAATATGCTGTTTCTATCACCTTACTGACTTTATAGTATGGCTTCTTGATTCATTGTTTGGTCCTTTTCTTCCAATATTAAGCAACATCAAAAGACCATAGGATGCAACTAACACTTGCGGAAGAAAATATTAGCAAAAAAGATGGTGAAAAAAAAAGATAAACTAACAATTAAACAAAAATATTTTCAATAATTCATTATTTTATTGATTTCTGTATTTTTAAAGAAATGAAATATTTAAAATCTTAAGTAGAGTTTAAAGCATAGGAGAAAGACAATGTCCAGAACTTACTGGACAGTGTCAGGAATGCAACAAAAACAGAATCACAATCTATGACATTTATGTAGAAAAGATATTTGAAAAGCAATTTAACAAAACAGTTTCTGGGTGAGGGAGATTGATTGTCTTATTTTGCCTCCAAAATGCATATTTGACAAAAGAAACAATAAATCTTGTCATAAGTTGTATAACAGAGATACATTGTTAATATATTCAACCAATTCATTCTGAGGTGAATTCAATTTCCACTGGCATTTCACTACTATGCTTTTGCCTGCAACTAATTAACTTAGTTGCAGGCAAAAGCATATCAAGAAACAATTCTTGGCTAATATGGATAAATGGAAGAGTAATGTCTATTAGATATATAAACTATAATATAATTATGATACAGTTGTGGAGTAAATAAGACACCCCAAGTAATATAGATGAACTAGGCAAGACATCTTAAATAAAAAACTCAAAGTGAGTCAAGAGAAATCTGTTGGAGTCAGTCTAGGAGAAAGAATTAACAACGTCACAGTGAATGAGCTAAGTGTGACATAATATTACAACTGCTAGGAGTGAGTTATAACAATAGTGACAATGGATCAAAACTCATACAGAGTAGGAAAAAGTATTTTTGTTTCAGCACACATGATAACTGTGGCAACAAGAGAATAGAACTATGTTGGTTTAATTTTTTTTTGTTTTGTGTAAAAAAGAAAAAAAAGAGAAAGAAGGCAACCCCCACTACCTAGATATTCTTTAAATATGGAAAAATTATTAGCCCAAGTGGTAAAAATACAACAACAGCAACAACAGCAGTTGTTGGAAATCCAAAAACAACAAAATTTAATTGAAATAATATGAAAGAAAACAGAACATTCCCCAAGTTCTTTCACTGCCGACATAGTGGCAAATGCCATAACTGAATTCACATGCAATTCAGATGATGGGATTACCATTCCTGCTTATTTTAGAAGATACAAGCAAATTTTCAGAGAAAAATGCAGTGACTGGGAAGACAAGAAAAAACAAAACTTTTGTTGAGAGAGTTAGCACAGGTAGAGCATAAAAAATGTAATTTTATACTACCAAAACTCCAGGTGATATTTGCTTTGAAGAAACAGTAAATATTCTGACTAAAATTTTTAATAAGAAAAGTTTGTTATTCAATATTTGTTGGAAGTGTATGAATGATGAAAGGAGGAGACAAAGATTTTGTCACATATGCTGGAATCAGTAACAAGGAGTGTGAAAGATTCAAATTAAATGAACCAACTCCAGATATGTTTAAATAGTTAATTTTTGTTCTAGGGTTAATGGTGAAAAAAGACATAAAAATATGTGCTAGAATTCTAAGGGAAATTGAATAAAATCAAAAACTAACACAAGAAATATTGGACGAATGTCAGAGAATCCTAAATTTGAGACATGATATGGAAGAAAGTGAAGGGAAAAAAATGTACATATATACAAGCTAAAGAAAAATATGGAAAAAGAAAAATGAATCCATGTTTTAGATATGGAAATTTACATCTTGGAGTTGACTGTCCCTTTAAGAATTCAAAGTGCTACATGTGTCGAAAAGTAGGACATAAAAAGTCACACTCTAAAACTAAAGCAAGGAAAACTTCTCACAGAAAAAAATTTTGTACACAGCATTGCGATAGAAGAAATAATTGCAGAGAACCAAAGAAAATTTGCGTATGTGAAAATTAATAATGTGAATGTAAAAATGCAACTAGACACTGATAGTGATATCACAATAATCAACAAAGCCACATGGAAAGCAAACAGAAAATCTATATTAAAAAGAACTTTGAAAATTGAATGTGACATGTTGGGTAAGAAATTATATTTTATTGGTGAAATGATTTGTAACATTTCATTTCATAACAAGTGTGTAAATGCTAAGGCTTATGTGTTAGAAATACTACAAACTTATTCAGTACTGATTGGATTGAATTATTTGAGTTGTGGGATTTACCTATAAATATTTATTGCAAAAATATAGGTGGACAAGCTACCAGTTTAAAAAAAGTGTGAAAAATTAAAGGTAGAATTGAAAAAATGTTTTCCAGATGTTCTGTCTGATGAGTTGAGTTAGTGTTCTAAAATCAAAGGGGAATTTCAAGTGAAAAAAGAGTTGATGCCAGTGTTTAAACCAAAATGTAGTGTACCATTTACAGCATTGGATCAAGTCAACAAAGAATTTAGACAGACTTGAAAAAATAGGTGTAATTGAAAAGATTGACCATTCAAAATGGGTAGCACCTGCAGTGTATGTAAAGAAAAAAAATAATAAAATTTGTGTTTGTGATGATTTTTTGGCAGGGTTAAACAAATTTTTAGAATCCCATAACTACCCATTACCAAGTTCAGACAAAACTTTTTGCAAATTTAAACTGCGGAAAATTTTTTTTAAAGCTGGATCTTTCTGAAGTTTATATGTAAATACAGGTTGAAGAAGAATGTTCAGAGTTAATAACTATAAATATACACAAGGGACTGTATACATTCAACTGACTTCCTTTTGGGATAAAAGTGGCTCCAGCTATATTTCAACAAGCTATGGATAATATGCTTACAGAGTGTGATTTCACAGTTGCCTGTCTGGATGATATATTAATTCACAGTGTATCTAAGAAACAACATGTCAGTCAAGTGAAAAGAGTTTTTGAAAAAATATGAGAATACTGGTTCAAGCTCAATGAGAAAAGGTGCAAATTGTTTTTGCCTAAGATCAAGTGCTTAGGACAAATCGCTGACAAAAATGTTTGTCAACCAGATCTGTCAAGGGCAAGTACAATTAAGAATATGTCTCCTCCAACAAAGTTACTAGGTTACAAGCATTTCTAGAACTAGCAAACTATTATCAATTCTATTATCAAACTAATATGCAGAATTTGAGAGTTCCACTGAACAATTTGTTTAAAAAAGGTGTAAAGTGGAACTGGACTGATAAGTGTTAGAAGATGTTTGAAGAAATCAAGAAAATACTAATGTTAGACATCATTAGCATACTACGATCCGAAAGCAGAAATTGTATTGGCTTCAGATGTTAGTGACTATGGTATAGGAGCAGTAATTCTACATAAACATGATGACAGTAATATGAAAGCTGTTATACATGAAAAAATTTCACAAATTTATACATGGAAGTAGTTTTTATTTACTTCTATTATCAATTTATGGTTTGAAAAAAGGAATTCCTACACATACAGCAAATAGATTACAATGCTGGAGTACCATCTTATTAAATTACAATTTCAGGATGGAATACCAATCATCCAAAAAATTAGGACATGCTGATGGTTTATCAAGATTGATACCAAAAAATACTGACCCATTTGAGGATACTGTTATAGGAGCATTAAAAAGTGAAATAGAAATTAAAAACATATTATACAATGTACTATGTGAATTACCAGTTATCCTGGAAGAAATAAAAGTAAAAGCAGAACAAGACAAGTTTTTTTCAAATATAAAAAGAAAATAAGAAAGATAGGTGTTTTTAGAATGCAATCCAGACTTGAATGCTTACTCGCTATATGATAGAGTATTAATGTTTGCACAAAGAGTAGCAATATCTATCATATTACAAAAGCAGATATTAAATGAATTTCATAGTGGACATCTGGGAGTTTCAAGGATGAAATCTCCTATGAGGAGCTATGTATACTGAACCAAAATGGATCAAAACATTGAAAAATTAGTAAAAGCCTACAGAGGTTGTACTCTAGCAGCAAAATCACCTACCACGAAATTACAACCTTGGCCAGAAACAGATATTCCGTGGTCAAGATTGTACATAGATTTCGTAGGTCCAATAAATGGGTCACACTAACTTGTGATAGTGGATAGCTTTACTAAATGGCCTGAATTTGTAAGTGCAAAAACCAACTTCCACAATTACAGTGATTTTTTTACACAAACTGTTTGCAAGATACAGTCTCGGATAACAGTACACAATTTACTGTTTGCAAATTTAAAGAATTTTGCAAAATGTTCAGTATGTGCTGAACTTGCCAGAAAGAAGAAGGGGAGATACTAAGAAATAAAATAAAATATTTACTAATGAAAAAAAAAATCTCAAAAGGGAGGATGTTGTGGAATAAATAAGATACCCTCGGTAACACAAACAAACTAGACAAGACACCTTAAATAAAGAACTCAAAGTAAGTCATAAGAAGTACATTGGAGACAGTCAAGGAGAAAGAATTGATGACATCATGCTGAGTAGCCTAAGCAAAGACATAATATAACTGCTAGTAGTGATTTGTAACAGATACATAAGATATATATAAGCTCATATGCTTTACAAGTTAGATAAAAATATTTCAAAAATAAGCATAATAATTATTAAATGAATATTTTCCAACACATTAGTATTCTACTCGCATGATAATTTTGAGTGATGCCTGAATTTCAAAAGCAGTACTTGTGCAATAATCAATTGTATTAGTTTAATCAAAAGATTACTATATTTAATACCACAAATAAATATGGTATGTTTATGAAGGGTCCTGAAACCTTATTGTCTCAACCCACTTTCCAAAATCTGAGCAAATAAACAAACACAAGAATTTTTAAAAATCTCTTCTTGGTTATGCTGAGAACGTTTCAGCACTTTCATAGATCAGAACAAAATTAGTGAAAGCTGACCTGTGAATATTGTGCAAAGATGGAAGAAAAATAAATTATTTAATGCTTCACTCTAATTGTCTGAAATTCACCAATAAATGCATTTTCCTATTTGTGAATTCTGATTAGTTATTCAAGGGGAGACCTGCTATGACTTGATTAAAAAAAAAGGTATACTTAATTAAGCATTTGAAACTTAAAATTAAAGTTCAAAATTCTGAAAGAAATAACTTAGAATTTGCCAAAAGCATACATAACTTAATAACAAATTATAAAAATTAAAAAAAACTAAAACTTTTTATCACATCTGTTCCTGTTGCTATTCCATAAATTAAGTGCATTAATATCCCCATCTTTATTATTTTGATCCCACTTTGGCTTTCCTTCACACACAAAAAATATTCTGCATTTCATTTGTATCTTGGACACAGTAAAGAATTAATTAAGGCTGGAAAATTTTGGGGTCCTTGGTAGGAATATAAATTTTATAAACAAACTTGAAGATCATGATTCAAGATCAATGAAGTCAATTTTTTTAAAATCAGTCAATCCTTTCTTAAATGTCTGTAGAAGAATAATTAATCCAAGATTAATTGAAAGTATGTACAACACTTCTCATAGATATAAAATGCAACTGTCACTGAATTCACGTATTGATCTTATATAACAAGAAGAGTTTCTGTCTGAATTTCAGGGATGAGGAGTTATCATTATTCACACTATTTATATTCAGACTATTGTCCTCATCTTTGTTGTTATCATGTTTCAGCTATTGTGCCCTCTGGTCTTCCTCAGATGTAAATTCGTCTGGGTAACCTACAAAGATTACTGAAATAAACCCTTTATTTAATCTGGGGTGGGGGTAAACTGTTCTTGTTCCATTCCCCATATCTAGAGATATCATCTAGTTATTTTTAGTACTGCTCAATTATTGTTCAACCATTTCCACTGAATCCAAATACACACTGAACTAACAACCACTATGCCACCAAATTCATGAACCAACTCATTAATCCACTAGTTCTGTAGCAAATGACTTGTTGTAGTGAACTTTGAACCTTAAAACTAACCTGCCTGCCAATTAATGCTGCAACTGCCTGTCATGTTTTGATTGCTGCTGCTGAAGACTTGCTGTCATTTGTCTGTCTTTCTTTATCAGCAGCTCATATTGTATTTATTTTTATGCTAGGCCTACTAATGAGATCCTCATAACCTAGCATAAGCACTGATTCTTTCAGATGTCTAACTCTCTAGTGTTCTTCCTTGTCCAGTATTTTCACTTTATTCCACAAGTGCTGATGACTAATCCTTTCCTTGCATACATGATCAGCTATGCCCAATTTCAATTGTCTCAATTCTCACTATGGCTTTTCTGTATTTCTCGATCCTTAATTTTAGTGGGTGGCTTCTTTCACCTTCATATTCTCTGCCACAACTGCAAGGAATCAAGTACATGCGATTCTTGGTCATGTTCTCTCCCGTGTTAGGTTTTACTTGATAGAGATTTCTCTGTAGAGTGGAACTGCTCCTGAAGATTGTCCTGATGTTGTACGGAACACAGATTTTCTGAATCTTTTCTGATAGGCCCTTGATGTAAGGTAGAAAGACCATGACAATTTTCTGTTCTTCCTCCTTGTCCTTCTGTTCCCACCTGCAGATGCTAATGTTATGTTTACTGGGTAGTTGTTAGGACATTTTCCCAGGGAAGGGTCTGTGGCTTTGAACCATTGTCAGGGCCTCATCTGTAGAAACTCTTGTGAACAGGCTTCCCAGATCCAGATCCAAGCTACCATTCGACTGTTATGGATGGGAGCCCCTTGGATCAGTTTCACTAAGTGATCCAAGTTTCTAACAGATGATGAGAACTTCCCTGTTAGTGGATTGACTATATCCATTAGGAATGTCCATTGGGTGGCATGCAGGTCTCAGTGGAATAGCAACTTGAGAATTTTAGGGAGACTATACATGTGCAGCAGCTTGGCGTAATGTCGAGTACTTATACTTATTCAATGCAAAGTAGTCCTTATTCTTATTTAGGATATGTGACAGCTTCCTTTCATTTTTTATGGTTGGATCCTTTTTCACTTTGCTATAGCTGCCATCCCTAACTAGACTTGCCAGTTTTTTAGTATTCCAACTTATCCATCACCACTGAAGCATTACCTTTGTCACCTTCATGACAAGATAGAAAATGAGACAAGCACTAGAAAAGGCCAAACTGCCTAAATCAAACATTGCAAGGGAAGAAAAGTTGACAATCAAGACTCTGTGGCACTAGCCTCTGTATGGTGATACTATGTAACCCTGTTTGAAGTTATTAAGAAAATCATATAAACTTCAATAATTCAAATTTGGTTTGAAAAAAAATTGTCAAATTTTAAACAATCAATTCAAATGTCAAAATAAAGACCAAGTTAAAATTTTAGGTAGTATCAATGTTTTATTGAAGTTATTTGATGTATTCTAAAAAACTGCCATCTGAAGTTATTAGGCAAAACCAAATAATCACATTTCACTTCAATAAAAAAAGTAATAAAGTCATCAAAAATTGATCAACACTTGTAATAGAACAAATAACAAACACGTCTTAGAATCCTTTACATTTTAATATAGTGAGCCTTCTTCTCAATGACAGCAAGTAATGTCATCTATTGATTTTGTTAATTTTTTTTACTTCAGCAGGTTCAATTTCCAACATGGTAGTTTTAAATGCTTTCCATAGGTCTGTTTTGCTGTTATATTGTCTGGCACCTTCGTATAATTGCATCTTTACAATGGACCCTAGATATTATTTAATTAAATTTTTTGCCATTTATCAACTGATGTCACAGGAACATAACCTCAAAATCAGGTGGCCGGAAGTCATCTCCAACAACCAACTGTGGGACAGGACCAGACAAGCCCAATTAAGATTGACATTAAGAAACGGAAATGTTGGGTTTGTTGATTCGGCACTTGATGTCTTCATCTGTCCTTGGAGTAATTTATCAGGCAGACATTTGTACCTGTGCATATCCAGACATGTGTTGACTTCCACTTTCTTAAGATGCAGACCAAATGAGCCATTGACAATCAGTAGAGGAAGTTGTATATATTCATGCTATGCTGTTGACATAAAATGAGTGAAAGGAATCTGGAGAATCAGATTAACATCAAGTTTTGTGTGAAGATTGGTAAAAGTACCAATGAAATGTTAGACATATTAAAAATGGTTTATAGTGAACATGATGTGAAGAAATCAAGTGTTTTTAAGTGAAAGAAATAATTCAAGGAAGGGCAAGAAAACGTGCACAAAAATGAGCTGCTAAAAACACAAAGAAAAGATGTAAATGTGAACAGAGTACAAAACTTGATGCATACAAATTGAAGATTATGTGTCCAACTGATAGCAGAAAAATTGAATATGAAAAGGGAAACAGTGGGACATATTCTAGGAGAGGATTTGGGAATAAGAAAAATTTCCTCAAAGATGCTACCTCAAATCATAACTGAAAGTAGAAGCAATATAGTTCCATGTTTTATCTAATCTTTTAAATACTGCAGATATGTCTGACTGGGTCATTACTGATAATGAAATATGGTGTCTTCAATACCACCAAGAAACAAACCACTAGAGCATGCAGTGGAAAACATAGAATTCACCTCAATCAAAAAATGCATGCATTTCTTGCTCACAGTTCAAAACCACACTTGTCTTTCCTTTGATCACGAGGGGACAGTTTATTATAAATTCTTAGCACAAGGATAATTTGTCAATGAACATATTGTTTGAAAGTACTGAAAGTGATACAATTATCTGTTGAAAGGGAAAAACATGAAATCTAGCCTAACAATGCTTCTGCATGTTAGGAGTTTGCAACTTCCTAGCTAAGAAATCCATTACAAAAATGAACCATTCACCTTATTCACCAAAATTTGCTCATTGAAAATCTTGGCTATTTCCAAAATTGAAAAATTCTCTGACTGGTCAAAAATTTACTGATATCTCTAATATGTGTAAATTACATGAAAAAATTGCTCAAAACTGTAATTGTTGTTACACCAAACCCAACTATTATTTTAAATATTATGATAATATAAATATAGCAATAATTCTTAATAAGTAACTGGAAGAGACAATTGTATCTTGCATCCAATATGCTATAAATAGAACCCTTTACTAGATTCATTTACTTAACATTTTCTTTACACTCATTTCTATCCATAATGGAAAACTTCAATTATATAAAAATTGTCTCATGCACATCATGAAACAATTTCAGATTAGATTACATCATGCAATAACATCCTTAAGAAAAGAACACATTTATATACATATGTGTGTGTGTGCTTACATAAGAAAATTAAATACAATTTAAATAAATTTTTCTCTTAAAATTATGCAAATGGGCATTTTCTAAAAACCTAGTAGTTTATTTAATAAGTTTAAATAGAGCAACATTTTTTCTGTAGTTTTAATATCTATACAAATAGACATGTTAAAAGGGACTATATATATATATATATATATATTATATATTATAAATTAATTGATTTAAAATATGGTTATTTTCGCTACACAGTTCCAACCATGTTTCAAAAATAGAAGCTAAAAACCCCTAATTTTATTTTTGCAAATAAATTAAAAGCATTAGTTCCATTTCATCTTCAAGCGAATTTTGGAGTAACTTTTAAAATTTACCGGGTTTTAAATACACAGCTAAAATCACGTTTCCATGGTTACAGAATATTCTACTCAAATTGAACACGGGTGTCTAGATTTTCCTTATGACAGTATCATTGTATCAGTTATTAGCTACATTTTTGGTAAGGGGTGAGGATGTATTTTACACTGAAACCTGACGTCGGTTGAATGGATGTCGTCTGAATTTAAAAAAAAAAAAAAAAAAATTGTTAACGGTAAAAAAAATTTTCAACGTCATCTTTTAAAATTAAAGATTTTTTTACAATACTTTTTATTTAACTACGATTTGAAATATTTTTCCTTTTTAATTTTTATTTTACTATATTCTTTTTTAAGAACAGTCAAATGTATTAGACTCCATTATATTATGTAGGATTATTTTAACATTAAGTTTAATTATGTATATGAGGTTACATTTTTTTTTTTTTTTTTTTGTATATGACTATGACAGCAGAAATGGTTACTTAATTTCACTGATTCAGTAAACTTTTCTTTTATATATAAACCTATTATTATAATATTTCACATGTAACTACTGAGGACATGGGTCATTCAAAAGCTTACATGTTATGGTATTTCATATTAATTTTATTTTACAATAGGTGTTATTTTTGGATTCTTTTTAATGCGTGTAGTATTATTTAAAAGAAATTTAGGTTAGAATTCATTCAATTTAACTACAATTTTAATTACAAATTCAAAATTACAACTTTAAAATTTTAAAATATTTTCATTGTTTAGTTTTAATAGACTATATTACTTTATAACAGAAGGAAAATTACTCATATTAAGTAAGATTATTTTTCCATATCAAAGTATATGTAAATTTTTTTTTTTTTTTTTTTTCTTTTCTTCAAATTTAAATATTATTTAAGTAATATTAATGGCACTTACTACAAAACTAGCTAAGTCATTTCTCAGATTTAGTAAACTTTATTTATTTATTAATTAATTAATTTATTTATTTCAAATATATGTAACCTAATTAATAAAGTTTCATATGTATGTATAAATAACATGTTAGAATTCATTTTATTTTACTACAATTTTAATTTCAATTTTAAAATTATAACTTTAAAATTTTAAAATATTTTCATTGTTAGTTTTAATTTAGACTATATTACTTTATAACAGAAGAATAATTACTCATAGTAAGTAAAAATTTTTTTCATATCAAAGTATATGTAAATTACAATTTTTAAACTTTTAATTTAGATATTATTTAAGTAATATTAATGGCCCAGACTACAAAACTATCTAAGTCATTTCTCAGAATTAGTAAACTTTATGTATTAATTCAAGTTTAAGTATGTATATGAGGTTACATTTTTTTTTTTTTTATATATTATATTTTTATATATTATATATATATATTTATATATTATATATATATATTTTTATATATTATATATATATATTTAATCTTCTTGTCATTGTGCAATGCACAATGAAATTGGACAATAGTCTGCAGGTGCATCAACAGACAAAAAACAAACAAAACATGCACAGCATCAAATAAAGAAAAGGAATACATTTAAAATTCATTTAAAGTTGTCAGTATGCAGTAGCATTAATTTTACATAGGATCCAAGGGTAAAAGCTGTCCCTCAAACATTTTTTCCTAAAATTAATAGAACTAAAATGTTGCTCTAAGGGTAACAGTTCAAACAAGTGATATTCAGGATTCATGTTGTCTTTCATGATGTTTACTGATCTGCTGCAACAATGAGAATTAGAAATATCCTACAAGGAGTGCAACAAGCAGCCAATTATTTTCTGGGCAATATCTATAATCCTTTGGACGGCTCTCTTAGGCAGGGTTTAGAGTTGCTGCTGTGCCTTCTTGACCAATGTGATGGTATTGCTAGTCCAGGAGAGATCCTCTGCAATTCACATGCTGAGAAAATAATTTTAACCACCCTCTCCATACAAACCCCGTCAATGACCCAAAGGCACAGGTGCTCTAAAAGTTCACCACCAGTTCCTTTGTCTTTAAGGTGTTTAAAGCAATTTCCGAGCTCCATACAATCAAGATTTTTTTTTTAGTTTACTCTTGTAGCCCACCATATCACTCACTAAAATGAGTCCAAACACAGTAGTGTCTGCCGCAAACTCAGTGATCATGTTGGTAGGATGGATTTGAATGCAATCACAAGTGTAGGTCATGTACAGAAGGAGCTTAACACACTTTCCTGTGGGGCACCGGTACTGAGCATCAGAGTTGGGGAGAGGTGCAGGCCTATTCTGACAATGTGTGAGAAAGTTGTTAAACCAACACCAGATGGACTGAGATAATCCTAGTTGGGTGAGCTTTGTGATCAGTCTGCTTGGAATGAAGTCAACAAAAAGCATTCTCACATAACAACCCTTTTTCTCTAAGGTGGGTCAATGCAATATGGAAAGCATTGCATTGTAGAAATGAGACATCAAACTGTGTTAATGTCTATACAAAACCTTTTTATATAAAACTCTAAGTTGTATGGAAAAATATCTGAACACAATTTTATCAGTGAATTTGCTAAAAATATAACAAAACCATGTGAAAAATAAATTCTAAATTTTATATATCCTTTTGAGTTAAAGACATAATTTTATTCCCAGTATTGATGTATGACTATACACTTCACACAAGCACTTAGATGAAGAGTTGTATGTGCATGTATGAATATGTGTAAACATCCAATGAAACTAATTTTGAACCAAGTAAATCAAACGTATTTAAAAGAGTCTTCACTAAATTTCTGAGCAGATGTTAAAATAACAGGAGTAGATGATGGTCTGCTAAGGTTTGATATTCTGTTGTCATGATTTGTATCATCAGAGGAATGGCTACAAAAGTAAGGCAAATGTGATGTACAGCAGCTAAAAGCTGGATATGCCTGACGATAGCAACAGTAAGCTACAGACAATCCCAGGAGAGAACCAATAGTCACATCTGAAAAGAAAGAAAGGAACAGAAATTTTAGCACAAATAAGTGCATTTAGGAAAGAAATAATTTTTTTTAAAAATGATTCCTTATTTTGTTATTTTCTTTGAGTTTTTTTCTGTATCAGTTTTCCCTTGAGCCACATAAATAACCTGATCTTAAAAATAATTTGTTGCATATTAAACAGGATATTAAAGCTTCATTTACATGATTAACTTCTGATTTGAATAATTTTGAACTCACCAGGGTTTTGAGAATCCCGTTGATTTCTATTTACAGATTACAACTGAATCTATACTATTTTGACTTTATAGAAAAGGAGTTTTTATTTATAAACAAAAATTAGAATGCATAAGAAGATCATCAGATGATTTTTTTTTTAGTGAGAATAAAAGTATTTCACAAATTGTGAAAACATGACAAGCTAGAAAGACATTAAATCAAGAAATGGATTTAGACCAAAAATAATTGACTTTTTTGCAAAGACAGAAGATAACATGCAAGGGAAATAATCAACTCACCTTGCCAGTGATGATGATAATCACATGTACGTGACAAGGCAACAATCAAAGCCAGAAAAACAGGTACAAAACTGACAAGTAAACGCCAAAGATAACCCCGACCATTTTGATTGAAACAATGGAGTTTCCCAAGCAAGTAGAATGTTGTGTAGCCTAAACCAGAAAAAGCAACTGTAAAAAAAAAAAAAAAAAAAATCAACTTAAAACCACAAAACTATTTTGTCCATATATAAATAACCCTTATTAATTTTAATCTACAATTTATCAATGAAAATTATGTTAAGTTAACCTTTCATTTCCCAAATTAAATACAATGTACTGTGAAAGTAATTATCTCCTATGAATGCCTGGTGGCAAAAAAAATGAATGAAACAGACAAAAAACAAGTTAAGATTTGATTATTTTTTATGTCCTTCTACACGAGAAAAATATTTTTATATTGAAAAATTCAACCCAACAGCAAAAGGCTGAAGCTGTTTTATTATAACTGAAGTCATCAAGTTTTAACTGTTCCTCAAAACCTTTCCTTGTACAATAACAAAAGCAGTAAAATATTTTTTATTTCAAATTCTGATAAGTGAAAAAAAATGTAGTATGTTACATCCTACTCTTACAAGACAATGGTCAAGGTGAGGTGGTTGCAATCATGGCTAGATGGTTTCAAATGTTATAGATATGAATTTTAAGTGGCTACAAATTTCTGTTTTATTCTATTGAAAAATATAAAATTGAATTATAATCCTCATTACTGAATGTGGTCTCACTGATATACAGAGACAATAAAAAAAAAAAAAAAACTCTTTTTCTTTCTTTCCTCTTCTTTCTTTCATTTCCTGTCTGTTCACTCGCCAACACCCATTTGCAAAAAAAAAAAAAAATCTCCTTGCCCATCACTCTTTCCAGCAACTTCCACTCACCCATAATGCATTGGCACTTCCCTCTATAAATGAAATGTTACTACCAATTTTATAGCTGTTCACTTCCGGTGGTGCCCTTGTACCTTACAAGTTGGTACTGCCACAGTTTCTCTGCTACATGTAATTGCAGGTATGCTGATTTCAGATCTACAATTATAGCAGCAACCCATCTTCTGTCTCCACTCTCACATGGTTTCTCCATATACATCAATATCATTACTTCCCATGTGGCATGATACATATGTATTTAACTCCCTTAAGTCTAGTACTAACCTAACATTATGTTTGGTTGGTTGGTTGGTTAACTGCCATTAGTGGCAATATTCCACTTTGGACTTTCTCCTTCCAAGATACCAGGATGCCTTCTTCAACCCATCTATCCACCTTCTTTTCAAACTCCAATCTCTTTTCTTCTTGCATGGAATTATCATATAAGATCACCCTGTTCTTTAATATGGATGGTCCGTTTGTCCAGTAGCATTCAACGGTTCACTTTTCATCATCAAATTCAGCACAAAAATCCTTATCCTGAACTTTTAGCCTAGTCTGTCCACCACCTTGCAGTTACAGAGTTACTGCACTTAGCATCTTACCAAATTTACTGGAGGTCGAGCATTCAAATCTTTCTAGAGCCTCCAGTTTACCAAATTTAACCTGGTTTCGATTAATGGTGACTCCCTCCAGTTTATTAAGTGTGTCCATACTGATGACAGCATCAATGCCATTGAAAATGTGCTCCAAAAGAAGCACCCTTATCTTGAACTGCACCTCTTCTACTAATAATGTCACAGTGCTAGAGCCCTTGCATGCAACCTCTCTCCCATCGACTGCTTTTATAAGAGATCCTCCACCAACCACTACTCACCAACCAGGAAGTCACCAGGATCGTAGTGCATCCAGTATCCTCTAGTGCTCTTGCTTTCCTTCCCTCTACTACAACTGTTACAATTGGTAAGGTTTGGTGTTGCGCTGATGTTGATCCATCAGTGTAGCTACTGGCACAATAACTCCCCCTTGCCTGTTTCCCTGGGGACAAAATCTGACGATGTGTCCCTTCTCTCCACATTCATAGCACATCACAGCAGGCTTTGGTCATTCCTTACAATATTTTAGCATATGCAGTCCACGAAACTTCCTTGTCTGTTCTGTTCCTGGTTCTTTAGCAGTCAGGCTTTGTGCCACAGCTACTATCCCAAGGGATTCTCCTGCTCTATTCATAGTGGTAGTTATCAGCTTGTTCATCTCTTTAGTTTCTAACTGGGGCAGCTGCTGAAGTGCAATTGATATTTGATCTGGGAATCTGTGAACCATCCTCTCTGCACTCCTTCCACGAATCCTGCCTATCACCTTATATTGTTAGCAGAAACATCAATGGATTCGCCAGTCCCCTTGGATTTTATCAATTTTCAATATGCTACGAAGGGTCCATCCGTAAAGGCCTTGAGTAGCATTGACTCAATCATCTCTGCATCTGTCATATCAATCTCATTCATCTCCATATAGAGAGCCAATGCATACCCCTCAAGGTACAGTGGGATCAGACTTGCCAGATCAGTGATATGTTACAACCTAGCAACCAACTTCACTTTTGTGAGCCATGCCACTGTATCTCCCTGTCCATCAAAAGGTCCGATCATGTCACTGGCCACACACATTCTCCCTCTCTCTCCTTCCATAGTGAAATGCTGTAATAGCTTATGGTCCCGCTAATATACAAAGACAATAAAAAAAAACTTTTTTTCTTTCTTTCCTCTTCCTTTCCTGTCCATTTGCTCACCAACACCCGTTTGCAAAAAAAAAAAAAAAAAAAAAAAGCCCCTTGCCCATCATTCTTTCTAGTTTTATACAACCACCACTCCTCCATAATGCATTGGCACTTCCCTATATAAGTGTTACTTCCACTTTTCTAGATTTCCACTTCTGGTGCTGGTAAGTTTTCACTTCTTTTCTCTCATCTTTTTACCACACTGAATTTAGTAATTCAAAAATTAATGAGAAATTCTGGCTTTTTGAAAACTATTGCTCAGCCTAAAAGGTTTAAGTGAAATATCATTCTTCATGACTTGACAAAAATCATCACTTTTTGCTGCAACCTTTTTCATAGTCATCTTCAGGTAATGTGTTGCATGTTTTAGATGACCAGAATCAAAATTAAGAATTTCTTATGGATTCAAATCATTGTAGAATATTGTAGAAAGAGGAACAAGGTAAGACATATTTATCATGGTCAGCATATTTATGTCATAAATTATCAGCAAATGACAAATAGAAAGTGTGAATATTCCAACTAGAATAAGGTATTAAATAAAATAAGCTATTATGTATTATAAAAAATTCAAATTGTAGTGTACTATTATATCATGTATCTTTTTTCATACTAACACACTAACAACGGGAACTATGTAATTTTTTACTAACACTAATAAAAGGTAGGTGAATCCACTGCCATATTGTACCCAGCTTTTAGTTGAATAATGCTTGGATTGCAGCCCATTCAACTAAAAGAAAAAGAGAAAATACATCAATGTAGAAACCTACAGGTTTAGGCATCAACCATAGTCTATCAACAGCTGCTGGAAATTATCAACAACGGTGTACCAATCTGCAGTTTTTGAATATGTAGAAAGATGTACTGATATTGATTCTGCCATCCAAAAACTAGACTATTTATTAAAGTACCTAATGAAGTCATTGTGAGATGCCTACAAGAAGGCAAGAGAATCATTGGACAAGTTTTTCAAAGTGTTAGAGAAGTCAAAGAGAAATTCCAACTTCTGAGATCATAGCGCTGAGGAGTGTAGCAATGAAGCAATGCAAGATGTATTTTTTACTGGCATAGCTTCTCATGTGATTTGACAGTATCTCCTAGAAAAAATTAACCTGGATCTGCAAACAGCTTATAGTCAGACACTCTACCGTATTAGACTTTGATTCAACACAATGATTTCTATGCTACTCCAGACACTCAAATGGCTGCAATAGTGAATCCAGAACATTTGCAGTTTTGTAAATCAGCTGTGGCAGCAGCCTATCAAACAAGGCATAAATGCTACTTCTGTGGCTTTCCTTACCATTCCCAGGATAGCTGTCCTGTATGTGAGACTACTTGCAACAAGTGTTCCAAGAAGGGACATTATGACTGTGCATGTGCAAATGAAAGCCCCAATCAAGTTCAATAACCACAGTGGCTCTCACATCCTATCAACTCTGACTAATGTACCATGGGGACTCTTACCAACTGCAACTCACGTGATTGTGAATGGAGGAAATTTAATACCCTACTTCTTGGTACATGTAGCACAGACAGTTCTATCAACAAAAGAATTGTGCAGAACTTAAGGCTAAAGATTCACTCATTTAAGAAAGTTACTATGGCCGAGTGAACTCTGAATACCAATTGCAAAGACTATGTGGTAGGGAATCCTTGATCTTAATAATCAGACATATGATATCACACATCTTGCTGTTTTGTGAGTGCTATGTTCAGATATAATACTTGGCCAGGATTTCCTGTACCAACATCAAAGAGCAATATTCAAATATAACGGACCTTGTCATAATTAATCGTGGATGGTGGTTGTCAATACTGCACATTAACCCAGGCGGAACTAGAAAAGCCATCCTTTTTTCCAAATTTATTACTGAGCTGTAAACCAATTGATGTAAAGTTAATAAATTTTGGCAGAGATGACCAGGCTTTCACCACAAAGGAAATTGTTTAGTTACTATTTGAAGGCATAATTGAAGAAAGTATATCACCTAGGCAAGTTCAGGTAGTGGTCCCTAGTCACCGACATAAGAAATAAATATGCATCAATTATTCACAGACAATTAATCAATATACAGAACTTAACATTTACCCTATGCCAAAAATAGATGAGATGATAAACAGCCTTGCTAAGTATGCTATCTTTTCCACATTCGACCTCAAAAGCGCTTACCACATGTGCCACTGAAAGTGTTGGATAGAAAGTACACCACTTTTGAAGCAAATGAATGTTTAGTTCAACACTGTAAGATTCCATTTGGAATAACTAACAGGGCAGCTATCTTTCAGAAGGCTATGTATAGAATGGCAACAGAAAAAAATCTGTACAGTGCTTTTCCATATACCAACAATATAACTACTGTAGGACAGACACAGGAAAAATATTATGAAAATGTGAAGATTTCAGAAGAAATTTACAATGAACAAGTTGAATACTGTGGCATCAGTATGCGCTATCATTGTGTCAGGCTACTGTATTGGGAACAGTGATCAAACCTAATACTGAATGACTGTCCCTTGAGAGAACTTTCTTCATCTGAAAGTTCTTAAAAAAGCATTTAGCATGTTTTCTTACTACACCAAGTAGACCAACCATCAACAGAAATGAAGAAATTACTCAGCAGACTTCAACCAGCTAAAGAAAGATTTAGAAAAACTATGCTCCACTTGAAGGATGACATTTTACCCTTTGAGTTAGAATGCAATGATGTGGTTATTTCAGCTATCATAAACCAAGAATGATGTGCATTAGCATTTATGTCAAGGACGTTAAAAGGCAGTGAATTAAAATACTATTTATAGAGAAAGAGACAGTAGCTATTATTAAAGCAGTGTGTAAATGGAGCCATTGTTTGATTACAGACCAATGGCCTTTATATTTGATAGTAAAAGATGTATAAAAATTAAAAATGTGAAAATTCAGAAATGGAGAATGGCACTTGCAGCATTTAACTATACAATTATATGCTCTGGTCTGGTAAGGAAAATGTAGTTCCTAATATATTTACTTGTTCAACAGTTACTAACTTAACACTAGCAGATATTCACAACAAACTTTGACACCCTGGAATAACTGCTACATTATAACAGATCAAAAAAATCTCCCCTTTTCTATGGAAGATGTAAAGAAGACATGTATGTCTTGCTGAAATTAAACCTCGCTTTTATAGTCCATCAGAAAAAACCGTCGTCAAAGCAACAAAACCTATGGAGCAGTTTAGTATTGATTTCAAGAGACTTTTACCTTCTATCACATGTAATATATACTTATGATAATGGATGAATACTCACATTTTCCTGTTTGCCTTTCAGTGTCCTAACAGGCACACAACAACAGTGATAAGATGCCTAGAGTTATTTTTTAGCCTAGGCAAAATACTGAGTTACATACATTCTGCCCAAGGCAAGACTTTCAATATCTAAAGAATTGAAAGATTATCTTTCCCAGAAAGGGATTGCCACTAGTAACACCATACTGTACCACCCAACAGGCAATACACAGATAGAAAGGTTTAATGACACCATATGGAAAGCAATTCTTTTGGCTCTTAGGTCATGTAACCTGCCTGAAAAGCATTGGGAACTTGTACTTTCTGCGGTGTTACACTACCGAGATTGTTGCTATGTAAAGCAATAAATGCTACAACCCAGAAATGTTTTTTTGGCATTCCAGCAATGTTTATATCATGGAAACTCATTACTCTCTTGGCTATTGACACCTAAACCCATATTACCAAGATGGTAAAAAATAGCAAAAACAATCTATTCGTGGATTAAGTCAAATCCCTTTATAGAAACCCAACATATCCTAACATTAGATATCCAGATGGATGAGTCGTTGCCAGTTTGAAATAGCAACTTGGGACCCTGTCCCAAAGTCCAAACAACCCCATCATCCCCTACTATAAAACAAGATCTGGTAATACCTGCAACAGAAGACAATGCCATATCCAAAAATGAGCTAAGGAGATCCAATCAAGTATCAAAACATCCTAATTGATATGGCTATAGCTTTTAAAGTTGATGTCATATTTTTCTAGGAGTGAAGAATGTTCTATTATATCATACTAACACACTAACAATCGGAGCCACATGATTTGTATACCAACACTAATAATTCACATTGTAGCCAGCTTTTAGTTGAATAAATCTTGGATTGCTGCCCCAAGTCACTTTGATATTTGTTTAATTGTAAAATCACAAAGTGATTTCTATATGTACTGCAATGAATCTTATAAAATCTATTTGACACAAGCAAAAACTAAAATAGCCTATTATAGTAATGTAATTCACTTGCTTAAAAAAAATCAAAAACACAAAAAAACCAAAACACTCTAAAATATTACAAAACAATTACAAAAAGGAATTTTTAAAACAATGGGCTGGAGGTTTTCTTCTCTTCTTGAAGGTTTGTACTTACTTGTAGAATGTCCACTTGGAAAACTCTTACGACCTTCTATGATTTTCTCACGATGTCCAGTACATTCCATGTTCTCAACATAAACCCCATTAGGAAAACATCGCCAAAAGAAATCAGGACGAGGTCTGCAATAAATTACCAAACAAATTGAGGAATTTAAAAAGAAAATCACAGTTAACATTTTATATTTGCAGAAATCAGTAGTGTAGCTAGGGTGTGGCAGCAGGAGTGGTCCGCCCCAGGCAGCACATTTGGTCCAAAGCGAGTTTTCAGAAAAGAAAAAAACAAAAGCAATATTTGAACATTTTTAAAGGGCTTGATGTAGAGTTAGATTAAGTGAATTTAGTGAATCCACAGTTTTTTCAGTGAGAAGTCCAGACTTTGGTATCACTTCTTTGATTTTTCATGTCTGTAAACTGTTAGTGAAAAAAAATTAAATAAGTGAACCAATTGTTTTTTTTTTTATCTTATCATAGGCCTAGCTTTAATACAGATATAAAATCACTACTTTTCATAAATTATAAAATAGATAAATAAATTGAAATAATTCCAATGCTTGAAGGATATCACATGCATTCCAATTTTTTCCAGAAATATTGAATAAAAATTTAAAAGAAAATTGAAAATTAATATATTTTTTAAGTGCAGAAACTTTATTTAAAATCCAAGAATGGGCATTTTTTTTCAATTTTTCAATTTACAAGTTTTCATGGTAGTAAAACAATGCAATGTTTTATTTTTTTGTTTAGATAGTTGAAGCAAAATAGACTAAGAGTTAAAAGTAAGATAACATTTATTTCAGTTTTTAAAAGTGAAGTTAATTTTATCAGACTTTTAATTCTTAGCCTAATACTTTGCTAATAATAACTTCAACTACATAAAGCAAAATAATTTAAAAAGATATTTCATTTTTTTACATTGTTAAAAGAAAAACGAATTTGATTTATGACTCCTCACTTGTTAAATTATGAATTAAAAGTACATGTTTTTTGCTTTTCTTTTTAAATAAAACAGAGGGTATATAATTAAAAACAAGTTATCTTTCTTTTAATATCGTAAAAAGATTTTAAAGCTTTTCTGATTTAGAATAAAAGAAGTAACGTCTTTGTTTTTTTACATATCCTCAGTTTTATTTTTTAAAAATAAATAAATAAATACAATTGTACTTCTATTTCATAATTTATCAGTGAGGAGTTATAAATACCATGTTAGCAGAAATATGGAAGAAAACCTGGCATCATATGAACATTAGTTTCTGAGAAATAGATAAAAATATTAAAAATTGATGGGTGTACAAATAATTTTATTATCGATTATATTATATATAGACTTTAAGGAGTTAATGTGCATTGCAATATTGTATTCCTTCTGGGGCAGGGTGAAAAACTTGAGGGCCGCCCTGGGCAGCAAAAACACTAGCTACGTCACTGGCAGAAATGTAAATATAGTGTGATACAGGTTGAGGAAATCTTCAGAAGAAATAAGACCGATTCAGGCTGATTTTCTATGACCAGTGTTCTATCAGCATCATTTGATAGATTTCCATATTAATATCCAGATTTTTCCACTCTCAAAGATTTGGCATGTATGAAGTGAAAAATGCCTATGAAAAAAAAAAGGTTATCAACTTACCTGCCAACAATAACTTTGATGATATTAGTCAAACTTGCACTGAGAAAGACTGACAATGTGAGACCTGTGAAACAAGATTATAAAGAATGAAATATTAAATTCAGATAATCACATAAATCTTTGTATCTTCAGAATGCATAAATGCAATTTATCATAGGTTACATTTTTATAAGTAATATATATGCACTACAATGTGTACACAAGTAGCACCTTCCCCTGCTGATAGATAAAACCAACATAACTTATTTTAGCCATCACAATGATAACTCCCTAATTTAAAATACACTATAATGGATTTAGAAAAGAATATCGCAATGAAAAGAAAAAAAATACAATATTCCTGGTCTGATTTTGGAGCTATAAGTAAGTAAATTAAAAAAAAGAATGAGCAAGTTTGGCATCCAAAATATTAGTGACTAAAAACCTTACCTCAGAGATGACATCAATTGATAAACTTTTTACAGTTTGTCTTTGCTTATTCTCAAGGTGATTTTAAATTAAAAACTTTGTGAAGAGTCCTAATCTTGAAGATTTTGTTTTCTCTGACACTAAACAATGACTCATTAAAATACCTGCTTGAGTACTTGAGCAAATAGAAAAAAAAGTATGATTCTATCTGGAAAACTGCTTTAAGAAGATTATTCTGATATTTGTAAGAAACAGATGGTTAAATATTTTCTTTCTTAATAGATAGATATTTATCAGACACATGTGATAATTATCAACAATAAGAAATGATAAATAGTGTGAAAAATTTTGAGATTAATCAGTCATTATTCCTTGAATTGTTTGCCTTAATATTTGTATTTCTTGTTATTATCACAAGATTTTGACAAATGACACACTTCAGCCTTCCTTAGAAGTTTGTTTTCCATTTTATCTATTTACTGAATGTAGGTAGAAATTCACAAATCTGAGAATCAAATTTTTCTGATGATAATGATTTTTTTTATTCAGACTGAAAAAATAGTGACTACATACACTGCTAAACTGATAACTACGCAAATTTTAATTTAGTAACTGTCATTTCTGCACTTGGATATGGAAGCTCTTAACAGTCATTATTCAATTCTTTATTTTCTTGACAAATAGAAGATACTAAATATTATTGTGTCTTCTTTTAAGGTAATAATTAGAAACCTACCAAGCAGAGCTTGGAGAACATCCATTTTGTTGCGGCTATAAACATAAGCAATTAGTATTCCTGATAGTGGGACAACGACCACGATCACCTGAAAAAGAAATTATACTCAAAGTTAGCATTGAATAATATAACATAAGAAAGAGACAAAGAAACAAGTGTTTTGCTTTCCATGATTAAAAGGTAAATTTAATTGCAATGAAAATGAGAAAACTTTATCAAAAACTGTTTTGCTGATTAGTGAAATCAGTTGTAAAGAACTGCTAAAATATGGGAAAACATGTAACTGTATTAATCAATAAGAAATATTTACTCAAGGCAGAATATACTAATGAAATATATATATATATATATATATATATATATATACATATAGTGGTTCACAGAGCACAAAGATATTACATTCTGATTCTAAGCGGAAGTGTTGATTCATACATGAATAAATTTGCTAGGTAATCTTTTGTGTGTATAAAGCAACTTGTATGCAAATTATCTTTTATTTTACTAAGTTTTCATTAAAACTATTTATCTTTTCAGTCTATAGTCTCTTTTTTTAACATCCATTGACTTTCAGAATGTTTTACTGGATGTAGTTGGAAGCTTTTAAAATGAGACAGTTGCACTGTCCTAACATCCTAACAGAGGTTGATTAATAATCAACGCATGTGATAAACATGATTCCATGATTATTCAAGTATGACTTAAGACTCTAATTGTGATGTATTTCTCCTTGGTGCCTTTTGTGAATTATGATATTTATTATAATGTTTGATTTATATTTATGTATTTATATATTTAGGAAAACCCTAATTATTTTGGACAGACTTATTAGGCCAGAGGTGGTAGTGGTTCACCCCTGGTTGGTTATAAAAGATTGGGACTTGGACTAATCAAGAGTCTGAGCAAATAGTCACTACAGATGGTTGTGTTGCTCTAGTGAAAGCAAGCTGACAACTACTTATCATGCTTCAGAAACCAAAATACACAAAAGTGGCAATGAGGATAGTAGATTAATGTGGAAAAGTGGCATACATATTTTTTTCTTATAGTCGTAAAAGGCAGCAAATTCAAATGAATAATTTGAGGACTAAAAGTGTTATGAAGTCTGCTGATAATACAGCATTGTTTGGAATTAAAGGAGTGGTCAAGTGAAGAAGAAGAAGAGTGGAAGAACTATGTAGAAATATTAAATTTTTACTTCACTGCTAATGAGGATAAGAAACGAGCCATTTCATTGTTGGTGGTTAGTGCTAAAAATTACAGTTTTTTAAGAGGTCTTGCTAATAACAGAACAAATGAACAATCCTATAAAAATTTATATCAGTTAATGAAAAGACATATTCACCCTGTTCTCAATGAAATATATAAGCACTTTCTCTTTTATTCAAGGGAGAAAAGTGACAGTGAAACCATCAGCCATTATGTTGCTACACTTAGGAAATTGTAAGAAAAGTGTAATTTTGGGGACAAAATTAATGAACACCTAAGAGATAGAGTGATAGTTGGAGTAAGGGATGAAAAAATTCAACAATGTCTACTCAGTGAAAGAGTATTAACATTAAAGAAAGCTCTAGAAATAGCAGTGGCTATTGAATCTGCTATGAAATTCTCCAAGGAAATTCAAAGTGCACAAAGGGGTGAGGGAGCATGCACATGAATCTCCAACTTCACTACATAGTTTACCCAGAAAATGAATGTTACTGTTGTGGAAATACTAACCATCTTGCAAACAAATGTCCTTTCAAGGAGAAAAACTGTTTTAAATGTGGAGAGGCAGAACATACTCAGTAGAAGTGAAGGCAGGATGGTAATAAGCAAATTTGGGGAAAAATAAAAAAGGAAAAAAGAACAGCAGTGAAAAACATGGATGAGAAGTTGGAAAACTGTTGCGATGGAATAGAAATGTTGGGCCTAAATACCATCATAATGTCACATTCACCACTGCTGCAGAAATGCTGTTAAAAAAGGAGGAGGGTGATAATTAAGGTGGACACTGGGGCCTTGTGTTCAGTAATGAATTTTAAGAAGTTTCAGGAATTGGGGACTTTAGAAGATTTAAAGGAGAACTCCTTAAAGTTAAGGACCTGTACTGGAGAGGTGGTAAAACTATATTGTGTAACAGAGGTTGATGTGAAGTACAAAGGGACAGAGAGTCAGTTGCCATTATTTGAAATTGAAGGAGTTGTTGGGTGAGTTTGAGCCTCTATTTAACGTGGAGTTGGGTTGTTTGAAGGATTTCAAGGTAAAATTACCGGTGGACAGAACAACAGCTCTTCAATTTTGTAAAGATCATCCAGTACCTTATGCACTGAAGGAAAGAATAGAAAAGGAACTGGAACAACTAGAAAGCCAGGGTATACTTAAGAAATTCAAGTATTCACATTGGGAAGCACCTATATAATACCAGTACCAAAAGTAGAGTTATTCGGGGTTGTGGAGACTACAAGCTGACCATAAATATGGCTGCTCCTTGTGACACCTATCCAATACCAAGGACTGAAGATTTATTTTGCTACATTGAAGGGTGGTGAGAAGTTTAGAAAACTTGATTTGAGTCATGTTTATCAGCAGCTGGAATTGGATGAGAAAACATGATAGTTGCCCTAAATTATTACAACAGTCACTTGCCCAAATTATCTACCATACTGGAGCCCCTTCATCAATTGGGGAGCTAATCAGAAGAGGGCTTTTGAAAAAACAAAGAAAATGTTGCATTCAGTGCCTCTCCTGACGTATTTTGACCCTGCAAACCCCATTCTGGTGCATTTGGATGCTATCATCTATGGAGTAGGGGAGGTAATAGCACATAGGATGAAAAATGGAATAGAGAAGCCTGTGTGCTGCATATCTCAGACCCTGTCTGCCTCCAAAGGAACTATGCATACATAGATAAAGAAGGCTTGGCCCTGGTGTTTGCAGTTAAAAGACTCCATTAGTATTTGTAAGCGAATTTCTTCTTTGTATACACAGATCACAAGCCACTGCTGGGACTGTTTGCTGAGAACAAACCAATTCCTCATCTTGTTGCTTCTAGAGTACAACATTGGGCACTATTCTTAGTGGCTTATAACTACAGGTTGGAGTAATGAGCTGGTGAGTTCAACAATAATGCTGACTGTCTCAGTTGTCTTCCAGTAGTGTCCCAAGAAGAGGATCATTCCATCATCATGAACAGAATGAACATAATGGATTTGGTTGATTCTCCAGTAACAGTGGCTGAAGTTCAAGCAGAGACTAGAAAGGAGCTGATTCTGTGCAGGTACATGAAGCAATATTGAATGGCTGAAGGAACATTGCATTGCAAATGGAGACCTTACTTCATTAGGCAAGAGGAGTTGAGTTGTGAAGATGGTACAATACTGTCGGAGAGTCAAGTTGTCATTCCTGCCAGGTTCATTGATAAAGGTATTGCAGGAACTCCATCAGACCCACATTGGAGTTGTGTGCATGAAAGCTCTTGCACAAAGTGTGGTGGCCAAACTTGGACACAGACATTGAGAGGAACTGCAAGACTTGTGGGACATGCTTATTAGATCAAAGCAAACCAAACCAAGCACCCATTCATTGCTGAGAATATCCAAGTTAACCCTGGGAAATGATTCATGTGGATTTTGCTGGCCCCATTTATGGGATGCATATTTATGGTTGTAGTGGATGCTTATTTAAAATGGATGGAGATATGCATAATGAATACATATACTGCCCAAGTCACAATAGAGAAGCTGAGAGAGGTATTCACCACAAATGGCCTGCTGGTATTGTTAGTGAATGATAATGGCCCGTGTTTTACCAGTGATGAATTCAAGCAGTTCCTGAAATCAAATGGTATCCAGTAAATGTTCACTGCTCCTTATCTATCTCCCTCCAATCATCAGGCTGAATGTTCAGTGCGCACATTTAAAGAGGCACTGAAAAAGTTAAGAATGGAAGAGGAAGCAACCCTCAAAACCCAAGTACACAGTTTCTTATTCTCTTTTAGAACCACTCCTCATACAGCAACAGGAGTTTCTCCTGCCGAGTTGATGCTTAAATGTCAGTTACAAACTGCTTTCCATTTACTGAAGCCCAATACATATCACCAAGTTCAGGTTTATCAGGCCAATATGGAACAGGGAACAAAAAGTGATGAGTCTCATGCAACAATTCAAGGTGGATGATTGTGCAGAATTTCAGAGCTGGTGAACAGTGGATGGAGAGCATAATTATCAGACAACTGGGGTCTGTAAATTATGAAGTGGGAGTGGGTGGAGGCTTGATGAGGCAACATATCGATCAACTAGTGATACTGCCCCCCTAGGTCACAGTGTTAGTCATGCCCAATGTGCTAGTTGTAAAGGTACCTGAATTTCCTGAAGTTCCAGAAACCCTTGAAGCATTTGGAGTATCAGCTGATCCTCCAACAAATGATGCAATGATTTCTGAAATGCCAAATTTGGAAATCACCATCCAGGTTTGGGGACTGGGTAGCAAAGTAAAGTTTGGAGGTGTTGTGTAGGAAAAAAACCAATTGTTTATTAAGTCAGGGTGGTGGTGGTCTATCCCTGGTCGGTTATAAAAGATTGGCACTTCGATTAATCAGTAGTCCTAGCAAGTAGTCACTACAGATGACCATGTTGCTCTAATGGAAGCATGCTGACAACTATTTATGCTGCAGAAACTCAAATAAACAAAAGTGCCAAAAAGTTGGTTTTAAACTCAGATAAAAAGGCAGGGCTTTAAATGCAGAAAGATTGTCCTCATTCACCAACTTTATGTCAAACTGAGCTAATCAAATATTAACATATACTGCCATATGATAATTACAAATTAGAGTCACTTATTACTGATATGATAATTATTCTGTGCTTTTAGTTGTCCAAGCACTCTATTTACATTATCCATGTAAAGATCATTGAATGAAATGTCAAAGAGTATTGAGTGCAACTATATTAACAGCAAATGTTTATTTCAATGACTTTTGTATTTAAATCAAATTTAAATTAACACAATGAAATTAATATGGTACTATCCCACTGCTTTTTAAACTAGTGAGATTAAGTATTGTCACAAAACAGTATCTTTCTTATTATTATTTCAACCCTGTTTCAGTATAACATTAAGGGATTTTTTAATAGCAAACATATAGTATACAACTAGAACTACAATTAATAGCTGCCTCCACCTTTGTCACCCTTGTAGAAATTTATTGAGTCTTCTATACACACAAAATTTTGCTTACATTTCTCGCTAATGAATATCTGAATTTTGTAAAGAAATTACTTAGTGTAGTTTTGCTATTGAAAACTGATATTATTGTTTATTCTTTCAGATTCTTTGTCAAGTGTAGTAGTGGTTGGTTAGTGTTATCACTAATTGGAACATGTGTATGAGTAGACATTATCTATAGGTTCCCTACGTAAGGTAGTGATACTAGTACTTGGACTGTAAAATCAATACTGACCGCATACAACTGCAATCCCTAGTTGGAATATCATAACAATATGGCATTACCAATAGGTCATTGTTGAATGTAGAAAACACAGACTTTGTTGAAACTTGGATATGGTGCTTCACACTCCTTGCTAGAACAAGGAAACTACGAAACAACAAAATAAATGGAGGCGAAAATGAAGTCACAGATTTGTTTCTGGCAACAACCAGTTGTGAAGCTGTTAGCAAGATTTTGTTGATGATTTATCCAGCAGATGTGGAAGAACTGGCATTTAACCAAATCAAAGAGATTATTCTAAGGAATATTTGATCAAGGAAAAGGTTGGTCATTGCCAAATGAAACAAGCTCTTGTCATTAAAATAAGAATGCGAAGAACCCATTATGAAATTTCTGTACTAGCTAATGAGATGCAAGCATATATTGAGAATTTAAATGTTTAGGACAAGAAGAAATATCTATTGAAGAGGTACTGATTCAACTAAGACTGATAGAAGGTATGTGGAATACTTTGCATAGATTTAAAATGTTAGAATGGTTACAATTAAACCAAATGTCATTAGAGGCATGTATCGAATCTATACAACAGGAAATGTATGATTTAAAAAAGAAAAATATAAACTGTTGGAAAAAATTGAAGACATTTTAAAAAGTGAAACTGATGTTTTCTCAATACAAAAGAATAAGAAAGAAAATATCTTAATAGAAATTAAATGGAATGAGGTAAATTTAAAAATGCAAATTGATGCCAGCAACAATGTAACATTAATTCTGAAGAACTCTTGGGAACAAATGGGTAAACCAAAACTATATAAAAGTCATTTAAAATTAAGACAGTTTGATGAGTCATGCATAATGACAGACTACTTTGAAGGAACATTTGAAAATTAACCCCAGGATTGAAATTGTTACTATTGTAGTTGTGAATTGTAATAAAAATCATAGGTTAATAGCACATCTACTTCATGATATGAATTCATATAATCTTGAAAAAGAAATGTTAAAAGATTATAAAGCAAATATTAAATTGAAAAGAAATTGTAACTCTTATATTTTGATTCTCACAGACTTCCAATTAATTTATTACTTAGATAGAGTTGTATGCTTTATGGTGGTGAAAACAGCAAGTGTCATCTTTCAAAAAGCAATAGAAAATGTTCTAAGAGGGGACATAAAAAACATGATGATATATCAAGATGATATATGTTTGGGTACAACCAAAGAAGAAGAGTTAAAACAAAAAGCCAACCAGGTATTAAACAGATTAAATACATCTGGAATGACTTTTGATGAAAATAAATGTGCATTTGTGAAAAAATATGTCTTGGGTACCAAATTTCATAAGACAGAATTTTGCTAGACCAAAGTTTGACACAGAAATATTAGAGATATCTCCTATCAATAAAAAAGAATTAGAATCCTTTTGAAATTTAATAAATTTTTATAGTAAATACTCAAATATAATATTCAGAATTGATTGAAGTGTTTGCCAAGTTGCTTAAAAAGAACAATGAATTTAAGTGAACTAATATACAACAAACAGCATTTGATAATTTTAAAAATGCTCTTGCCCCATTATAAAGATTTTTGTGCCTCAATAGGAAGATGTATTAACAAAAGATGCCAATAAAAATTCCATATTGGATCTTAGCACAGGAAGGATACCCAGTTATGTATCTTTCTAGAGCATTAACGTCAACCGAATCTAATTACTCAAGTATAGAAAAAGAGGCTCTAATTATAGTTTGGAGCACTAGTAGAGCTCTTCAATTTTTATTGGGTAGAAAATTCTTGTTGATATCTGACCATAACCCCCTAGAATTCATTTTTAACCTGAAGAAAGAATTACAAAAAAGTTACATCTTCCAGAATATTAAAATCAGCCATAAGCTAATGGCTTTTGAATTTGATATCAAATATGTAAATGGAAATGCTATTCCCCAAGTAGATGCATTATCCAGATTACATTTTAAAAGAGCAACAAAAGACAGCATATTAGAAAAGATGGAAGATGAATTTTTGCACTGGGTAGAAACTGACATTCTACTGATAAATCAATTTGCCTCAGAAACATTACAGGATCCAATATTAAGTAAAATTGTATGTAGAATATAAACTAATAAATGGAATAATTGTTCAAAATCTGAAAGGCCATACAAAGAAAATTAGTCATAAGTTAACTGTAGAAAATGATGTATGTAATGGAGATTTAATAGTACCAGCTGAAAAATCTAGAAAATATGTAATAAAAAGTATGCATGATGATGTGCAATGTAAAATTACAGCTACATGGAAGCATTTGGAAGTAGAAGCATGGTAGCCTGAATAGGCATGCAATGTTGAAAATCAGGTACACAAATGTCTAAAATGTGCTGATGTAAAAGAACTTCTCCTCAACAAGATGAAATTGATAGTTTTTACCAAGACTTTTACTTAGTAACAGAACTATACCACATGTTGACAGATTAGAAAGTCTGCCTACATTAATGGGAAGACAGATAAGAGCCCCATTAACCGTGTCATACTCCATTAATGAAAAAATTTGGCACAAGAAAAATAGAGAATCTGTACCCAAAAGGGCAAATTTTATACTCCAAAAGGAACACACTACAGTACAGCATTAATGTTTAAAAAGAGCAATAATGTTCTTGCCCATGTGATCAAATAAGATCCAAACAAGAATACAAAGGTGAAATGGAAATTGAGATAGGAAGTCAGTCCAGCTCAGACTCTATAAATAAACAGGAAATGAATGATGAGGAGTGACCTAGGCAATTTGGACGATTCATGCATTGATTGTGAACAAGACTTCTCCAACAAACAAAACAGATCTAGATCTCCCATAGAGAAAGATACACACAGATCTCTAGAGAGGGGGAGAGAAGGAAGTCAAAATGAAAATACAAATGGACAAAGAAGCCTGAGATCAACAAAGGGCATAAATCCTATTCAATGTAGTAGTGATTGATTAGTGCTACCACTAATTAGTATATGTGTATAAGTAGACATTATGTATAGGTTCGCTATGTATGATAGTGGCAATAGTACTTGGACTTTAGAATCAATATTGACTGCATACAACTGCAATCCCTACTAGAAATATCATAACATCAAGCAAATGGTTACAATTATACTGCTGCCACTATGGTGTCAGTAATAGTAACAGATAGGTTTTTACAGGATAGTGCTGCTAGCTCTATGCCCAAGTTGTTGCTTTCTGGATTGGATGTCTGTAGCGGTGACTTATCTCGAATGAAGTTTCCACTGTTTGTAGGAGGAGGATGGAGTCATACTTTTTTTTCTCAAAAACATTGAATCTCAGAATTTAATTTGCAATGCATTTACCATTAGGCTACTGGCTACTTTTTTTTATACCAAGTAGAAATTCTTTGAATCAATTCATCAACTCTACTTATGTCCTAACATATCACTTAAAAATAATCTTAGATCCAATAAGTAAATCTGAAACACCAAGAATCAAATGTAAAATGTTTACCATTTATTATAGTTATTATTCATTCATTCATTAAATATTAACTGGTGGCTTACACCAGAGATGACAGCAAGTCTTTTCAATACTCCACTGCTCTTCTTAGTATTCTAGGTGTTTTCATTAATATTAACTCCTCCATTAACTTTTCCATTCAAGTCAGATAGGATGGAAAATTATCATAATACTAAACAGCATTTTCGGAACCTGGAAATAGTTCTCATATCAGAAGCTACAAGTTCTTCCTAGCATATTCCCATTATGCACAGATTTTAACCCAAGGAAATTCTTACCTATGTAGAGCTTGTCTCCCAGCTTTTTGTTTTAATCTTAAAATCAAGTCATATGCAAGTCTGAAAAGTAATTTAATAAATTTGTTGGAATTAGAGAAAGATACTCACCCATAATACGTGAATAGGAACATAACTTGGTGTTTCAGGATTTTTGTATAACCATAATTCCTCCTTTTCTATGTGCCTTACAAATGGTTCTAAATGTTCTGTATAACTAAAAGAAAAAATAAGAAAGTCATCATAAAAAGAGGTTTCATAAAAAAAGATTCAAAAATCAAAATGAACATAACCATGTATTTTAATTTTACCATAACTCTATATTTTTCATCTTAATTAACCTGTTCACTGCCAACTATATTTAATATTATAATTTGTCAGGTAGAAAGCCTTCTTTGCATCCTTAAAATAAATTTATTTTAATAAATTAATGTTTACAATATATATATATATATATATATATATATATATATATACACATAAGGTCCAAAGTTGTGTAAACATTGACAAGTTATCATCAACAAAGTAAATATGTAAATTTCCTGTATTTGCTAATTTCTTTTATTTGATCCTGATTGATATCTTGCAAAAAAGACAATTAAATATCTACTCTGATTCTAAATACATGACCAACTAAGATGGCTTATCTATAGCAGGAAGCAACAGATAAAATCCAAAGATATGTAAGTAATTGAAGAAATTCATATTTTTTAATCCAAACACACAAAGTTGAAAAGAATTTTTCAAAACAATATTCAAAATCTTTCATCAAAGTTTTTAAGAGGATGTGTGAGGCTATATGAAAACTGACTTAATTTAAACTTCATAAATAAAAACCATTATTGATTATAAAGTCTGACAGTTTGATCCAGACTTTATAATCAATAATGGTTTTTGTTTATGAAGTGGAAATTAAGTCAGACATCTATTGTTCTGAAGGTAAGCTAAGATTTCATGACTTAACAGTGGCTTTCAGAAATATTTCAAGTATAAATTAAAATTGCTTTTCAAAATCTTGTCATTTTTAATTCCTACTTCAAATATAAGCATAGTTAATAAAAAGACATAAGTGTTTCAGTCCAAACCTAAGCATGATTCTTGATCAATTTAAAAGGTTTAATCAAAAGTAAAGAAATAAATAATTGTGTTATACTTACAGGTAAAAGAAAAAAACCAAGATTCGCAGAATAATTTCTGCCCAAATATTTTCAACCAAACTGATAAGCTTCATTCTTTTTCTCATATAAAATGCCATGAAAGATGACAATTACATATGCTAACAAGTGTCTGTGGAAAGAAAAAGGAAAATTTTAAAACTCTAAAATTGGAATTGAAGGAATTTCTCTCTCTATATATGTATATATATATACACACACACACACACACACACTACAGTTCCAAAGTTTGAGGTCACCACTGGTAATTTTTTTAAACTGACCCCCAAAATAGTTGTTTTGTACTTTAAATAAGAGAAAATTATTATACATGGCTAAAAAAAAAAGTGAGACATGATTTTTTTCTATTAGAAATTTTATTATGAGAAAAAAAGGTTTTGTTCTCATCAAAATATCCTCCTTCAGCTTTGATTAATGCAGTACAAATTTTTGCCATTCATTGCAAAAGTTTCTCAAAGTATAAGTTTGATAATTGATTCCATTCTTTTCTCAATGACTCTAAGAGCTCTTTTTCATTTTTTTTCACTCTTCTGTCAAGTTCATTGCATTCTAATTCTGGGAATGGCTTCAAACTTATGAACTGTAGTGTATATATATATGTGATAGTAAAGAACGATTGTCCTCATATGCTTATTATAATATGTAGATTTAGTAAGCTGATGAAATAAATTTGTGAAATAAAAAAGCAATAAATAATAATATTGATAATAAGACTAATAATATTTATAATATATTAGTAGGCCTTTTTACCAAATTGATGAATGATGAGAAAGATGTTAAAAATAAGAATTTTCAGATATGCCTGTGTCCTTTCTCAATGAGATGAGAAATAAAAAGATGAAGTGGGATTTTTGTTTTGTTTTTTTCCACATGTAGAGATCTACTTGGTTTAGGCTGGTTGTAGTAGGTTTGTAGAAGGTATTTTGTGGAAACTATATTCATTGAGCATACCTAAATTTCCATTTAAAGCTAGAATGTGTTAATTTATTTTAAAAGTGTATTTTAACTTAGACGTCTTGTATTCTTGTTAGCATTTAAATGAAGACATTAAAAAAACACAACTGCGCATCTAATGTTGTCAATGCTATGGTCTGGTTGGTTGAAATGTGCAACTACAGTGAAATTGTTGTTAACTTTGAAAGTCTTTTTATGAATATTAAACCAAAGACGGAATTTTGTACCTGTTTCACCAATATAATTTCCTATATTATATTTGAACTGTCACAAGTCAAGGGAGGAGGTCAGATTACTGTGGGTGTGATAGCTGGCATAAAAATACTAT
This sequence comes from Acanthosepion pharaonis, assembly GCA_903632075.3. Taxonomy (NCBI): domain Eukaryota; kingdom Metazoa; phylum Mollusca; class Cephalopoda; order Sepiida; family Sepiidae; genus Acanthosepion; species Acanthosepion pharaonis. The sequence goes on from CAHIKZ030003485.1 coordinate 1,656,034, forward strand.
CAGTGATAAAATGTTTAAAAACTTGAAATCAGGTTTTATTACATGTTACATTACCTTGGTAAGTAGTTGATTTTTGTTCTCTAAATAATCTAAGGAGTGTATATCGATTTGGAGATTATTGCTTGGCATTAAGTGGGGTCTTACTAAATATCTTATTAATTGCATTTCAAAATTTTTAATACTGGAAATCTTTTAGTAAGATATCAGTGTGTGAATGTTGTAATTGAAATTTGAAACTTTGGGAATTCTGGGATTTTTTTGATTTTTTTATTATTATTTTTTATTTGTTTTGTAGGTTAGTAGAATATTTCTAATATGTTTGGAAGCCCTAGTGATTGATTTTTTGATAATTTTAAGGGGACAATTTTTATTGAGAAAGTAATTGAATAGTTATCCTATATGCTTTTTGCAATTCCCATTGTCAGAACACATACATTTCATGTGTAAACACTGGCTAGAAATTATTGATTTTTCTAGGTTGGTAGGGTGGCAGCTGTTAAAGTTTAGGTAGCAATGACTATTTGTAGGTTTAGTGTATAGTGATATGGAGATGTGGCTGTTGTTTGGACATACTAGTACATCCAGAAAGGAAATGGAAATGGCTAAATATTCCCTTGTAAATTTGATTGTGCAGTGAAAATTTTTGATGCATTGTTTGAAGTCACGGAGAGTGTTCTCACCATGTATCCATATAAAAAAGATATTACCTATGTATCTGTGGTAGTGGAGATTTTCTAAATGATATCTACTTAACATATTTCCACCAACTAGACCATAGCAATGATAACATTAGATGCATCCTTTTAGTGTCTTTATTTAAATGTCAACAAGAACACCAAAAGTCCAAGTTAAAATACATTTTTAAAATAAATTCACACACTCTAAATTTAAATAGGAATTTAGGTATAGTCAATGAATACAGTTTCCACAAAATACCTTCTACAACTCTAATTCTAGCAAACAACTAGCGGAAAACTAGTAGATCTTTTCAGTAACATGCAAAAAAAAAAAAAAACAAAAAAAAAAACAAATCCCAAAATACCAATTTTTAACATCTTTCTCATCATGCTTCCATTTGGTCAAAAGGCTGATTCATATACAATAAATATTATTAGTCTTATTATTAATACTATTATTTTTGTTGTTTTTATCTCATAAATTTATTTCAGCAGTCTATTATATATATATATATATATATATATATATATATATATATATATATATATATATATATGATAGTGGGTTAGCCAATCTGTATCAGTGACAAAATACAAATTAAACTGACCCTCTACTATTTTTGCTAAATCAAATGCAACATAGACAACAAGAAGAGAAATAATCAAATAGGCAGATATTTGTTTTAACAGAAAATATTTTTATATAACAAGTACACACGATATAATAAAGTGGTTTAAAACACTTTAGGGTTCTTGGTTGTGTGATCAAGGGTAATATAAAAGGTATTATGCTATAGATCTGGTAAGGAATTAAACAGTTTATGTTGATGGTGAAATTGAATGAAATAGATTGCTTGACTTACTGTAGAGTTGTCTCACTTTGACTGATATAATTACGATTTCTTTTATGTTGTTAAGATATTGAGTTGGTAACCCTAACCCTGCTGAGACTTCCACAAGTTGGGTTGATGTCAATAAAAATTAACTTTTAGAAGGATTCGTGTGACGAGTTGATTATTTTGAGGGCTCACTGACCAAGTCACATCAAAGTTTCATATTTATGAGTTTTCTTGATTATGTGGGAGCTTGAGAACATTTACATTTTTTTGGTGCGTTAACTCTGAACGGATCAACTCAAGATCAACTTGAAGTCAACGATACAGATGTAGGCAGAAACATGACATTATTATTTATGGACCAATCAGAAAGCAATGTTTTGTACTGAACTCTGGAACCGATTATGGGTTGAAGAATAGTAGGATAGAATGAGCTCCCTAACTTGAGTTGGCAGTAAGTCTAGAAGGACAACCCTGAATTTAAAACAATGGAGAAGGACATGAGAAATGTTATGATGTTGATTTGGGGTTAGTAGAGACAAACGCCAAATAACACGTAACAATAAAAAGGGTTTTAATAGGTTGGTAAAAAGGTACAGAAATCGCCTGAGTAGTCAATAACTAGCTCAGCTAAGAACTTCTCCGTCTATCTGTCTTCCCCATGTCAACTGACATGCCAATATTTAAAGTCTTTGTTCACAGACGCAGACAAGTTCATCTTCAAGAGGGGTGGTAGGTTTCTGACACAGCAAGAAACAACTCCACTATTTTTCCAAAAACATTATTGTAATTCACAGATAATAAAAAAAGGAATCTTTGGCAAGTCATGATCACCTACATCCTGAAAGGACATGATATTTAAAAAAGATGTTACTTTCCATCTTCAGTTATACAAACCAAACCAAATTTATTTCAGTCTTTACTCTGAATACAATATACATTCGTCTAGAACCAATAAAATATTGTAACAATTTACTTAACTTTGTCTGTTACAAGATTAGAGTATCAAGTGAAACTCAAACAAGTTTGGGTCTGTCAGTGGATTTGTTAACTACAACACGTGGCTAATGAATGAAATATAATAAATAAATTGTAATAGCAATTTGCTTATTGCAACAGAAATAGCAAAATAAAGTCTGAAACAAAATTAGGAATTATATCTTTCTCTAGATCAGTTAAATTATTTGCAAGTATGTATAGGGACAATTTTTTAAAACATCAATTTTCTCCAAAAGAATTAAGGAGCATAGAATATTAAGTCATTTTTAAGGATTTAACCCAAGATGTGTTCCATAAATAATGTCCAATAAATCAGAAGATAATTGTCAATCCTGTATATGATGGAAACAATTATATTCCCTAAAAATGTTGTTTATTATAATTAAATCTAGCACAGTATCATTGAAAAAACAAGATGAGCTGCTCACTAGCCCACAGACTAGGATCAATGTCTACTGTCTGTAAGCTCTGTGAAAACTGTTATAATGACACATTATTCATATCACCAAATATTTAAAACTAACAAAATATAGACTTATTTTTTATTTCTATGACATTCCAAGTACTTTTTCAGTAATATTTTTCATTACTCTAAAAGAGAGAATAGGCTTGAAATGATGCTGAGTTCATTTTGAATTTCTCTGCTTCTTGCTTGGAGTAAATCAAATATCAAGATTCTGAGAATTGTATTTGTCAACAAAGGAATTGCTGACAAAGACGAAAAAAAAACTATGGAAAAAAAATGATCATAAATAATTTCTTAATTGTACAAAACTTAAATATAGCTTGAAGAAACTGTGACATACTGAAAATTACTGCCAGAAATAAAAAGGTGGGATAAATCCTCTTCAGTGGTCAGCTTTTTGGTCAATCCTCATCAAAGAGGATCATTGATAAGTTTGAAATATTAAACAACAAAACAGAATTACCAATAAAAATGTAGCAAAGAAAATGTTGAATTACCTTGTCAAACCTAGCGACAGCATGTCACATGTAATTTATTTTGGAAAATGTAACGAAAAAGAAAGTTACTTACTGAGAAAAAGGGCATGTGTTCTGCATGATATGCCAAAGACGGAATATCCAAAATAGAAACAAGTCAGTCACAGATGTTGCCATAAATGTATCTGAGATATGCTGATTGTGTATCCTCTCCTACTTGTCAACCAATGAAAAAATTGTTCCATTAATAAAAGCAGTTTGTGTTCTCAAATTGGTGAGAAAAACAATTTTGTTTATTTTACCTCATCCGTTGACTGGTGTGTCAGATTTCTAACTGTTTATGTGTATTGGGATTTGTGACACAGGACCTGCGAATCAAGATTGTTCTGCTCCTGGATCTTTGAGAGTCTTTAATTGTGCTTTGTTTACTTCATTGATTGTGGAAGTAATCTACCACATCAATTTCTGTAAAGGGATTTTATTCCAAGCACAATGAAACTGACTACAAGTTATTTCAGCATCATGACAGATATGTTTTGACATCAAATTGATACCCAAATTTGATGGCTCAGTGAATGGACAAGCAATTACTGGATGGATTGAACTTGTTTGTGATCTGTGTAGAATCAAGAAGGTTGAATGTGTTTTTCCCTTGAGATTGACTGGTGGGGCATTTGCTGTCGACCAGCAGCTAAGTACAGAGCAAAAAGCAGATGCCGAACAGATAAAAGAAGCCCTGCAGATTGCCTTTGTGCCAGATCATTTTTTAGCCTACGAGCAGTTTGTGGAGTGGCAAAAGAAGCTAGCAGGACTATTTGGTGGGATATCCAAGGAAGGACCAGCAGGATTACCAGTACACATCTTCCAGGATGGAAGATATGACTACAACTCAAATGTTGGACTGAGCTTGTGTACTATGACTGAGGAAATGGCTGTGGCTAGTCAGAGCAGCAACTGATAAACTTCCAAAAGTTAAACGTCAGGAGGATATATGATGCTATTCATGCTCTGGGTAGAATCACATTTCCAATGACTTCCCAGTTTGTCAGCTACTCAGGACACATGTAACAATGTGTTGCTTCCAGTGTCATGGATTAGGCCACATTGTTTCACTGTGTCCAGGGAAAAGAGGAAGGGGAAAAGATGTCAGCAGCAATCTTTTCCCCCAAGCGAGTTGTGAATGAGGTGCTCACAGTTTTAGATGTTCACATGAATGGAATCAAGAGAGTCACACTTGTGGACACAGACACTCACAAGTAAGTCAGCCTGTCATTCCAGGTGGGAGATGGATGTACTCACCATAAATAGTAACACCCTCAAATGCAGTGGAGTTGAAAATATTAAGCTTGACATGAACAATACGAATCCTCTCAACATCAAGATCATGGTAGCGGAAGGAGAGCTATTGGGTTTTGACCTGTTGCTTGGGTTCAACTCTAGTAAAAAGCTGGATGAACTCCAAATAACGGAGTGTGGCAATGTACAGTTTTCTAAGGGTGGAATGGCTTGTTGCACCGCCATTTAAATAGAAGAACCCAATTTCTGTGATGAATTCAATCCAAACAAGAAGATATGGGTCACATCATAGAAGTTGTCAGGTGATCAAACAAGGGAGAATTTGCAAAACAGGATGCACAAGTACTCAATACCAAAAGGTATCAAGGAAGAAAATGACCATGAGCTGCAGGCCTGGCTTGATAACAGGTCCTGATGTGATGCAACATCTTCTCATGGTGTGGAAAGCTGGTGGGTCACATTTATGTGTGCGATTGACTCTGTGTTGCTGCATCATTTGTTAAATGCAGAACAGTGTCGATCATGTTTGCCTGGGATGACAGATACCCGCCTTAAGAATATGACTGAGGACATAGCAGCAAGAATACACCAGAATGACCCTGCACACGTCAAGTGGTGCACAAACAGACACACTTATAGAGTGTGGGTTGATGCAAGTTCTCTCACCACAGCGGTTTCATTGGAGGTTGACAGAAGTGTTGAAGTGGACACGTTGGCTGTGGCCTGTGAAGGATGCACAACATATCAATTTATCAAAATTGGATGCATCAATTTAGCACTACAGTGTGCGACAACGGAGCTGCATCTCTTCACAGACTCCACATGTATGCACTGGTGGTTATTAGATATGCTCACTGGCAAAGCCAGAATATGAACCTAGGCAGCAACTGAGATATTGATGCGGAGGCATTTGAATATTCCTGAAAAGTTGGTCAAAGAGTATAAGTTATTGATCACCATAACTTTAGTGACGTTGAGTGAGAACCAAGTAGATAAGCTCACAAGAGTACCGCAATGATGGTATGATGCAATCAAAAAGAAGGTTGAAATAGCACAACTTATATGCGCTTCCATGGTGAACGAAACCTCTCTAGATCAGATAAATTCCATACATTGCGAGAGTGGACATCTTGGTGTCAGGTGGATGCTGTATTTTGTGAGATGAGTTTACAACATCCAAGGTGGCCATCAGGAAAATGGTCAGAAAATGTAAGGAATGCCAGTCAATTGAAACAGTCCTAAGTCATTGGCCATGGATCAACTTAAGTGTGACAAGAATCTGGACCCACTTGGGAATGGATATTATGCATTATGGTGGACAACACTACCTTACATTGATTCATGGTGGCCCAGTCAATTTGCAATATGACAATACCTGCTTCAGAAATACTCAAGAAGCATTAGCTGACTGCTGGAAACTATTTTTTTAAACAAGGCCCACCATCAGAAATCATAAATGACAATGACACTGTATTTCGCAGTAAGTCCTTTAAAGATTTCTTGGATGACTGGGGAGTCCAACTTCATTTCCATTGTGCATATGTTCCTGCAGGAAATGGCATAAGGGAAATATCTTATCAGAGCATAAAAAGAATTGCAGCAAGAAAGCAGTGTCCAATAATGGAGGTAGTGTACTGGCATAATATCATGCCGAAGAATGACACGATATGATTCACTGTTATCAATTTAGAAGAGAATTAATACAATATTATCACCTGATTGTTGTAAGAATCATTTCATGTACAAAGTTGCAAACAGAGTATGAGTAAAAGCTCCACATGGCTGGCGTACCTCCAGGTATCAAGTGGGTCATGTGACAGACATTGTAAGTCCACAAAAAATAATTTAATAAGTTGACTGGATGCCTCAGCATGTAAAAGATCTTCATCTTTTCATCGACTCTGGTACATCGACGTACAACTCCAACGACAATTCATCATCTTAAAGTGATTGGATAATTGAGATCTGTGAATCTGATACTTCTAAAGATGAGGAGGTTCTGGAAACTTTGGATACACCTGATGACTCCTCAGGGGATCATACTCTAACATACATAAGGGAGATTGTCTCATTATGACGAAACACCAGGATAAAGAGAGCCACTCCAAACTGTCTGATTTGAGATCATGAGGGAGTGTAGCAAAGAAAATGGCGAATTACCTCATCAAACCAAGCAACCTGCGAATCGAGATTTTGACATTTCTTTCTGTCCCTGGATCTTCAAGTTTGATTACTTGTGATTTGTTTACTTTGTTGTGGAAGAAAATCTGCCACATCAATTTCTGAACAGGAATTTAATTCCAAACACAACAAAACTGACTATAAAAATAAGATAAAATGTTCTAAAATGTAGTTTTCATCTGTCATCCCACAGAATCTTCAAGCAGAAAGACCACTGTGCAACAGAATAATGAACAGTCATATGAAAAAGTGATGGCAAAGACTGGATTATCGAGATGTTGACTAATTTCTGAATCCCAAATCTTCTGGGTATGTGTCAAAGTTGTGGCTTGATTCCAAATAGGAAAAGTTGCTTAATTTGTGCAGAAGAAATCCACTTACCTTCAAAAAAGGCTGTGGGCATGTGCCTGCAATGCCATTGGCTCCATGAGTCAACAGACCGGGGCAGACTCATTCCATCATTTATAACAGAAAATGACTGATGGAATAACCCAGATATGCTGCCAACAAACACATATAAAGTCAGTGGCAGTGAACAAGAGGACAGGAGGAAGCCAAAAGACCTAATCATAATATCTACTTCTTCTGAAAACTATTTAGATTTGTATCCTGAAGCATATTGTTTTTAACCTTTTTGTGTTCTGATCTTCCTCAGGTGTGCATGTTGCATGTGGTAATTCTTGAGCGATATATAGAATTATTTTTAGCACCTTGATATATTCTCAATTCAAATAATCCAGAGATCAGAATATCAAATGATAACATGAAAAAGAAAATAAATATACTAGGTAATATTCAATGATTAACATACACTTGAGGAAAGCCAAAGAATACACTGATCAAATGTATCTTTAACAAAGATAAAATTAAGATACCAGCGCAAACAATTTATGGAATAATGGTGATGCTTTATCTTAGAATTTCAAAAATCATTAATGGTCTTACAGTTTTCTTTCTAAATTTGAAATGAGAAAATTATTACAAAGATTTTCACATTTTTACAGCAGTTTATGTTCATTTATAATTATTTATTTTTCAGTATCACCACAAGCAAGGCAGTACAGATACTAAAATACAAAGGGTTACAGGGTGTAGAGGAATTAGGAACAGAAACATTAGTAATGAGTAGAAAGAGAAAAGAGCAATCAGGAGGACAGTAGATAGCAATTGACATTGCATATAAATTTTTGTAGATTAAAGCTGGCTGGAAAGCATAGAGCCAGAAGGGAGTTTCACAAGTGAAAAATGTGAGAAAAGAAACTGTTAACATAGAGGTTATGGCTACATCTAAAAAACTCAACTGTAAATTGATGCAATCTTGCTGCCAGTCTAGTACTGCACTTAAATTCATATTGTCTAAGTACCATAGTGAATTACTGATGACTAGCCAGTATCAAAATATACACTATATATATATATATATATATATATATATATATATATATATATGACAGTCCTAGTCTAGCAGTAAAGTTTGAATAAATTCCTGGTTAGTGACAATCCCTCATTTTGCAATTTTCAATGAATAACAGCCTGAGAGCAGAAACATCTGTTCTCAATCATCATCTTGTACATTGAAAATAAATAAACAAAGGGATTGTTGGTGGTCAGGAAGCATTATTGATGGAATAGGTCTATTGCATAATGTAAATGTCTTGATAATGATATTACTATAGAAAATCAAGAAAAAAGGGGTTGCTAATGATCAGAAATTCGTGCAAGTATTACTTAGAGAATAGGGATATTATATATATATATATATATATATATATAAATCCAAGTATAGGATTGGTATATACAGAATAAATTTCAATAACCAACAAATACTATTCTTAAAAGAGTGCTCAATACAGAGTAGAGCAAATACAATCATTTATTTGAAAATTATAACATAAAAATGTTATAAAATCACTACAAAAATAACCATTTTGTTTCAACACTTCTGGTGTCTTATCAAGTGATGGTGTTAAATGTATATATATATATATATATATATATATATATATATATATATAACATTATTTTGAGCCATTGTTTTACTATAAAAATGCAAAGGAAAGCAAAAAAGAAGAGATTGTTAAAAGAAATCTTTTTATCATGTAACTTGTATGAAAATCTTATTTCCTTTTCATTGTTATAAAACTTAAAAAGCGGGCAAAACCTGTCTTCAAAAACTAACAAAACAAAATCCTCAAGATATACTGAATTCAGAGAACTTGACATTTATTTCATTATTACAAGAAACCAATGAGAAATGAAAAGGTTTTTGCTCCTGAGAACAAAGTTAAAATTATTCCCATTATAAGGATATTAAAATAGTCATTTTTTAATCAAATACAGATCTATTGCACTGCTGATTGTAACAAAGAATTGGGTCAACCTGATAAGAAACTCAAAGTTGGTGAGAGGTGGTGCTGTAAGCACCAGGAGTTACATCCTCTTTCACAGTGGGCTGTTGAGAGAAGACCTTCTACTTAGAGTAGGTGGTGCTGACTATTTGTAAACAAACAATACTGAGCAGGTATTAGCCAAAAGTCAGTGTGGGTCTGAAACTGGGAGAGCTATATAACACCAGTTTTTTTTTTATCAGTCAAGAGAGAGCACTCTCACCGTGTGGACGTGCAAAAATCAGACAAGATGAACACACTGATATATATACACATGTGTGTGTTTTTTAGAGAAATTATCCGTCATTGATTTACCATAACACAAAATAACATTTTGAATAATTTGTCTTCAATAATATTATACAAGTAGAAAAATAATTAAGTTTAAATGCATAAGGTTATAACTGTAGATTTTATTTTTTCACCTAAACATTTTAAAATTAAGAATAAGTGAACACATTATTTTGGCATTTTCAGAATATACCACAAAATCAGTAAATCTCTGTGAGTGAACAATTTTCTTTTTTTTTTAAAGTTCATACCTATTTTGTGAATAAATGTCCATATTATGGGATCCTCTTGGAAGTAAATTACAAAGCCTAAAATTAGTCTGGCAAAAGACCAGATCAGGGAAGCATCTTATGGTGATCAAAAAACCAACATCTGGTATTTACCCACCTTGACACAAGGTAGGTTTATTAATTATGCAAAAATATGGGCTCCGCTAAAGGACAAAAAAAAATGTAGTTTCAACGACTGATATCACACTGACATCAGTAAACCATCAATATTCTCTCTTCAGTAGAGCAATGAGGAAGGTGATGTTGCAAGGTTGGAATCTCCAGGACCAGGCTTATTCCTTCATAATTTTAAAGAGAAAGAAAAACTGATACTACACCCCGATCCCAGACCAAAGGCTGGGGCACTAAGACAAGCACCAAAATCAGCTCATGTCTACACTCTCAAGTTGCTTATAGTTGCCTAACAGCTTGTTGAGCAGACCAATTCGAGTTTGCTCCACACCGGGTGCCTCAGAAATGGGATCATGTGCTAAAAAAAAATTAAGCTTACGATCACATACACCAATAATCTCATTCAGGAAACATGAACCCACAATAAGGCTTAAAACAAGTTTTAAGTTCTAAACGAAGGGAGGTTGATATTTTTTTACGGGTTTCCATGACGACTTATATTCATTATTTTTTTCACTTAAGTTTAAAAAGGTGAATAATGACATAATTCATAATAAAAAAATGAAAATAAAAATATTACTTGAAAAGAAAACAAAGAAAAACTAAAATAATGATTTAACATTTCAAAAACATTGAATTCCAATTGAAACATTTAAAAATAAAATAATTTATTTTAATTTAATTATTTAAATATTTTTTTAACTTTTAAAGTTTCGATAAAATAAAAATTATTTTTTGCTACGTAATTATTTTTCTATATCAAAATATTGGACACGAAAGCATAAAATGCATAATCCAATTTTGTTTTGTTTTTTTTTTTTTAAATAATGAAAATAGTTTTTCAACTGGTTTATTTTTCTTCCTCCACTTTTAAGAAAATAAAATAAAATTTTAAAGTACGAAACAACTTTTTAATAAACTATGAGGAGTTGAAACTCTGTGGTAGGATTTTTTTTTTTTTTTTAGTTTTTAATTATTTTATAAATTTAGAATAAAATAATTTTAAAAACAAGAAAATTTAATGTTTAATTAAACAGACATTTCAACAATTCGCCCGATTCACCAAGCAACAACTTTTATGATTCCGTATTTTTAAACAACTAAAAAAAAATTCGTTTGCTAGTAAAAGAGGTCGGCCTTGGAAAATACAATATATGCTGACATATATATTTAAAATATACCAAAAAGAAAAATCTGAAGATATAGCCATTATTTACAATAAAATGAATATATATATATATACACGCACAACTTACTACATCAATTAAAATACTTCCGAGTGAACGGCCCATAGCCATAACATCTCTCCTTGTCAACCTCATATCATTCATGGAAGGGTTCATAAAAATCAACTTAGTACAGCTGGACCGAACAATGGAAAACGAAACTTTTTTTAATATTTTAAATTTCTTTTTTTTTCTCTCTTATTTTACTTGATAAGAAGACAGTAAGTTGACTGATTATTTTTTATAAAGTGTAAAATTGCTTGAATAAATAATTTACTGGATATATAATTTATTTATTTCTATTTCAAGTTTTATAAAAAAATATTTTCCAAGAATGTTTGCTAGTGAATACTAATCGCAAATAATATCAAAATGCGCGAATTTATGAATGTTGTCTGTCAAGATTTTTCTTCGGAGTCGTCTTCCTCAAACACTAGCCATCTTTTTTACCGTAATAATTAAGCATAGTTTCTTTCATTTCCTTTCTTTCTTCTTTTTTTTTTTTTTTTTTGAACAAACTCTTCGAACAAACTTAATTTGTCCATAGCAGACGTCTTTCATTTTCTTTTTTTAAAATCAAATAAAAACTTTTTTAAGTCAAGATTTGTTCGCATGTTTTTATTGGTGCTGTTAAATATACAATTCTGAATTTTAATGAATACTCGTTTCTTTTTTTGTGTTTTTGTATTTTTGTTTGCGTTATTTCTTATATTTTATTACCATAATTTCGAAGTCACAAACAGGGACAGTTTTCTTCTTTTTATAAATTAATATTATTATTATTGTTATTATAGGCTTATTTTTTGGTGCATACATTTTTTTAAATAAAGTATTTTCATGACCTAACACTCCTTAAACTTCAGAGTAAATTTCAAACCCCCAAATTAAAAAGTATGCATGAGATATCAAAAAGGGGAAAGGAACAGACACCCCACTTCCTAAAAAAATATTTCCACAATGTTTCCTAATAAAATAGCCTATTCAGTACTCAATTCAGTCCTTAATGAGTAAATAATGAAAATTTTATTTGAATCAGATAATTCCCTGATTTTTGGCAAATATTTTAAAACAGGTAGCAATGTTTTGCTTTTATTTTGGAAAAATGTATTTTGATGGTACCTGACCTGATAAATATCAAAATCTAAATTTTTATAATTTGTAATTTGTTCTTGACTCTGTTGAAAACAAATCAGAAAAATTTTTGATTAAAACCTGGAAAATGTACTATTTTTTTATTGACTCAAACAATTACTTCCAACTTCAAAATAAATTTTTTGGAAAATATTGTTATACTCTGTCCAATTAGATCTCATTTTGATTCATTCTGCACGCTGGCCAAACGTGACTACCATGAAGGCAGAAGTCAAAATAACAAAAGTCATTTTCTGCGCATTGAGCTCCATGCACAACATCCGGTGGTAGCCAATCGCAAACGTTCCTGCTGGTAAAAGAGATACCCCTTGGGGCTACCAGACCTGCTTAAAAGCAAGCTCTGAGGATGACCTAGGATAGTTGTAGCCACCGGCTGTCACACAGAGCACTGCTGCTGCTACCACCAACATGACAACAGAGTTGCAGACTGACCATCAGGCAAAGTACTACTACTGCCACTGTCACCGCCTTCACTGCCACCACTCAACATGACTACACATTTCAACGACCGTTACAACTTCCTTGCTTGACTTACCACCTCAGCTAGTTTTCAAATCAGCATCTCTACCTTGGTTCCTGCTAGCTACAAGCCTTCATTAATACCAACACCCGCCGTCACCTTAACCTACTTCAACATACCACATACTTGTTTACAAGGCACTCCCTTCGTAGCTGATGCAGTGATCTCTGTTCCACAGAATGGCTGTAACACACTCACTTACAAGCCATTCCCTTCGCAGTCGATGCAACAACCTCTACTCCACAGAACAGCTCTAGCTCAACTTGCCTCCAAGGTACTCCCTTCACAGTTGACACTGACCTTCACTCTACAGAATAGCTCTAACTTGACCTGCCTACAAAGCACCTCCTTCGGAGTCGATGCAGCGACTTCCACTCCACAGAACGGCTCTTCCTCAACCTGCCTACAAAGACTTCCTTCGTAGTTGACGCAGTAACCTCCACTCCACAAAATGACTCACTCCCTTTGCAGTCGGTGCAGCAACCTCCACTCCACAGAACGGCTCTTCCTCAACCTGCCTACAAAGCACTCCCTTCGCAGTCGATGCAGCGAACTCCACTCCACAGAATGGCTCTTCCTCAACCTGCCTACAAAGTACTCACTTCGCAGTTGACACAGCGAACTCCACTCCACAGAATGGCTCTTCCTCAACCTGCTTACAAGGACTCCGTTCGCAGTCGATGCAGCGACCTCCACTCCACAGAATGGCTGTACTTTGACCTGCATACAAGGCACTCCCTTTGCAGTCAACACAGTGACCTCAGCTCCACAGAACGCCTCTACTTTGACCTGCATACAAGGCACTCCCTTTGCAGTCAACACAGTGACCTCAGCTCCACAGAACGCCTCTACTTTGACCTGCATACAAGGCACTCCCTTTGCAGTCAACACAGTGACCTCAGCTCCACAGAACGGCTCTATCTAGACCTGATGCAAGGCACTCCCTTCACGGTTGATGCAGTGACCTCCGCATCACAGAATAGCTCAACCTGCTTACAAGACTCTCCCTTCACAGTCGACACAGCAACCTCCATTCCACAGCACTGGTTTCCCAAAACCCACTGTCACCTCAGCCTATCTTGACCTATTTCGGCCTACCTAGACTCATTTGCAAGGCACTACCTTCACAGTTGAACCCAGTGACATCCACTCCACAGAACAACTTGTACCTCGACTACGCCTAATCTAACATCACCCTGGTTCGACACAACAGATCTAGCAACAATAAGATGACCTACAACCATGACCTCTATCAACAAAATATGCATTAACTGTATCTTGTGACCTCGGCCACACCAGCATGAGAGATGGTTCAGCTCCTGACATTATGCGTGCACCGATCTTTATTCCTGTACTATCTACCAACAATAAACATTGTTTCACTCTAATCTTCGTTATTCCTTTCTCTCTCTACCAAATGGTTAATATAACAATATAGATAAATAAATAAAAAACAATTTACTCCCAAGTGTTGAACATCCTGATGATATCTTAGAGTGCTCAACTCTAGGTCAAATATTTTTAATGTTTTAAAAATTTATATTTAGGCTTGCTTACTATATGTCACAGCTGGTTTCACTGGGTATTTTCCACCAGATATTAGTAATCAGTATTGTGCGTGTATGTATTAGCTACGTAGCATAATGAGTCAAGTAAACACAGGACCTCAACCTCTAATAAAAACTGAAAAATTTCTCCGCATGAATCTTGGAAATTATTTAAGGCTTATGTTATAAGCCTGCCTATATTTCAACTACATCTTTAAAATGTAATGCTGTTAAAAATATTTCAGAGACAGGAAATTAATCAAATAATGACTTTTATAAAAATTAAAATAAAAAAAACATCTGTTTGTTACTGGTAGAACTAATTATTTTTACTGCACTTTTATTTTTTGTTTCAGCCAATTGTATGAATTTGGTGAAAGAATTTATTTTTTGTTTGACAATCTCAAAGTCTGTTTCAGTTAATAAAGAGCAAATACCATGTTTCAAGCCAAACTTAGATTGAAGAAAATGACAAAAGATAAATGATAATAGTGTAGTATGATTCACACCAGGAAATACCAGATTGTTGGAACCAATTTAATGTCAATAAGGAACTTTTATTCTAAAAGAAGTTGATCTGAAATGATTTCAATATTTACTGAACTTACTTCAGGTGATACCAAAATAGACTTTGCAATCATTGTCATAGAGAAGCCTGGTGCATCAGTGGGTTGACCAGGAAGATGCAGTTTCAGACCTCACAGAATTTCAGTGGCTGACTCTGGCATGTAAATGGATGGTTGACTCAGCTGCACTTAGGATGTGCACATGTTAAACAACTGATGACAAGAAAATATATAAATATCCACCCAAGAGGAAACAGAGTGTAACAAACCTGTATTTTTCCTACAGAAATGAAGTTTTCATTTTTTTGCAAAAAGAAGCTCCAGAGACATAGAAATTTGAATTGGTACTTTTCTATTTTTTGACACTGAAAAAGGGTAGCTGCATTTTTCTGTTACTTGCAGATGATGTTTAGGAAAATTGAAGCATCAAATATCTACAAAATCTTAGTTATTTTCCTCTCTTGAATTGTTGAGTAAGAAAATTAACAAAAAATATTTTTAACCAATAATAAGTTAGAAAAGTAATTCTTTTTTTTACCCAATTTGGAGCCTCTTATTTTCTATAAATTTCAATAACTAATCTTAGTTATTCAGGCTTTGATAAAAATTTTGTACATGTCACAATTTTACCGATTACTCATTTTTGGCATTGTTCATTGTTGCTTTTATACAATTCTTATAAATATATTATTTCCTTTCATTTTTATTGTCAGAATTCTTTAAAATAGCCACACAATTTTTATTATCTTCAGCTGAATTTACTTATTGCTGCTACTGTTAGTGCACCAACTACAACTGATTCATAAATATGTATGCTTTCAGCATAAGCAAAATCTCACATAACAAAAATTCAAAGAAATTACAATGTCTTTTAAGGTTTGTAATTATATAACAATTTATGGATACTTTAAAATATAAATAAATTTGTTAAATTTGTAAGAGTTTTGTCATTTTCACTTTTTCTATAATTTAACTCCTCTGCAAACTTGTTATCCTACAAAAAATGTTGTCCTACAAAAACTGGTGACACCTCATGTGATTCTTTCAAACAAGCCTCAAACAAATTGGTAGACTCTGATATGACTTTCAAACAAATCTTCTACAAAACACACAGCCATCACAAGACAGATCCATTCAATGAAAGAACAAAACTTTCAACAGAATTCAACACATGTGGATGTAATATTTCCACATGAAGTGTTTCAGCATGAAAGACAAGATTTGCTTGACAGTTGTTTATTCCAAGTTGATATGTTCAAAATGTAACTACAGTATCTGCATCTTGTGGTGAGCTCTCATTTTTTTTATTTCACACCACAGTAGAATTCTCATTCAGGAATGTCCTGTATCAAAAGAAGTAACTCGTGGTTAACTAGTGCACATGCTACATCTTCACCCTCAAGATGACAGTACAGATATTTGTAGTAATGAAGCATAGAAATGTGCTTAGAAACAGGCACACAAGAGAGATAAAAGAATTACAGAGAAAAAATATGTACATATATGTGTAGTAACATACATGGAAACAAAAAGAGAAAGAAATTACAGTTCACTGAGTGATCATAACTGTAGCCTGTTCAGTGGTTTTAACTTACAACTTGAACATCACAAATCTGATGGATTGTTTCTGTTTTTTGTTGTTACTGAGATCAGTTGCTCAGAAAATATTTTGGTGTCTGTTCACCTTATTGAGTTGATGCTGGTTCAGGCACTACTTGATGATTTTGATTTTCGTCAATGTCGTCCATTTCTGATGGCAGTGGAAACCACGAGGAGTCCTCATTTGAGTAGTGTTTGTTTATTATTAACAAGTCCTTTCTGTTCCATTGAAGTCTGCTCCTGTTCAAGTCTGAATGGTAAATGGTCTGGGCTCTACTTTTGCTTGTACTATGCCTGCTTCATTCTATCAGTTATGCACAGGGTCTCAGATATAAACTGTATCCCCTGGGTTTAGTTTTTTTTAACTCCTGAACTTCCCATTGGTCAAAGTAATATTTTTGTCTGGCTCTCATTTGGACCTTCACTTTCCACTCAGTGCTCTTTTTTTGCTTATTTATTGTGGATACATTGCTTCTTAGCTTTCTCCTCATCAACACTTGTGACTAATGTGGGGATGATGATGTGATTTTGAAGTCCTAACTTGTTGCAAATTGTTGGTATTCTTCTGACATGAAGCATGGGCGATTGTCTGCGAATACTTCTTGTAGAACTCCAAATCTGCTAAGGCTGTGTTACATAGCTTTAATCACAGCTCTGCTGTTCTGCAATAGTGTTTGCTATACATTCAGGTAATTGGAGTGATGACACAGATCTTCTACCCCCATGGGAGTACTTCCTGCCTTAAGAGTGTCTGTTATGGTTATGCAGCTCTATATGTTTGTAGGATGTCACAATTCTGGATAATATAATCTATTTCTTTGTCTCCTTCAGTTCTTCATTCTTTTCACTTATTGATAATATTAACTATTTTGATGAGGTTTAGTCAGTCGCAAGAATATTTTCCTAATATGGGCTGTACATTCTTTGGTGTTATAATAAAACATGATATCAATTCTACAAGTGATCAGAAGACCTCTACATGGATGTTGAGCTATACCATCTAGAAAGCTATCCACTGTTCCTTGATATTTGTAGGTGCAGGATCCTGTGTATGAATAGGGCTCACTTCCATGTCCTGAAAATGTTTGATTGAACTCATGTTGGGTAAACCTGGTGACCATACATTTCATCGGAAGTCTCCAGAACGTTCCTTGAACCATTTGTGGGCAACTTATGTGAGTTTGTAGCCCCAAGGTTGGGAAAATTTGAAATTGACATGTAGTAGAGAGGTGGGGCCCTATATCAATGTTTTGGTGGGTGGGGGCAATACCCTAGTGCCAGTCCTGTTAGAAAGGATCTGAATACTTCAAGCATCATCTCTCTCTATGTGTATTCATGCATTAAATGAGAGCCTCTGGTGAACAGTGCAATACCCTAGGTCAATGATAAATTGTCTAAAAGAGTAAAACACTGAGTATTAGATAACTATTGTGATATATTTTCTATAAACATTTTATCAACAAATAGAAGCTTTTGTCAAAAGAACTAATTTTCCTTTTAAATCATTGAAAGCAAATTTAAATCACTTAACAGTTAAACTTAAGTACAATCTGACTGTTTCTTTCCATACTTTGACATCTGTTACTGTTAAAGGAGCATTTTTGACATTTCCACCTGTTAAAGTTAATTCTTAAATTTTATGTCTTGTTTCGTATACACACAAACAAGCACATTCTTATAGTTAGTTTCAATATCTTTACCTTTCATTTCAATTGTGTACACATGCAATTAACTTTGCTAATGCATGCATATAACTGCTGCTTGTTCTAAATTCATTGTTTTGTGTTTCTTAATTTCACCCAGACTCACATGAGTCCATGAATATTGTTTGTGGGACAAATGTTCTAGGCGCCCATAAATATCTACTATAAAACATCCTCACATTTGTATCAACAGTGTAAAATCCTACAACAAAGTGGTGAGTTATTTTTACCCAAACATCATAGTAACCCACAACATTACAACTGCCAAGGATTGTGGTTTGGATTAATGCATTCACTTCTACCAAAGAACTAATCTCCACTGAAAGAGGAATGCACTCCCTCACTTGGGCCAGAAAAAATTCAACTTAATAAATCTATACTAATATATACACTAATACAGACTTGATATTAATACACAAACTCTTGTTCACATGCCAAATCTTTATAGGGTGGTTTCCAATTAATCATATGTGAAGAGAATGGAGTTTTTTAAATTAAAAAATGATATTGCCTGACATTTTTTTTAAAGTAAATGTGATGTATAAAAATTCAATTTTAAACAAAGTGTAGTATCATATGCAAATGAGAGAGGACACGCATAAAAGGAAAGCAACTAGGAAATAAGACAGCATTACTCAGTGAACCCGTTTGCTTAATGTAACATGGAGAACTGTGCTAAGACTGCTACTACAGAGAGATATACCCAACATAACAATGGCATTGCTGATAGGTTCCTTAAATGAACTGGAAGACCCAGAACATGTGGAAATGTGAATAAATCTTTTGCAGTATTTGCAAGAGTAAAAAAATTATGAGACACCAAGACCAATGAACCCATTTGCTTAATGTAACACAGAGAACTGTGCTACAGAGAGATATACCCAACATCACAAAGATACTGTCTTCTTCTTTTTCTTTTTCTTCCAACACCATCATCATCATCCTTATCATCATGATGCCATTTTGAGGAAATTCAGGTAGCATAACAGTTATCAGCATATTAAGTATAAATCAGACATCATCTGTTATGCTCACTTTCTCATTAATGCTCTTGATGTGAATCCATCTATTTTCTCCCCAGTTATAGGTTAAATAGTAGAGTAAACTAGACTCTCTCACCTTGGATAACAGCCAATCTAAGAGAAGGTCTCTAGCAGAAAAACAATTTACACATAGATAAAAAATTAAAGCCAAATTTATATAATTATTAGAAAACATAAATCTCTCACTTCACACCAATTTTGTCTAGCTAAATCACACATATGCTACACTCTACTCAAAACAAATTTTAAAACAAACACAAATATATCAGAATGCTGACCATTATCAACACAACTCTCACATGCCACAGATGTCTACAACTGTCATTTCCCTTATGTAGGCTTTAAAAGAAGCCAGACAGGGCAGAGAGAGCAGAGAGAGAGTAAGAGAGAAATTTCAACCACACACACACACATGCTAACCACAGAGGCTACCTGAGAGCATGGCTGACTGCCCGTTCAGCCATTAGGCTATAAAAATGACCTCCTGTGAATACAGAAAGAGAATGGGCTCTACTATCAACACAACAAGCCCAATCAGATAACCAACAAGCAGCCAGCTGAGTTAAGCATACCCCCTTTTCATGCTATCATTTCACACCTCATACACCATACATTTGAATGCTACACTATACAACTTACCAGAGACATTTTCATATCTTGTAAATGAAAATAAATCTTTGCTCATTTCTCCAAACCAGTGTCTAATTTGTTTCTTTACTCCAACCAACTCAGATCAGGTCTACCCTGAATTAAAAACCATGAGTACAACAAGAAACCACTTCACTATATTTCCTAAGAAGTAATGGCAATTCATAGATAATAAGAGAAATCTCCAGATAGCCATGATTGCTTAGCTCTGAAGAGATATGATACTGATAAATGATATGGTATATATAAATAAAAAAAAATTAATGTGCCAAAAAGAGATTAGAATAAAAGAAAAAGTATACATCAATTTATTTGATTTTAAACAAGTTTTCTTGTCTTAACTAATAACCACCCATCACAAAAGACTAGGCATGCAAAAATTGTCATATTAATATAGATCCAATGTGATAAAGGAATGGAGAAAATGAAAGAAAGTTCTACTCAAAACTGACACAAATATCCCACTTTCTAATGTTTCTTCTGCAAATGTACAAATCTGAAGATATTTCTAGCCAGCCTTAGCATCTTTAAACCAGAAAGGCAAAAGCAATGGGGAAAAGAGTAGAGGAGATGTCTTAATCTGTAGCAAATTTATTATTATTATTATTATTATTATAAATAAATAAAAATAAAATATAAAATAATAATAATGAAAATAATAAATAAAATAATGATATAAAAACGAATGTATAAAATAAATTGAATAAAAATTAAAAATAATAAAAAATTTCCCAGCATGCAACAAAAACTGTTCCTGCCACAAATATGAACATCCTGCCAAAAGATATTAAATCTCTTCACCACGAACCTTAGTATGGGCAAGACATGTCCAGCTTCTCTCAGTGATATGGCTTGTAATACTTTGGAGTAAATTCTCCCTTTTATCACATGTACCATAAAACAATCGTAACCTAAAAAACACATGCACCATACACACAAAAAATATCAGTTGTATGAAATTAACATACAATTTACCATGATTTTCCTGTTATTTGTATACATTTTATTTCCTGTCAAGTATGCTTTTATCTCTGTGAACACAAGGTTAATTTCTGCTGCTATGATGTGAGTGAATCCCCCATAAGTCTGAAAGAGAATTTATCATAACCAATGGAATTAAAAAATTTCAAAATACACTCTCCAAGAAATTTTCCAGAGCCTAAAACCAATAATTAACTGAAAACTAGTAATTGGGGATCCATTACCAGTGCAGCACCTCCCCATTGCATTATAAAATAAAATACTGTTCTGAATGAACCAATGTAAAAAAAAGACAAAGAAAAAAATATTGAATTTAATCATTTAAAAATTTTAATTCAATCTGTCTTTCCGTTTCCGTAAATTTCTAAAGTTGGTCGAAAAAATATTCAGAGGTCAACTTTTGAACCCAGATGATAAGAAAGGAAACTTTTATGGATTAGTTTTGCCTTCTTGTGTTGAGTGTCAAAGGGCAGTAAGAAAACTAGCAGCAGCCGTAAGCTGGGTCTGCTCCGCACTCCAGCAGTCGGAGGGAGGCAGGCATACACCGCAGTTTTCCTGCTGCCTGTAACCTGTTCACACAATGGAACAACAACAACAACAACAACAAAAACAGCAGCAGGACAACGCGAACACTGCGGCTATTAAAGACAACAGTAATATTTACAGGAATTTATGGAAGTTGCTTGTCTCGCCCAAAGTATTAACTGGAGTTTTACATTTCCAGAATAAAAGCGCTTGCGACTGGTGGGTGGTTCGCTTGATCCCTAGTGTTTATTGTTGTTATAGTTTTACTTAAATTTTATTTTTCAAGCTTTTGATTCATTTGTCTACTTTGCTTAGTTATTTTATTGCTTGAACCTAAGGCAATAATTTATGTTTATTTTATTAAGCTGGCCATTAATTGTTCTAAGTGCGTTATGTTAAATACTCAAAATGAATCTTTAAAAAGAGTTCTGCTAAGCAAAGGGAGATCACTCGCAATTCTAAAATCTTCATTTAGATGATTTAGTAAACAAAATCATATTACATTTCAAAAAATTGTTCCTGCAGCCAGTGTAATTAATCAGTGTATTTTTTTAGGTTTATAAAACAAAAGCTAAATTTTAGTTTTTTTAGTTTTTTTTTGCTTTATTCTCCATTAAACATTCTTTTGGTAATGCAGTTCAACTGTTGCTTAAGAATAAGATTTACTCAACGCAATGCTCAACCATTAATTAACAATTCACATTTTTTTTCGCATCTTAAGTTTAAGAATCAACAATTTCTATAACTATTTTTGTTATATATATAAAGTTGATTCTTCTACATTCTTTTATTAGATAAAAGCTTGGAAATGAACCTCATACAAAGCAGTTTTTAAATTTAATAATGTTACAATGCTGAAAAAATCTTTCGTTTCTTAAGGATGTTCTTATCTTTATTTTTAAAACATCTGATATTTATTTTGAATTCTATATTTTGTACAGATCATACATAAAACAAGAATACTGTTTGTAATATTTGGTATTTTTTTACTACTAACTACGAACAACAATTATAATGCGATTTAGTAATTTAAGTAAAGTTCTTGGTTCGTGTCTACATTCAAATTTATTTTTAATAGATTTTCAAAATTATCAGGATCAAAAAATAAATTTTGAAAATTGGCAGTAAGAAAAATCTAGTTTTCTGCTTTTTCTTTTTTATCACAATATCTGTGAATGTGTATTTTTCTGAATATTTGAATTGAAAGTCTTATTTTTCTCAGTTAATTTTAACTTCAAAACACTAAATTTAATAATACTATCAAAAACTTAAATCTTCAGTCTTTCCATAAAAGAAGAGTTAAAAAACCGAATATCAACCTACTTATGTTTTTTGTTTTTGCCATGAGTTTTTTTTCTAAGAAATTAATTCGTCTTGTTACATGTTCAAAACAATTTTTCACTTAAAAAAAAAAATTAAAATCAAATAGATTGTTTTTTTATTAATGATTTCTTGGCGAGAAAAGATGATTCTCAAGTATTTATTAAAAAAAAAAAATTACTTTTATATTTCAAAATAGTAATAAAAGCAGATTTCGTCGTTGTCACACGCAAATCAATCGTGTTTAAAAATTCTCAGCCTTGGTTTACTTTAAAAATTTAAAAAATTATTTTATCTCTGGTTTCTGATTAAAAGTAAACTTCCTTTTTATTTTAAATAATTTTTTTTTTTTTTTTTAAATTTGAGTATAAAAAAATGTTGAAGTTAGTGAAGTAAATAATAATAAAAAAAAACTGGCTAAGATTTCGTTTGTTTCGTTAAGGAAAAAAATAAAAAAAATTTCTTATTAATATTTTTGGTTTGGGATTTAAAAAAAAAGTTGTCTCGGTAGTGATTTCATTCATTACGTTCACCAAAAATTGGTCTATTTTAAAAATTTTTTTTTTTTATTTTATTTTATTTTTTTGTGCTAAATGGAAGAATTTCTATGTTTGTTGCCATTTTGATTAAAAAATAAATAGCCCCAATAATTGCAGAAAATAATTTTATGATGTCATGAAACAGAAATTTTAATTTTATGATGTCACTGTCCCAGGAGAACATTATTATTAAATATTTGCACCTGTCTGGAATTTACATTTTTGATTAATTAATTAGTCGCTGTTTGTTCATTTCTCTTTTTACTGATAATTCCTTGACTTTTTTTTTTACCTGATGTAGTGAATTTTTTTTCTAGTATTTGAGATTATGCCTAACGTAGCTTTTTTGTAAGAAATTTTGACGTAACGTGTACTACAGACCCCTACCAAAACAGAAAAGAAAAGCAAAAGATTTTTATTTAATATTTTTTAAAACGTTTGATAAGAAAAATAAAAAGAATTTTTAAAAAGCATCAGTCGATTTTCAATAGTATTTTTCTTAATGTTTTAGTTTTTCTTTTTAGTTTTGTTTAAGAATTTTAATACAGGTTCCCTTTTTTGCTACTCTACTCTCTAACTCTAGTGATTTAGTTTGAATTCTCTTGGAAAAATTGAATTCTTTATTTTAAAGAAAAAATCTTATAAATCAAATTTATATTCCTATTGATTGGTTATTTAATTTTTCAAACAAATTAAAAGAAAAATCAAAGTTCAAGGAAGCAATCTGTTCTGTTTTTCTCGTATTTCAGTTTTCTTAGTTTCTAAAAAACCCTCAATCTTCTTACCTAGGCTAAATCTTTTCTTAATCTTTTCATTTTGCATGAATACTTTGGTAGACAAATATAAATAAACGATTTAAAGATTTTGATATGTTTACGTAACTAGTTTAAGTAAAATTATTTTAAAGACTGTTACTGTGAGAAACCCTATGTGTCCATGTCGAAATGGCAAATTGTATACACCGAGAACTCTGGCTTTTCAAGTCGGTTACTGTCCATCTTTATTGCCTCTTTTTTTTCTTTCGGTTCTGATAATTGTGATTGAATGTTTCTAAATAACTGATAGCTTTTCTAATTAAACTAAACACGAACATAGAGAATTCCAACTCGTACAAGGTTCTGAGACAAAAATTTATGTCTGTAGTTTGCATTTGCTTTTCTCTTCTCGATAGATACAGAATTTGGTTCCACCAGAAATAAACATTTTTGCTATGATTACTCTTCTTCTTAGAGAAATGACACAGGCATTCATCTTTTTTATTTGACACTTGTAAAATCTTTGCAAAAAATTTTTCTTGCATTCTGTGCAAGGATGAGGGAGGCGATTTGGCACGGTAAAAAAATAAAAATATTCAAATTCAACTCGTTCCCAAGGAACGAAAAAAAAAAACAGTAACGTTTTTTTTTTTTTTTTTTACAAAAGTTGTTCCTACTTTTTTTTATTTTTTATTTTTCTTTAGTTCAGTTTTTTATTATGAAGAATTTTCATACAAGAAATTAGACACAGGAAGAATTTTTAATGATTCCTCTTACTACGTCTCAAACCGTTACAACATCGATTTGCTTCTTGTAATGTACTTTGATCCACTGTTCTTTTACTTACTATGCAGACACAAGGCACATGAACTGAAAATAACTCAGCTCTATTTGTGTTACCTGAAGAATATGTCTAATAATTAAGAACATGCTTAAAAGCTGAAACTTTGCAAATTAATTATTTGATATATCTTCTTTTTTTTTTTTTTTTCAATGAGTAATTTTTATCTTCTTGCATAAATTATAAGTTCATTATTTTAAGTTGGTATCAGTAGTGATAAATTAATAATTTTCAATAAAAAAAGTATTTTGTCTGAAACTAATTAAAATGTGTTATAATAATATGAATTTGTCTTCATACATTTTACCAAATCTTAATTCATATAGACTTTTTAAAGTTTTTCTTCACAAACTTATGACAATTGTTTTTTTTAGTCTGGTTTCATGATTTTTTTTGTGTCTCTAGAGCAAATCTGAAGATTTTTGAATGCACTGATGTAAAACATAGTATTCTCGTTATGATTATGTTGTGGTCTTATGTGGCCATCCAGTAAAGACTTTTAGTGACTGGATGGCCAAAAAAAGGTTTTCTGTTCAAAACTATTGAAAATATTTTTTCCGTTATAGAATCATGGCTCGGAACACGTTTTTTGAACACCTTTAAAAATTGACAAATATCTTTTTCAAATTGAATTTTCTAGACACTAGTAGTTTTTTATTATTTCCTTTTAAGTGTCATTTTTAGTTATACGTATCATTTTAAATCAGTGTGAAATTTTTTTAGAAAGTACAAGGTTTTCTATGGCCTTTTTGTCCACCCTGTATATAAAATTAAAATTTAATATAAAATTAATTATTTGAATCGCTTTTAAAGAAAAGAATGCATTGTTGTTAGGTATGATCATTTGTGTGGGTTAGGGTTTGTCATAAAAATAAACAAAATCTAATGTTGACAAACCATTTATAAAACTTGTTTTGAAGATAAAATAATTACATCAAAAGTGGTAAATAATTTGAGATGAAAAAAATGATTTTGTTATTAGAATTGACTCCTTCTGGTATTACACAGAAAAAGGTAGTCATTCTCAAAACTTTGGTTATCTGACAAAGCTGTGGCAATTTTTAATACAATTAAACATGGATGTAAATTATTCAAAATTAGTTACCTTAAATTCTTTTTCTTTATTTACCCCTTGATTGTATGTGTCATAATTGCTACACTTATGTATTCATCTGATTAAAATTTACAAGCAGTTTATTATCTGTTAGTTTTTACTTATATCTATTTATTGTATGAGGCAGCCTCATTTTTTTCTGTAGGCAAAAAGCTGTCATGTATTTATTTTTATATGCAAAACTTGTCTTGGAAAAAACACACATGCCCCAATTGTTTTAACAACTTTATTTTTTATTACAGATTCCCTTTTAAGTATATTTTTAAAAACTTCCAAAGTTTTATTAAATGGATGTATTTTGGTTGTAGATGAAGGCTTCTCTCATTAAAAGAATCTATAAACAAAAGATGACTATAAATAAAGAGCAAATAAATAAGCAACTTGTGTCTTGGTATCTGTGAGAACTTGCACGAGAACAAGTTCACTGTTCAGGATTGTTATTTCACTGATTCAAGTCAATAAAATTGTTCTTATTACGTGTGTGCATAATGTAATTTCTCACATTATATACAAATGCAATAAATACTTTTGGAAAAAAGAATTTGTTTTTCACAAAGTGGTTTTATTTATTTCAGGGGCTGGCAAGGTTTCCTAGCTCATGCCTGTCATAGCTTCATCACTGTCATTGATCCTCGTACTGTACAGGTGAGTTGATATGGAGCGGAGAAGCAACCTTTAGGTTTATTTTCCCCAGATGATATATCTTTCTTTTTTTTTTTTTTTTTATTTAACTCAGGAATGATATATTTGCATTGAAAATTTTTGATAATTTTAAAAAAAAATTTTTTATTACTTCTAGAAAAAAATATGTATCCAATTGTATAGAATTGTCCCATTTTTTGGTGGTATGATATGCTATAATAATAAAATGCTGTCTTAAGAGTGCATGAGAAAACCAGCCACTTTCTTTACTGCTGCAACATAAAAACATTTTCAAACATGACCTGAAGAAGAGACAACTGTGTTTGGTGGTAGATTGTATATGCAGTTATTACTATACTGTAGAGGAGAAATTAACCCAAATGTGGGCAGAAGGGTGAGAGGAAAAGCTTTTAGTGATCATCCAATAGCAGCTATCTACCCATTAAGTGCAGCTGATGTGCCATGAATCACTACTTAAAAATTGGCTTGTTCAACCACCAGCAATTCTGTCCTTCATCCACTGTAATCATCATTTGACACATGCAGTGCCTAACAAGACAATTTAGGAAGAATGATAAAATTACAATATGTTAATAAGAGCAAATTAATTTGATATTTATTGGCAGCATTTGTTGGCTATCAAATCAAGTAAAGAAATGATTCTTAGAAGTTTAAAGCAGTCATTAATGAAATTACAGGGCTTATCATCCTAATAGCCATAAGTCACTTTTACTTTTTTCTTTAAAATATCATTCTAGAAACAGGATAAATTTCATAAAAACTAAAATTTATAAAAATGTAAACGTTTTTTTTTTTTTTTTTTTTTACATTAATTTTTCCGTAAATATCTATATTTATAAAAAATACTTATCAGTTTAATAAACAGATCAATCTGAAAATGTGAGTTTAGATTTACATTATATATAATATATATATCAAACAATTGTTAATAACGGTTTTCCAAACCATCTTATAGATTACTTTTTCTTTCTAAGGTAACCAACAGCAACACTGAACACACAGAAAAAAAACAATGACACTTTTTACAAAAAATTAAATGCATAGTAACTATAAGCAAGGTGAATCTTCACTGAGAAACATCATAAAGAAATGAACAACTCCAGTCAACACAAACAAGAAAATTAAATTCATTATTTATCATAAAAAATTTAAAACTGCTAACCTCATCGTCAAAAATAAGAATTTACCTGCAAGATCTAAATTACAGAGAACCAATATTATGAATTTACATGTCCCTTAAGGAGCTGTGTTCCTGACCAATCCTAATTTGTGAATAATTATATCAAATATACTACAACATGTTTAATAAGAAGACTCACATTACATCTCTCTGGCCTTAGCTCAATTAAGTCTCATTTAAATACACATGGAGACCTACCAAACTCTATCCATAATTCATTGATAATACAAATATAAAAGCATCATCCAAATGTACAAAAAGGCTAAAATTAATAGAAGCATTATTAATAAAAATAAAAAACCAACACTCAGTAATATCAAATATGAACATGGCCACAATTTACTGACTGTATTTGGAAAATAAAACATTCCTATAACTCAGGATACAAATATAAAAAAATTCCAATATTCAGTTAAAAGTATAAAAAAAAATCATTCTTGATAATAGCTAAAAGTATAGCTAAAAGCACTTGGAAAACATTTGGACAATTTTTATATAATTTATGCTCTGAAAAGAAAGAAAATTATATGAACATATATAAGAAATTATATAAAAAAGAACTCAACCATTGCACCTTGTCAATGAAACTTATATATATAATATGAGGTCATCCCATAAGTTCTGTCCGAATTTTGAATAAAGAAAACAAGTGACCAAATGTTAAATTTAATTACAGATTCAGTCAACCATGTATTTTCCTTGATTATTTATGATTTCCTTCCATCTATTAACAAGCTTACTAATTCCATTACTGTAAAATTCTTTTGGCTTTGATTCGAAGACAAAGACAAGAAAATTCAGATTTTTTTTTTTTTTTTAGAAAAAGGTTGGAATGAGATCAAGCTTTCTGGATTGTGTTGGATTAAAGAATACAGTTGTTTTGTCTTGTCTCTCATTTACATATTTTGAATTGGTTGTGTCTTTAACACAATCTTTGAAATCTGACACTAACATTTTAACTTTGTTTTGCATATTTATCTTAACTGTGTTGATTTACTTTTCAAGATCTATTAACCATGAAAGGCAAAACTCTAATATCTATTTCACTTGTTATCTGTTCTATTGACTAGCATAATATCCATAAAATATGCCTAAGATAAGTGCCTATGTACAGGGTACGATGGATAAATTGGCAAAAACAACATGCATGTGAGAAATTAAACATATAAAATGGTGACAATTTACTCATCGCACCCTGTATGTATGCACTCAGTCTAGGATCAAAGTATCACTCCATGGTGGCATCTGTATACCTTTTGAAAAACATTGTAGAGGTATATACATTGGGGTTATCTTTCAGTTATGATTAAAATATTAAAATGGATATTAAACTTAAATATTTGTGGAATATTTGAAGCTTCTTTTACTTTAATAATTTATATCAAACTCAGAGCAGAAGCAATATTAACACTAATTTCTAATTTTTCAAAAGCCCAAAAACTGCTACTGTATTTATGTTTTTATTATTTTAAAACTTTAATGCTGGATGTTTGATAAAAATGGAAGGTAAAATCATAAATTGATTCATTTTTAACATCAAAGAAGTTTCCTTAACCAGCTTCTAATTATTCTTTAATTTGTGAATTATTTTAAAAATCTTTTTCAGGTGTTCCAAGTATTAGAAAAACACAAATCCAATGTTGTGAAGGTATTTTTTTCACTTCTCACTTTTTTTGCTCCTTCATTAATAAATTAACTTTAAATGCCCCTCCCTCTTTATGAGGTTATGTATTTTTTTCCCTGATATGAATTGAGTCATTTACTTTGTTAAAACTTTGGTTTGTGGCTAATTCTCCCAGTATTCATATTACACAAAAACTGTAAGAACATTACTTGTAAAAACAAACTCTTTTTCATTGTGAGACCAGATAAATATTCTTTCAAGAAAAGTTTTCAAACAATTAAATTCATAGTTAAGGGTAAACGACTCTTATTTTTGCATTGTAAATTTTGTACCAAAAACACTGTTTTAAAGGAACATTATAAAGCGTGTTAATTTCCTCAATTAACAATATTGATCTTTGAAATTCAGCATAACTCAGCTAAATATTCTGAGCAGTTTACACATGACTTTTTTTTTTACCCAATCAGCATAAGGAATTTTCTGTCTGAATTTCTGGGATGAAAAGTTATTATTCACACATAGACTATTGTCTCTATCTTGTTGTCACAGTGTTTCAAACAAAAATTAAATAAATGAGGTAAAAATGACTTGAATTTTTCTTTCTTTTTAATTGTGTGCATCCTTTGTTCAGAAATCCCAAAAGATTGCAGGTATTATGGGTACCCTACTTCTGTAATTTATCCCAAGAATCTTCTTCTCATAATAGGAAGAAGCCGGCTCAATCCACCCAGGGTGAATGCCGCATCAGTACAGTACAGTATTATGGAAGGGTTTTATAAGGAATACTGACATTTTTCTGTAACCAATAACATGGATTGTTGTTCTGAATTTTGGGAGCTTTGTCAAACATCAAAACCTTTGCAGAGAAAATCACTCTTAAAACTTTTTATATTAAAGCTTTTTCTATCAGGAATGCAAATAACTTCTGGCCATCCTGAAACAGAATTTACCAAAACATCCATCAGTTCAACCCACCTCAACATGTGCATGGTCTTATATGCACACATGTCCAAGCACACATCAAGCAACTACTGCGTACATCTTCCAGGATGGAAGACATGACTACAAGTCAACTGTTGGACAGAACTCAGGCTATAATGAAGGATCAGACTGTGACTAAAGAAATAACTGCAGCTCACATCTCACCAGTCGAAGCGGCAGCTGATAAATTTTAACAGATGGAAGTTTATCAGCTACCACTGTAGAAGGGTATATGCAATGCTATTGATGCTCTGCATGGAATCACCTTTCTAAAGATTACCCAGTTCAACGAGAAGAGGCACAAGCCCGTCAGCCATGAAGGATGCGCAACAATGCATTGCTTCCGGTGTCAGTGTTAGTCTCTTCCCCAGCAAGTTGAGAATGAGGTGCTACCTGTCTTAGGCATTGATGTGAATGGAATCAAGAGAGTGGCACTTGTGGACATGGGCTGCTCAAAGTCACTCATAAATAAGTCAGCCTGTCAATCCCGGTGGGAAATGGAGGTGGATATACTTATCATAAACAATAACACCCTCAAATGCAGTGAAGTTGGAAACATCAAGTTTGATATGGGCAATACCCCCCCCCAACATCGAGGTCTTGGTAGTGGTTGGAGAGCTATTAGGTTTTGAAATGTTGCTTGGGATTTGACTATTAAAAAGCTGGGCGAACTCCAAATAACGGAATGTGGCAATGTACAGCTTCCCAAGCATTGGATGGCTTGTAAAGCTGCCATTAAAATTGAAGAACCTGGTTTCTGTGCTGAATTCAACCCAAACAAGAAGATATGGATCACATCATGGAAGTGGTCAGGTGATCAAACGAGGGAGAATTTGCGAAACAAGATGCACAAGTACCCAATACCAAAAGGTGTCAAGGCAGAATGTGACCATGAGCTGCAGACCTGTCTTGATAATGGTTGGTTGCAGCCTTATCCTGAAAAAAACTTGGTCTTCCAAGAGGCCTAATTCCATTGATGGTGGTGGTGAATAAAAATAAAAGTAAAGTACAACCAAAAAGGACCTGATGTCACTATCCTTGACCTACAGCAGGCCTACCTACAAGTGCATATCCACAAGTCACTTTGGCCCTTTCAAACCATGATCTTCAAGGGGCGAATGGGCAAGTTGAATGTTGCATCAGCTATAATGAAAGCCATTGTGGACGCTAAAAAATGAGTCAGTCTGACGGGCAACCTCATTATGTATTGATATTTACGTTGACGAGAGCAGTCTTCACCAGACTATGTGAAAGAGCACTTGGCTGCTTTTGATCTGACCTGCAAGGATCCAGAGTGGTTACAGGATGGCACTCATGTTCTGGGTTTGCATGTTGAGGAGAACAACTAGCTTAATTGGAGGCATGAAAATGACATTCTATCAGCTCCGGAGGTCATGATACTATGCAATGTCTTGTTGTGTGGAAAGCTGTTGGGTCACTTTCCTGTGTATGGTTGACTCCACATTGCTGCATCATTTGTTAAATTCAGAACAGTGTCGATCACATCTCGCTGGGATGACGAAGTGACAGATGCCCTACTTAAGAACATGATTGAGGACATAGTAGCAAGAATGTGCCAGAATGACCCTGCACACAGCAAGTGGTGCACAAACACACACTTTTGATGTGTGGGTTGATGCAAATTCTCTCATCACATAAGTTTTGATCGAGGTTGATGGAAGCATTGTAGAGGATGCATGTTGACTGCGGCCTGTGAATGATGCACAACATATCAATTTAGCAGAATTAGATTCTATCTTGAAGTGTGTTAGCACTACAGTGGGGTGTAACAGAGCTGCATCTCTTCACAGATTCTGCATGTGTGCACTGGTAGGTATCGGACTTGCTCACTGGAAAAGCCAGAATACGAATTAAGGTGGCAAGTGAGATGCTGATCTGGAGGCATTTTGAGTACTCTTGAAAAGCTGGTCCAAGAGTACAAATCATTGATCATAACTTTTGTGACGTGTTCCTCTCCACACATACATATATTACACACATATCCATAAATATATACATAGAAATTTGTTTTCCCAAACTTCTGTAGACTCTTTACCAAATTAATTTAACCCTTTCTGAGAGTCTTTTTCTCTTAATTGTCTCTTAATTTATATTCAAATTTGATGATGTTTTATTCCTCATTTTGGGCATGCAAAGTTATGTTAGCTCTTTCTTTCTCTTGCCAGCTGTCAGTCAAAACCTTCCCTTTTCCTCTAATGGGATCAGCAGTAAACTCCTTCATTCAATTATCAAAACAAAGCCATCAACAATCAACAGTAGCCTGTGAAAAAAGTATCGGTTTATCTGGCGTTAGAATTATTTGAATTTTAGTCCTCCCTGCATGGTCTGATGCTATACATTTTACAGTTCTTTTGATATATTTTTAAATTTTGATACCCACAATTCCTTATCAATAGTATTTTTGTCAAAAAACATTGTGTTGACGAAAATGTTGGCAATCTGACTGTAGGCTAACAACGGTAATCGCTAGTGGCATTGCCACCTTGTGCGTAGGGCATATATATTTGTGTATCTCCCCAAGTGGCTTTTGGTTCATGCTTGTATAGGCCAGAGATTTAATATTTTTTTGTCATGTTCCTTGGCACCAAATCTGGTTTTGTGTGTGTATTTTTAAATTTGATGAAATTTTTGTTGCAGACAGAATCTGAAAATGTATGTTATTCATTTTTGTTTATTTCCAAAGTCCCAGCATATTTGATGCTTGAGATTCAATTCCAGATAGTTATAAAGACATCAAAAATATGGAATTCAGTATATCAATTTTTGGATTGACTGATTTGTTTGAACAAATTTCTTTCAACAATAATTTTATCGAGTCAAAATATTGGACAAAGTTATCTGATTGAAGTTTGCAATCCATAGTTTATGTCTGATGAAATTTTCAAAAACAAATTGCATTAACATACTCTATTGGCTAAAATTTTGGGCCATCCTATGGATTTAATGAGCTATAAGTTTCATATCTTTTTTGGTTGAATAAACACCTACTAATCTAGGTTGCTGAAACTATTTAAATCTTTAGTGAATACCATCCAATTTTTTTATAGATGTGCTTACTTAAAATTTAAAATTTGTCAGCTCTAAGATTACCATTAGCCAGCAGAGTAGATTTGACAAAGAGATAAAATTTTAAGGAAACTTTATACAGTAATAGGTTAATTTTATTATTGAATATATGATAAAACCCTGTAGCAAGAGAAAGTTACTCAACCTTGAAGTGAGCTAGTAAATTAGTTTTGAAAAAGACAAGCAACCTTCAATTTTTAGACAAGTTTCTGAAATACAGAGGTTTATTCTAAACCTTTTGCCCTTGTTATAAATGTTCTTGGTAATAGCCATTGAATTGAAAAATTATTTTAATTGAAATAAACTGCAATATTTTTTCTCTCACTTATTTCTTGTTAGTGCTTTTTCTTCATAAAATGTTCATTCCAATAAAAAAAATACCCTCCATGAATTTAATTATTATTATTATAATTATTAATAGGATATTTTTTACCATAATGATCGATAATAATTGTTTATAATACTTAAATCTGTGGAAGAGTAGTTTTAGCTGTTTTTAAAAATTAATAATAATTTCTAATACTTCATTGGATAAAATGAAATGAAAATGATCTTTATTTGACAAACTGACTTTTACCTGCTTTCCACAAGCAGATGGGCATAAAAAGAATGACCGTCTTTTGTTGTTGTTAATAGGGTGTATGAAATGTATTGTTGAAGCAAAGTTAGATTCATGTTTTCTCCCATTTATTTTTGTTCATAAAATTTTCATGGCTCCAATAGTCTTGATTTTTATTTTTTAAGACTCCTATTATTTTGTTTTGCATCTTTAGAGCAATCAATATATATATACACACACACACACACACCTCTCCATAGCTTTAATATTGAAGTCACCATGCTTCAAGCTTTAGACAATTCTGTGTAGTAGTTTTAATGATGTAAGGTATACCATCATGAACATCCTTTATAATTTATTTTATAGATTCTTCTAGTGTAATTTTATAGATATTTCTTATGTTAATTTATGTTTATTCTCCTTATATGGTCTTTTCACATTGGAACAATTAGTATAAATATTTCTTTTTATTTGAAAAATGTATCGGGTAAAACATCTGTTACAATCCAATGTATAAACTTACTATCAATATCAAATATTATCTTTCTGCTTCAGTAGAAATTGTAATCTTAAAAGTGTAACATGAATTTCCATTGATAAACACATCAAAATCAAATCCCGTGTTGGGTAAGTTAACTCAAGATATGTTGTTATTGGTAGTTCCTTGCAAAGGCTAAAAGATCTCATCTAACTTCAACAGGAGTTTTGTACCTTGCAATAGATGATAAACTGTTTATGGTCCATACAACTGCTAAATCTTTCTTCTCAATATTAAAATATTTCCTTTTTGTATTGATTACGTTCCTTAAATATATAAGCATTCATGTTTCTCTCATCAAACCAAGAGATGTATTAATGATAGTTGCCATCTATCTGAATTTGCTGATATACATTTTTTAATATTATGGCTTGTAGCTGGACAAATTTTCTGATTAATACCTACCTTATAACTTATGTCAGAATTATCATGAGTACACACCTATTTAGACCAGCATGTTCATTTTGGTTGTTATACTTGCATTTCAGCTGTTGTACCATGTTTTTTTAGGTGTTTGTTATACTTAGTAACTCTCTGTGAATTTTGAAGCAAATTCTTTATTCAAACCAAGGTGGGTAGCCTCATTCTACTTCTCATGCTTAACGGAGACAACTCATAATTTAATTTTCTATTTTGTTTATCTCTGCCACTGAGCAAAAGTATATGACTTTTCAGCACTGCCCAACTCAGGGATTGAACTCATAACTGCCAGATATATTTTAACCAACATTTTAATCCAATAAGCCATTGACAATCAAATCTTGTAATTTTTGTAGCCTTAAACCTGATGTCTGTACAAATTTGTGGATTGTTTCAGTGTGTTTTCTTTATAAATCAGAGCAGTCACATATTGTATTCATCTCTATACAAGGTTTATGGAAGAGATTATCAAAGCTGAAAATGTGTCTAGATTCTGTTGTCTTATTCAGGTTTACATAAAGAAAGTATTAGTATCTGCTCCTACCTATGTATATGTGTGTGTGTGTGGTTGGAAGATTGCATTGAAGGATAGAACTGACATTGACCATGTATTCTTGATTCCTATGTTCACACTGTCTATATCTATAAATGCTCTATATCCACCCTTCCCCTATATCATAGGAAATTTTAAACACACACAGTGTTGCACACTGTATGTTCCTCAAAAAACAACTCTTGTTACTTATTCAAATACCTTCACAGGATTGTCCTATTTATTGCTAGTATAAATAATTGCTTTTTAAAAATAGAAGCAATTATTATTTTTCACAGTAACAACGTTATTTTTGTCTGAATGAATAGTGGGGTCAGGGTAAATGTATGTTTGAAAGAAAAAAGATTTAATCAAAAGCAAATAGACATCTTTCTTTTCTAACTAAAGCCTTTATTTAATAATGTAAACAGTTCAAGAATATGCAAATTTAAATTTGGTACACATGCTGTTAACAAATTTAAAAGATTTTACTCTTTCATTCATTGAATTTATCAGATCTTTTAATGTCCCCTGTGAGAGATCGGCAGTGTTAGGGTCTTTTCTAGATGTTTTGGACAATTTCATTAGTTCACAATGTAAAATCATCTAGAGATGTTTAGTAAAATTTATGTAGAGAGACTACCTTGATGATGAGTCACATAAAATATTTTTGGGCCTCCCATTCTTGAGAATGGGAGGCCCAAAAATATTTTTACTACACAACTTAAAGCTATATATTCTATGAAAAATATATATATACTTTACTACACAACTTAAAGCTATATATATTCTATGAAGAATTACTGTCTTTGTTCATATAATATCTAATGAATATCAAGTTCCTCCTGTCAAATGGATATAAAATTTTCTGAATTGATATCCTTGATATAAGTTATCCATATTGTTAATCAATAGCCTCACTGACATGCCATAATGTTTGACAGTGGGCTGCAGGTAGTTCAAACAAACACTTTTGGTTAGGTAACCTCCAGACATTCACTTGTCAGCTGCTCAAAATTGAGCAGATGAGGAAGTGCCATTGTGATAAAGCTCAAAGGAATTGTCTACCATATCATTTGTTCTTTAATTTCTCTGATAAACATTAACTGGTTTAAGAAATGGCTTTCTCCTAGTTGCTCTGCCATAATGATACATATTATCAAGATAATATATTTCTATTCATAGTTTGAGCTGAGTACTATGCCATATCTCTTGCCTTACAGAAGGAATTTATTTTACAAATTTCTCATCTCATTTCTCATAGACATCTTTCTGATGGCCCAGTTTGATTTGAATGGGACACATTGATTTCCTTTAATTAATGAATTTTACAATTATGCAGTACATTGATGTAAATTGAATTTTTAATCTCAATCCTATTTTCAAACTAGCTAATAATCCATCACCTTTTGAAATCTGAAAATTGTCATAATCTTTGTGTTTGAGGTACTGTGATTTTTTTTTCATTTTGATAACTGAGAAATTTGCAGTTTGTATTCATTTGGTAAATAAACCTTTATTAAATAGTAAATCTAAATAAAACAATTTTTATTAATATTTTGTGTTGGTATTATATATTACATATTTATAATATTGCTACTTTTTTTCTAAGTTATTGTTTTATCTAATCTATTATGATAGTTATAATTCTTGAATTTGTAAAATCCTCTTTCAGGTAAAGTGGGCACGTGAGAATTACCACCACGATGCTGCTAATCCCTACACTCTTCAGCTTGCCTCAGCTGATGCATCTGGCACCATCATATTATGGGATGTTGTGCAAGGAGAAGTCAAAGCAGAATTTTCAGATGGCAATAAAACTATTCAAGGTCATGACTTTTTTTGTTCTATAGAATATAAATGGAAAAGCAATTCTTCAGTTCAAACCATGGCTTCTTACATGACATTGGGCACAAACATTCCAGGGAAAATGGATGCTGTTTTTCATTCTTGGCAAAGAATTTGGTTAAGATGTTTTTCTTATTTAATGTATTGTAGACAATAGAATACCTAGCTTGGAAAAAATTTTTTTATGCAATTTGTAACATTATGCTTCCACTGATTTTGCCTGATGTCTTCAGCTTGTTGAACAACCAGAATATTTTGAGAACACTTTCAGTTTAAAAAACATACTTTACCTATTGACAGAATCTGCATAGTAATTGGCCATGGTTAACTATAATTGGTAGAAATACCTAATAAACAGAACTGACAAAGTTTCCAATAAACAATAACAAAAGTAAGAAAAAGAACCAGGTAAAATAATACTAAAAAAAAAAACAATATATGCAAGAGAAAAGTATGCAAAGCAACAATAAAAAGGAAAAAAGTTCAGAAAGTAAGAATGGTATTAACAGACAAAAGGGATATAGACAAATGATTGTAGCATTCTGATTTCAAGATGAGAAAGAACAAAAATATAGCAGATGAGACCATGATGTGGCTTATCTTATAGGTTACATAGAAATTCCAGCATGCATCTGTATGATTTGTCTATAAATTTGGGGAGGGGGATGTTTTTGCAGTCATTCCTATAGATTGAAACTAATAGAATCTGTCTTCATTTGGAGCATATCTAGTGAATTACTCATTTTGTAAAGTTATCCATTCTTTTATGCAATTATTCATCAAAAAACTACATCTTTCCTCTGTACTAGAGACACTAGTATCAGCTATGACATCAATTTAATCTGAAAACAAAAATAACAATTAATAAAAGATTAAATTTTTGTCCCAGGGATTTTAAATATTTCTCTTTCAAATGAGAAAAATGACATTATTGATCTGTTGTTGTATTTGTTTGTCTTAACATTTTTAGGAACATTAAATATCTTCATTTCACTAAATGAAGAACTTAAGAGGGAAAATTGAATTTTGAAATTGTCCAAAGAAAGCTTATTTAATAAAATATTTTCCAAATATGGTAATCATGCCTTCTATGTGAATTAGAATGATATTAAATGGTTTTCTTCTAATGTGACTTGCTTTTTATAAGAATGTAAAATATATTTTTGGGAAGCTTTGGTGACTTTATCAGGATTTTGCATTTTTAAGTTAAAAAATACATGATTAGAATAGGAATCCAGATATCATAATCATTC
The DNA here is from genome assembly GCA_903632075.3 of Acanthosepion pharaonis. Taxonomy (NCBI): domain Eukaryota; kingdom Metazoa; phylum Mollusca; class Cephalopoda; order Sepiida; family Sepiidae; genus Acanthosepion; species Acanthosepion pharaonis. The sequence goes on from CAHIKZ030003485.1 coordinate 1,694,808, forward strand.
TTTGATTAGAATTATTCTATTCTTACAGATATGGAATGGCTGTCATGTCAGGACACAGCCCACAGTTTCCTTGTGGCTCTTCATCCTCCTTATTCTTTAGTACTTTGGAATGCTGAAACTGGTACTAAACTGTGGAAGAAATCTTACACTGAACCACTTGTGTCATTTGCATTTGATCCATTTGAAACCAGAAATATTGCATGTGAGTCTCTTTTTAAATAATATATAAAGTCAGTGAACAATTGCAGATGTAAACATAGGAAACCTCTGATTACTATATCCTCAAAAATATTGTTTTAATTAGAATTTTTAAAAAAATGGAAATATTGTAATTAATAGTAAACTTCAAATTAAAAAAAAAAATGAAAAATTGTTTTAAGATGATTTTTAAAAAGGTATTTTAAGATATAAAATATTGTTTTATTTCATCTCCAGTTTAAGTTTCAAAGAAAATTTAATATGATTTAATTCCTTCAAGAGCTGATCTTTGTTGAAATGTAAATATTTTTAGTGTCTAAATAGTGATTTTATGAAAATAAAAAGGGTTTGATTAACTTAAATATTTCCATAAATCTTTCTTCTAAAAAATCCTTTTCATAAAAGAATATAGCGAAGAAAATGACGGCTTACCTCATCAAACCAAGCGACAGTGTTGCATGTATTCTATGACAGAAAATGTGGCAAAAAAAAAATTACTTACCAAACAAAAGGGCACGTATTTCGCATGACATGTTGAAAATGGAATATTTGAATTAAAAAACAAGTCCGTTGCAGGAGTCGCTATAAATGCAAATTACTGAACATGCTCTCCCAGCTGTCGACGAATGGAAAGAAAAAAAAAGTTGGCAATTTTGGCTGCCAAGGGAGTTATTTTTCTGACTGGTTGTGTGCATTGTGATTTGTGAAATAGTACTTGCGAATCGAGTTTTCGGCATTTTCTTCCCTTCCCCGATGTTCGAGTCTGAACTTAGTGATTTATTCTCGGTGACGTGGAAATAATTTGCGACAAACATTTCCTTTGCAATCCCAGATCGCTTACAAAGAATAAATACTAAAAATCAAAAACAGTTATCAGTAGATTTTAAAAATCTTGGTGTGGTTTGTCTGTTGGCAAAAGGGTTCCCACATAGAGGAGAGATTCCTACTGTAAAAAAAAGGGTTCCCACGTAGACCAGAGATTCCTACTGTAAAAGAAAGGGTTCCCACGTGGACCAGAGATTCCTACTGTAAAAGAAAGGGTTCCCACGTGGACCAGAGATTCCTACTGTAAAAGAAAGGGTTCCCACGTAGACCAGAGATTCCTACTGTAAAAAATGTGAAAGAAAACAAAAGAATAGAAAATTGATTTTATTTTAAAGTAAATTATTTTGAACTAGCTTTTAATTACCCCTGCTACAATTATCATGAGGCTAATACAATGTTACTTGGAGAAAAGTGGGCATTGCTCAGTGACTTTAAGAATGCAGCCACTGGACAAGAGCAATGGTTAGCAAGCTGGTCTCAAACCATTTGCTAGTCGAGAAAGTTTTGATCTTCATTGAGCACTCCAGTAGGGAATGCACCAAATATTTAAGATCATGTCTTTAACAAGACATAAATGAAAGATAACTTAAAACAATGTGACATGGTTTGTACCAAATTTTTGACATTTTCTATATCAAGAACATTAACATGGCAGCTTCTAATCTAATAAAGAGACATACCATGTTCATTATGCTATCTGTCAACCATAGTGCCTTGGAGACAGCCAGTGTCTTGAAAATGTCAAAGTAAACAAGAGGACCAATACCACTGCCTACAATGAGGTGTTGTACATGGTGGTCAAGCCTTGAACCAAGGGAGTGACCATATGTTTTATAGCAGTTTTCTGCTCCCTCTCACATAATTTCATATTCTCCCAACATATAACTTAGCTCTTCTGATTTGAGTCTGTTGGACTTCAACATCTTGGATGTTGTTAAGGAAACCAACCTCCACAATACCAAGAACTTCTTTAAGGCCACCATCATTAACAAAGATCCTCTTCATGATTTGTGCACATACAGTTACTTTTCAAAGCTACATGTAGACTCTGAGCAGTTTTATTGAATAAAGTTTTTAAAATTCTTTTTCCAGAAAAAAACATTTTTTTAAAAATATACTGACTTTTTTCTATTGAATATCTTTTGTTTCTCTTTATGATTTGTTCTTGGTTACATGGCACACCTTAAATTATGGCCCTGTGTCATACCAAACTTATATTAGTAAATGATGCAGGCGTTTGTTATAGTGATGATTAACAGGTATGTTCCTATGTTTGATTAAAACCCTGCTAACATGGAAGTACCCAAGAATCATTTCAGGCACATAATGCTTTATGAGTTCAAGAAAGGAAACTCAGCAGCCAAAGTGGCTAGAAACATTTAAACTCAGTTTATGGAGAGGAATGTGTGAAGGAAAGAACTTGCAGAAGATGGTTTGCAAAATTCAGAGATGGATATTTCATCCTTGAAGATGAAGATTGAACCGGATGTCCAGTTGAGTTTGATGAAAAGCTTCTTGAAGCAGCCCTTGAAGAAAATCCCGCTTTATCAGTTGAGGAATTGGCAGTTCAAACCATACAACTGTTCGTCATCTTCAACAACTTGGAAAAGTTCCTAAACTTGGAAAATGGGTGCTTCATGAATTGTCTGAAAACAACCTCAAATCCCGAGTTGACATCTCTTCTCTCCATTCTCGCCAACTTTTATCACCTTTTTTAGATAGACTTGTGACTGGCGATGAAAAATGGATCTTTTATCAAAATGTTAAGCGTCGTAGACAGTGGTTTGGTAAAGGGGAAGGACCCCAACCACAACCAAGAAGGGAACTTCATGGGCAAAAGGTTCTTCTTTCAATCTGGTGGAATAATCCACTTTGAATTCTTACCACCTAATGCACAATTAATGCTCAAATATACTGTCAGCAATTAGAGCGTTTGAACCAAGCTTTGAGGAAAAAAAGACCTGCTCTAGTGAATTGAAAAGAGGTGATGTTTCATCAGGCCAATGCGCGACCCCACACAGCAAGAATCACGTTACAAAAGATCAAAGAACTTGGGAGAAAATTCCTCATCCACCTTATTCTCCCGATCTTGCTCCTTCAGACTACCATTTGTTTCGTAGCTTACAGAATCATTTGGAAGAAACAGCTTTTGCAACACAGGAAGAGGTTAAAACTGACATTTGTGAGTTCTTCGAATCAAAGCCAAAAGAATTTTACAATAATGGAATTTGTAAGCTTGTTAATAGATGGAAGGAAGTCGTAGATAATCAGGGAGAATACATTGCTGATTGAATCTGTAATTAAATGTAACATTTGGTCACTTGTTTTCTTTATTCAAAATTCGGACAGAACTTATGGGATGACCTGATACAACCCCATGCCAGATTAAGCTGTGCAAATGTCTCCATGCAGCCATACATGCATGCATAATATATAGAAAAGCACATAGTAATTATCAATATTTGTAACAATAATTGTTTTTTTTTTATTTTTAGTTCTTGGACAAGACTGCATCATATTTGTGGATGATTTCTCTGTGACCAAAGTTCCATCAAGTAATGGAAAGAAATTCTACATATCTAGTCCTTCAGCTCAAGGTAGGCAACATCCTTTAGTTTTATAAATCCAGTGACCTTAAATAAAATTGGGGTGTGGTAGCAAATAATTTGGTTGCTTTACTGAAAATATGGAACACACTGGTTTGGGATGATGACATGTCCTTCCTTCTGATGCCACTTCCATGTTATCACTCCTTTGTGATGGTGTGTGTTAGGGTAATTTGTTTCTAAGAAAAGGATTAGCAATTAGGTAAATGTTTATTGTTGGTGATAACAAGATAGCTTGTGATATATTGAGATATACCACATGGGTGATTTCATGAAGATTAAAAAATATCTTCTGTGGTTGCTACTGTGCCTCAGCAATTCTATGTAAGATATGATTGAAAGTAGATATTGTTTACCTCCTTGTGGTTTTTTTCTCAGATAAATTTTATATTGATTCTTTAAAACTGACTTCATTGTGATTGGCTTTTAACATAGCTTCAGTCATGCAGATGGCAGGCAGGAAAGTTTCTGTATGGTGGTTAAATGAGAGCAGTTTTGTTTTGGAGGCATTAAAATTTACAAGCCGTTTTCTTCCTCATTTAAGCACTGATTGGAGGTCCTTTTTGAGAGCAAGAGCCAGGTTAACTTTAGCTCTGCCAGATTTGCTATTTAGACAGAACTAAATGGTAGTGTCATCTGCATAAATGTTTACTTGGGAACTTGATGACATCAGGAAGATCACTGATGAAAATCAGAAACAGTGTAGGACCCAAGATAGAGCCTTGGGGGAAACCTGCATTCATATGAAACGATCTGGCAGCAAGCCTGTTCAAAACTGCCTTCATTTCATGATTTGATAGGAACAACTGGATTAAATTAATCAATTGTTCTGTAATACTGTAGTCCTGGAGCTTACCTAGAAGACCAATGTGCCAAACCCTGTCAAACAACTTTGAGATATCTAGAGCCACAGCTTAAGCTTTGCCCTCCCACAGAACTTTTTTGACTATGCGATGTTTAACTGACATTCTGGTATATTGGCGGGAGAGGAGGTAAGAGATAGTAGGGGGTCTGTCCCTAGAATCTTACTGGAGATGCTTCAGTTGCTTCTTTCCAATATATAATTTTGACACTTTATGGAAAGAGCAGGCTGACTTGATTTCAGTGGTGCTTTGTTACAATTACATTTTGAAAATTTTTACAAAATCATTGAATATTATATAAGACTGTAAAAATTCTCCTATAAAAATGAAGCCTCATGAATGTACAATTTCCCTTAAGTTCTATGGAGTAAATATCAGTAGCATTTCAAAAAGATGTTGAGATTGTATCCTAGAATGTAGAGGCTCTTCTTGGCTGGTAATATTTTGACAAAAATTACAGCTGAGCATCCGAGTTTAGATGTTTGATTATTTTCCATTTAAGGATGCCTTGTTATCCCCTGCTTAAATTCAGAATAATAATCCAAGTTTTTCTTCACTGAAAATGATCATTTTGATTTATGTATAAATTTCAAACTCATAAATTAACATATGTGAAACCAGTGATCCTTTAGTTTTAACTCTAAAAGTATAAGAAAAATTGACTTTCTTTCTAAATAGTTATGTGTTAAAAATATTTCTACATGGTTTTAATAAGAATGTCCCTGCAAATTAAAGTAATAAAACTTTTTTTTTTTTTTTTTTTTTTTGTTTTTTCAGGCAGTGGACGATCTTCCAACAGTGACTCCCTTGACAAAAAATCTTCTCGAAATTTGGCAAAGAGAATGTCAAAAGTCTTGGTTGGTGAAAGCAAAGTGAAGTAAGTTGTCAGGTTTCATTTTTCTCTTTCTTTAATTTTGTTAAAACTCTTTAAAATCATTCTGCATTCTACTAACAACAAAAGCAAAAAACAAATGAGTTCAATATTTTAAATATCATTTTTGATAAGTTTTTTTTTTTTTTTTTTTTAAAACTTTTTTATCTTTTTTTTTTTTTTCGTACTTATAAAAAACTGATGTCTTATCAAAAATTTGCAGTATCTTCTCATGAAACTGGAAATATTTTGCTTTCTGTGTAACCAAATGTATTAAATTAACTATGGACAGTTTCATCTTACTTTGTAGTAAAGTATATTTTTATGTTACTTTAAACAAAATTCTTCTAAGACTGTCATATTTTTTAAAGCAAGTTTATTTCTCTCTAATTATATAACTTGTACAGAGACAGGCAAACATTTATCAAATTTTATTAACATTAATAAAGTTTTCATCGTATTCAATAATCTTTTGTTATTGTTTCAGCTGGTGAATGCACCAGTATGTCACATTGAAAACCCTTTATTTCATCCATAAAATCGTATTATTCTCACATTTTGCTTTCTCTCACATCTTGTATGAATTTTAACTGGAAATTTTTTAATTTGTAACTATCAGTTTTAATTTCTACCTCTTTATGAGTCCACTGTACCTTTATAGCCGAGTTAGTGTACTCATGCAATGTCATGAGCAGAGATTGAACTCCTAACTTTCAAGAATTTATGCAGCCTGACTATATTATTGTTTATAAAAAAAAAAAAAAACAACTCTTCACTGGACAAGGCTGGTATTTGGAAATGATAAACATGCAAATTTATTTCACTCCTGGTTAATCATAAGCGTCACAAGCTGAGTAGACTGCTCTAATTTTTTTTTTTTTTTGTTTGTTTTTTTTTTGTTTTTTTTTTTTGCTTTGCAGCAGCAGTAATTTTCCTTTGTATACCTGAGTGTTAGTTGAGTAAACCTAATGGCTTTTCCAATCTTCTCTTCATCTTTTATAAATGTCAAGAAACTTTCAGTGTCCAGTTATATAATAGTCAGTTCTGAAAAAAAATATGGAAAATAGGAAGAATTTTTGATGTTATTTTCATTCATTTTATAAACATGAATGAAAAATAACGTGCATTAAAACACATTCTTATTGCAGGAATGGCAACAGAAATTTTGACAAACATTTATTTGATCATATTTTGTTTGTTGGAGCTTCATGATTTCAATCCAGTAGAATATTTTGTATCTTAACTCTGATATTAATCTGTTAACAGCATTTTGGATGTGTTTTTAAATTTTTTTTTTTTTTTTTTTCATGAAGCAGTGTCAACTGTTATTATTCATTTTTAACAAGTATTTACCTTCATCTTAGTTTTTACTCTATTAATACAACAATTGTGCAAAGTCACTTCATTCTCAGAGCTGAAGTGAACAAGATACAGCATATAATGTGGGGTGCTATAAGTTACAACACTTACTCATTGTTTTTACAATACCATATCATTTATATTCAGAATATTGTTTAATCCTTTCTGTTACCATTCCTGCAACAAGAATGCAATGTGTGTTCTCGCCCACTATAGTCAACATACTCTGCAACATGTGTGACCACTGATTGGCAGATATGAATGGGATGATTCCTTACTCTTTCAGTTAGCCCACCTACAACTCTTGCTATATTGTGTCAACTGGTGCAATTAGTGTAGAATGATGTATAGCAGGATAGTATTCACCATCTATACAGTTGTATGAATGCAACAGTATATGTCTATTTTAATGCCCAAAGAGGAGACACTACGTATTAATATGTGCTTTGAGTACTGTTAATACAGTCCTTATTTTAGAATCTTTATCAATCTGTAAATGCCATCATTTACTGTAATCCAGCTAGATTACCTCACTGTACAGTTTGAATAAATTGAAATACATATTTATATTGTTTCAATTTCATTTTCCATTAGTATAATAAAACATCATCTTAATCAATCCAGCATACAAAATCATAATTCCACCAATAGTAAGTAGGTATTTATTTTTAGACAACATAAATTGCAAAAAAGATTAAAGCTGTAATCTTAAAAACCAAAAAGAAAAATTTCTTTCAGCTTCATGTACAAAAAATATTCAATAATTAATATAAACATACAGGCTCAATCTCCATAAAACTGCAACTTTACATTTGTTGTAAGCAACCTACAATGTCATCCATGCTATTAATTTATGACTTAAATTTCCAATATTTTGTATATTAGAGGATGCTGAAAAGTTCTCTGCCTGACCAAGGGAGGAATTCCTGAAAAATTTGATTTTTGGTTAGATTTTGAATTAGGTCTAAAACTTCATGAGTGTGTATGTCTCACTAAAACACAAATACTTTTTGTGGGGAAAATAGAAATGGCTTACCTCCCAAACGCCCTTGCGTCTGTCTGGCCTGTGGGTTGAGAAAAGAAAGAAAGGGTCCAAGATGGCGTCCGTGACATTTTAATATTCACGGTCTTGTGCAGTCTCGCAAGGTCACGTTACATGCATGCTAATGAGGTGTGTCTTGGCTCCATAAAAGCAGGTCGCTTGGAGAAATTGGCAGAAGCCATTACACCCATGTTCGGTATACATTGCTTTGCGTTGCGTCGTGTCGGACATTTTCCTACGGAAAAAGCGGGGGCTTGCTAGCCTCTTGTAGAGTGAGTGGCATCCGCGATGGGCCTGCAGTAGCCGTACAAGCCCTGGTCAAGGACGGAGAGCTGCTCGGCTATGATTTGCTCCTGGGAACGTCATCAAAAAATTGGGTGGCGTCCATGTTGATGAAGAGGGTCGGGCGCATTTCACTGAAACAGGTCTTGCTCTAGGTGCAGCAATGGAGCTGGAACGGCCTGAATTCGTGCAGAGTTCAACCAGCGCACAAAGTCCTGGAGGGTATCCTGGAAATTGTCGGACGATCAACCGCCAGAGAAGCTGTACAACAGTGTGCCAGAGTATAAAATCCCCCCGCAAACTCGTGCGGAATATAACAAAGAGTTGCGAGCCTGGATTGATAACGGATGGTTGGTTCCTTATCCAGAGAAGGAATTGGGGCCCCCGAAGGGCCTGATCCCGCTAATGGCGGTTATCCAGCACAACAAACAAAAGGTGAGGCCGGTGCTTGACTATCAGGAACTGAATGAGCACGTGGACCCTTTTACAGCCCGCGCGGACGTGTGTACCGAGAAGCTAAGGGAATGGCGACAGACGGGATCAAATGTATCTGTGCTGGATCTTCGCAAGGCATACCTTCAAGTGCGTGTGCACCAATCACTGTGGCCCTATCAAACTGTGCTTATGAAGGGATGCGGTGAAAAGTGATCGCCGCCTCCCTGCCAACTCTGTGATCATGAGATCAGTGGGGAGTGTGGGGAAAATAGAAATGGCTTACCTCCCAAATGCCCTCGCGTCTGTCTGGCCTGTGGGTTGAGAAAAGAAAGAAAGGGTCCAAGATGGCGTCCGTGACTTTTTAATATTCACGGTATCATGCAGTCTCACAAGGTCGCGTTACACTCATGCTAATGAGGTGTGTCTTGGCTCCATAAAAGCAGGTCGCTTGGAGAAATTGGCAGAAGCCATTACACCCGTGTTCGGTATACATTGCTTTGTGTTGCGTCGTGTCAGACATTTTCCTACGGAAAGAGTTGCGTCCCTTATACTCCATATTGAATTTGACTCCTTTGCTACACTTTTTGAATTAATACATGTGGTAGGTAACACAACAACTCAACTGATGATAGCAGGTAGAAACAAAAAATACGGTGTCGCACGTCCAACCTTCTCACGAGCCGAAAGCTCTCTGATTCGAAACAGCAAAACGAGCCTGCTTTATAAAGCCGCGGACCGACCACGATTTGCATGTGAATGACGAAGCGATGAATGGGTCTATTCCAAAGGCCGTATACAGGGCGTCCTTGATCTCTTCTAGGTCAGCATCGTCCCTGAGTTGTTGATATACTGCGTAGGCTCCTCCCGTGAGTCTCAGTTGGATGACTAGTGCAGGTCCCTTTATTTTGGACACCCTGCAAACACGTTCGGCCTTTTCAAACCATTCGATGATAGTCGGGCCTTTGGGGGAGCCGTCGAATTCTGGGATCAATTTTAGATCGAACTTGTCCATTGCCGAAATAGCTTGTGGTAGGTAACGCAACAACTCAACTGATGATAGCAGGTAGAAACAAAGAAAAACCGGTGTCACACGTCCAACCTTCTCACGAGCCAAAAGCTCTCTGATTCGAAACAGCAAAACGAGCCTGCTTTATACAGCCGCGGACCGACCACGATTTGCATGCGAATGACGAGACAACAAGATTTTGCATAACTAACCGAGACCGCCCGGCATAAAATATGGGCGCTGCCATTTTGGTTTCTTTTGCCGTTGGAAGAACCAGAGTTTGCATACTGCGCAGATTCGAACGCGTTTCCGAGGTAAGCCATTTTCACAATTTTCCCCACAATACATCATCAATTCTTTTTTCTTCACAATTCTTCATAGACTAACAATGGAATAAACTACTTCATCTTACTTTTTTATAGATTAATGACTATTATATTAGTGGTAGGACTCCCCCCTCAAGAACATACAACACAAATATCTTTAGTATCTATTCTAGAGTTCTCACCTTAGAATTTTTGGTTAATGAAAGATTGAAGTGGGTGATAAGTTTTCTTCTTTCAATCAAATTGTATGACAGCTTGAAAATGGGATCTGAGTCTTATATTTCTACTGACATTGGCACCAATCTGCTACTACCCAGTTTCTTACTGTCAACCACTTTGAATGGGCATATGCTAATTCCTGTCTGAACCTTTGAATCTGCCTGGATGAATAAAGTCTTTGATATGCATTTTCCATGACCTAATATTACTTTTTTTTTTTTTTTTTATTGGTCTGTATCTAATATTGACATTTATCTTATGAGATTGAACTACACTGTCATATATAAATTACATCCATCATAGTTTGGTTACATATTTGCTTACTATCTAACAACTGCACTGACAAATAATTATTGTTGTTTGCCATTCATCAAGAAACATTCATATTTTTTTTATATTAATCATTTTTAAATTGAAGCAATTGTTTTTCCTCCCCCACTTAATCATCAAATCAACCAGATTTCCTAATATTTACTTTTATTTACTTTCCTATATTAATTATTGTTTTAATTACTTGCTATAATTACTGCATCTCTATATTTGTACAATTGCCAATTTTTGTTTTCAGGTCAAATCTCAATGAAGAAGAGAATCTGACATTGAATGAATGTTTACAATTGGCTTATCATAATTCATGTCGACATCACCTGATTCTTCTTTATCCACGAGAAGTCCTTATTCTCGATCTCAAAATCAACCAAACAGTTGGAATTATTCCCATGGAAAGAACTGGCTCCCCTTTTGTACAGGTATCTCAGCTCATTATTTGCATCTCTAATTGGACTAGATCAACTCTTTGCTAATTCTTAATTTTATTTCTAACAATGTCACTGCTTTTCAATTAGATGCTTGAACCAGGTTTAATCTCATTCAGGAAAAACACTTTTGAAACATTGTTCAGTCAGTTTTTGGTTTTTTGCTGTGACAGGAATTCAAAGTCTTTTTGCTTATATTAATTACCTTCAAAACTTAAACCTTTTTTTTCTTCCTTTATAATTTGAAGGTTATAAACCTTCTCAACACAGAAATATTTCAAAAGATGCTTATTTTACAAGTCATTACATTTTGAAATATATAAACAGTAGGAAAACTAAGTATAGAATACATGCCAGGAAAATCTGTTTATTGCATTATTCACCTACTTGTTTGATAATAATTTACCTCAAAATTACACCACAAATAGGTTTCATCTTTACAATATTAAATATGAACATAAATTTAAGCATATATTTAAAAAGATGAAACAAAAGATATTCAGTATCCATTCCTAAAAACATTTTTGAAAACTAAGAATACTAGAGATTACAATTTTGGAGAGTTTTTTTTTTTTTTTAAATTTTTCTGTTTAATTGTTGCATGAAGTTCTAAAATACAGCATACTCATTATTTAATGAATTGTTGTTTTGATCACTATATTTTAACTAGTACATTCATTAATCATTCTGTCATATCTGGTAAGCATATCTGAATTTAGTAGTAGTTTAGGACAAGGTTCAAAATTACATAGCAAAGTATCAAAATTTGCTATATGTAGCAATGCCAATACAATGTTAGTGAAAGAAACCATTGACAGCTAATTCTTATCTTCAAATTTTACTGTCACTGCTTTTATTTCTTCTGACTTGACCTACTTTTTGTTGAGTAATTCATAGTTTACTGTTGAACATTCTCAGATGAAGTATTTTTGTTATTCCAAAATTTTTTTCTTATATATTCATCTTTTTATTTTGTTTACAACTCTGAAATTCTTTGTTCTTAATCTCCAACCAGTGAACAAAGATGTTAATCAAATATGTCAATCTGGTAAACTAGTAGATTTTGACTATTTAAAAATCCAGCTTTATCCAATTATTTTTCTTTGCTAGGTCTTATCTTGTCGCCAGAGAGATGTACTAATGTGTCTACATGAGAATGGAAGTGTTACTGTTCGTGTTCGCCGCAAAACCAACATTATTAGTACACCAGCCTCAGAAGGAACTGGAGCTTTTGGTAAGTAACGATTAATAAAAATGGTCACTTAAATTTATTTTTAAAACTTTACTATTTTATCGAGACGGAACTTAATTAAACAATTTGCAGCAAAGGATTAAAGTAATTCATAAATACCGACTTGTTTAGTAATAAATATTTGGGTACCAAACAAGTGTTAGGGTTTTTAATGTTTATTCATATCCTCATCAGATCCATCATTGTTTACTGGAAATTTATACAATGTTTTTACTTTAAAATATCTAATTAGAGAGTAGAATTTTTGTTTATTTCTTATTTCAAATCACACATCTACAGCTGCTATATATCATTCACATATAATATGAAAAATTTTGTCTTCATATCAATCCTAAAATGAGTGAAGGTAGCTTGTTGCATTTATATAATTTTATTTATAAATTATAATTACTTGAAAACTAGTGGCTTGATTGTACTGAAAATTACTTCATTCAACTTAGAACTTTTTTGTGCTAACAAAAATTACACTACAATGTGCCACTTTTATGGTGACAAACATAGAAATTGGGTTATTATTATTATATAAATATAAAAAAAGAGCCATTTAATTAGTAAAGTATTTTTTTTTTCTTTTTAAACAAAGAAAAATACCTAAAAGTTTTGACCATTTTTGTATGGTAAATGAAAGCATTCCTTATAAATGTAAAATGATTACTAATTTTGCAGACGACGGTCCTCCAAACCCCACCCTGGATGTCTCTTATGATCTGCGTTGTCAGTCTGATCCATTAAGGATTACCCGTCACAGCAAGGTGTATGGGGTATCTATGTGCCCTGTGTCTGAACGATTGCTCTCTCTTGTTATGAGTGACAGCAGAGTTCTCTTCATTGAATTAAAAGCCACAGAATTTAAAGTAAGTTGCTGGAATAACATTATCTGTATTCTTGTTTTTATGTTCATCTATTGACCAAAGCATTCATCTATTTAATATTAACAAAAAATAGCCTACCTGAGAATAGTTTGGTTTGGTTTTATGGCATATCAGCCTCAATGCTAACAAGATTTTTAGGATAGTTTTGTATGAATAGAATATGTATTCTTTGTAAGAAATCATTGTAGATCAGGTTTCATTGACATATTTCTCTAGAGAGGGTTTTTGTTGATAAAGTGTGTTGCTGGTAATATTTTTTTCAAAAAATGTATTGCTAGTAATAAATTTTTCTTTTTCAAAATGTTTTGCTGGTATTTTTACTATAAAAAAAAAAAACTATTTTTACACTTTCATAGTGTTTTGACCCCAGTTTGAGGGTTAACTATTTGCCCATAACTGGGGCCCTAACAGGTGATACCACCCCTGGTCAGGGTGGACCTGGGAGCAACAGCAATTAGGAGGTGGTTCCACACTCCTCAAAACCTCCTAATCAGAGGCAAATTTATTGTCATAACCAGGATGTAAGACAATGATGTTTCAGTCCTCTTCAAACTACTCCCATTGTGACATCCCATACTTATCTTAGCAACCATCACACCCTTTTTTTTTGTTTTGTATTTTTCACAAAACATATCTGCAAAGATATGCAACATTTTGTAGCAAATGAGTCGACTTCAACAGTGTAAGGGACGCAACTCTTTCTGTCTGAAAATGTCTGACACGCTGCAACGCAAAACCGTGTACACCAAACACGGGTGTAATGCCGTTCTGCCAATTTCTCCAAGCAACCTGCTTTTATGGAGCCCAGACACACCTCATTAGCATGTGCGTAACGCGACTTTGCGTGACTGCACGAGACCGTGAATATTAAAAGTCACGGACGCCATCTTGGATCTTTTCTTTTCTTTCCTTTCTCAACCCACAGGCCAGACAGACGCGAGGGCGTTTGTGAGGTAAACCATTTCTATTTTCCCCATACTTTTTGTTGTCTTTTTAATATTCAATGTGGCTGATTATTTCTAACCAGACATTTTTTTTGTGTGTGTGTATATATATATATATATATATATAATTTTTTTTTTTTTTTTTTTTTTTTTTCATGCATAATTTATTGAATATGACAGACAAGGTGCTTTGATTTAGTTTTTTTATACAGTTAGCCATTTTCAAGGTTGAAATATATTAACCGTTAAAAAGAAATAGATTGTTGTATGTATGTATTTATGTAACATTTCATTTTCGAAACCTGATCAAGATATTGTGTCCATGCTCATAGTTGATATTGAGTGTTGTTTTTATTACTAATGCTTCCTTTATTTTTAGCCTTTTTTTTACTTGCAGACGCTGAAATTACATTTGTGTTATCAACAAGTATGTTACTAATAGGGTCCGGTAGGTCTCTGAGTATTTAAATGAGACCTAATTGAGCTATGGTCAGAAAGATGTAGTGTGAGTCTTCATGTCAAACATGTTGTAGTATGGCCTGTGTAATTATTTACAAATTTTGATTGATCATGAATACAATTCCTTAATGGACATTTAAATTTGTAAATAATATTTGTTCTATTTAATTTTGTTGTTTTAACTATAAGGTTTTAAATTTTTTTTGTAATAGTCTATTTTTTTTTTGCTATTGTTTGTGGATGTAAAAACACAGTCCCTCACATTATTAGTCAATTTTAAACTTTCCTAAATTTTAGAAAATTAATGATATTCACGAAAATAAAAAATAAATATTTGCATTATTAATGTGCTGAATATTTCATATAAATTATAGTAAGCCACATTATAGTGTTGTAATGTGGTAAGCATTTCATCAGTTTTAACAGATTTCCCAGGTTTCCTGTTATTTTTTTTAATTTTCTTTTAATCAATTCGTACCAGGCAAAGTAATAAAAACCACTAAGACGCAAGGTGAAAGAAATTGTGAGGGAAATAAGAGGACAGGATTCAAGGAAATGGAAGATGAAGATCGATGTTCCATTTAAATTTTTGAAGATTGTAGATGACAGGAAACAAGAAGCTGGAAGAGAGTTCCACAAGCAAGAAGTGTGAGTGAAGAAGCTATTAGAATAGAACTTACAGTTACCTCTAACAGTTTCAGCTGTAAAATGATGTGACCTCACTGTCAATCTAGTACTGCACTTAAATTTGTAAAGTCTAGGTACCAGAAAAGTCACCAGAACAATTACCAAGAAAATATTTATAGAAAAGGCATAGGGAAGCTACATTACAACAGTGGGAAAGTGATAATATTGCAGATTCTTTTTTGGATTTTATCAAGAAGCTCTAGATAGATAACCAGATGTGGCAGCAATATTTGATACATAGACAAATGATTATTGAAACTCAAAAAAAAAAAACCTTATGCTATAATTCAAAACTATAAGGACAGAATTTTCATGAAATTTACAAAGACAAATCTCCTGACAAATAATTGAAAACCGTGTCATTGTACATCTGTCTATATTTCTGAGAGGTATTGTAACTATTTACGCTATTTACATTGTTCAACTAGGTTGTCCTCATCTTTATTTGCACATTCACAACCTTTTGGCCATCATATACTCCAACCTCCTTCAGGTGTTATTTTTTGAATTTCAAACCAAATCAGAATAGCCAATCTGTATGTTGGTATTTCTGAAGCATGATAGCTGTCATTGCAAAGAACGGATGAAATGTCTGTTTTCATGTATTCTATTACACATTTTATTCATTTTTTTTTTTTTTTTTTTTTTTTTTTTTTGTAGATGTCTTTTAGTGATTGGTTTCATGTTTTGCTACTTGATTTATATCTTTTCAACAATTTTTTATTACTACAATGGCTAAAAATGTCATAGCATACCCCGAAAAAAAGTTCATGTTCTGTGTGCGATCTGCCGAAGAAAAATTACAAAAAGTATTTAGCAAAAATCTACTTCAATGACTAGAATCTATGCTAATGTTCTCCCCTCCCCTAAATGGCGTGACCAATCAGAAAGATCTCTCGATGAACCAAAGCCGTTGTTTTTTGCTTATAAAGGCAGATTTTCTGAGCTGGTGAGCCAAACATGCATTTTTGCTTGTGAGAAGTGAAGGTTGGACATGTGACCTCATTTTGTTGTTTCTACTTTGCTTGTTGGACTGTTACGATGGACTATTGTTTGAACTGCAATTTGGCTACAAGTGTCGCAGTCGAGAAACAAGAAATCTTTTGCAGTTGCTACTATAATTTGACAGTCTTTTCTTTACTTCAATAAGCTATTTTGGCATTTACTTTGTCTCTAGCAAGATGGTGGAAAGACCGTTCAACATAAAACTGATCCTCGAATTCAGTGGTGATGCAAGTAGACAGTCTGTGGTTGAATGGATCAAAAATGTGTACCTGGTTTGCGAATTATGAGAGATCACGAAGATTGAACGGATTCTTCCACTGCGCTTGAAAGGCAGCGCCCTTGCTGTGTATAGGCAGCTGAGCAAAAAACAGAAAAGTGACATTGAGCAAATAAAGCTCGCTCTACTAACCGCGTTTGGAACTGACCGGTTTGTGGTCTATGACCAATTCCAGGCGCAGCGTCTGCGACCTGGCGAGATAGTAGACGTATATTTGGTGGAATTAAAGAAGCTCGCCGTACCGATCGCACCGCTTCCTGAAGAATGGATGACCTGTGCCTTTGTGTCTGGATTGCCTAGTCATGTTAAGCAGATACTCCGTGCATCATCCAGAATGAAGGACATTACGCTAAATCAATTGTTGACCAGAGCCTGTGCTATCATGATCAACGAAAAAGAGGTTGATGAACCAGTGGCTGCAGTCATTCAGCCAATTGAACAGAGGATCTGACCCCAGCCATCCATTGCCATGGCGATATCACCTGCTATTGGTGCTCAGGGCCAAATCATTTTGCCAAAGACTGCCGCTATCAACAAGAAGAAATGCACAGCAGGTCAGCGCAAAAGGCACATCTCAATTTATGATGTTTCTAATGTCATAAAGTAGGTCACATTGCCTCTAAGTGTCCGGGACAGTGGAGCAGAAAAGATCGACGTACTAGCGGCCGATGAAAAGGCTCTCAGAAGCCAGGGAGTCGGAAACATCAAACTCAGTATCAATGATGGTGATCCCGTCACAATCTGTGTTGGTCGTGGAGAGCGTGTTATTAGGTTTTGATCTGCTCCTTGGGATGGACATTATTATGGAGCTGGGCAGCGTATGCATCACAGAGGTGGGCGAAGTCAAGTTTTTTGATCCGCTCATCTGTGCTGCTTTGAGGATCAACGAGCCCGACTTTAGCACAGAGTTTGACCAAAGGACGAAGACATGGACAGCACTGTGGAAATGGTTGGAAAATAACCTGCCAGAAAAGCTCCAGAACCGAGTGTCAGAGTATTCGGTGCCTGACCGCATCAAGGAAGAATACCAGCATGAATTGCAGGTGTAGCTGGACAATGGATGGCTCACTCCGTATCCCGAGAAAGAGCTTGGTCCTCCAAGAGGCCTCATCCCATTGATGGCCGTGGTACAGAAGAACAAAGGAAAGGTGCGCCCTGTACTAGATTATAGAGAACTGAATGAACATGTAGACATATACACGGCTCATGCTGATTTGTGTGCACAAAAATTGAGAGAATGGAGAAGAAAGGGGTCCAATGTCTCTGTGATTGACCTTTGAAAGTATTGCGGTCGAGAAACAGAAAAAATCTATTGCAGTTGCTACTATAAGTTGACAGTCTTTTCTTTACTTCAACAGAGAATATCCAAGAATTTAATTTTTTCTGATTACTGATTGCTTACTTTTATGATGGTGTTGATGACTACATTCACCACCAATGTGCAGGTTCAAGACTGGAAACTCCCAGTTTCATAAAAACTTGCTCCCGTCATCCATTCCCTATTACGTTTGACTTTGCAAGAGTTGATTGAAGGCAAAAGAAAATCAGAGTATGAGAAAGTGCTGATGGCATGTTTAAGGTAGGCCAGGAAGTGACCCACACACTTGATTTCATGACCCTCCTCTGCGGCACATATGGAATGAGACATATAGAATGAATGCAGTTATGAAAATGCAATGGACTATTGCTGACTCTCTTATAATTTTGAGTGGTGCCTTCTATGGCATGTTTGTCATAGCCCTCTTTTCCTGTTGGTTCAACCATTGAGGTCTGTTGTAATCATCATTCATTTGTTCCACAGTTTGGGGTCTTTGGGGTTGGTCATGCTTAGTATGGATCCTTGTCTTTGGTCTTGCTGCCAAGCAGGGCAAAGATGCAAAGTAAGAAAATAACACTCAAATAAATTAAAAAAAAATTAAATACTATTTTTTATGTCAAGTCCTTTGTACAGTAATTGGTTAAATGAAGAGTTCACATGCGAACAATTATCAACCCAGCCTGCTTCTAACTTGGACGTGACACTCTTGTTGACTTGATAAAGTTTGTTTTGCTGATTTGGTAATGTTTGGTACAAAGCTGATGTCTGAGGTTCTCGTCAGCAAATAATCATAACCAGTTGCTGGAACAAACTCTCTTCTTCTTGCTTCAAGGCATCCATATTTATTGACATTCAACCAAACTGGCATGGGGCATGGTGCACTTGGAGAATTTGGTGTTTCCCCTGCCCACTATCTCCATTGTCTGGGCCCTGAGAACTAAATTACTTCATAATTTTGGGGAATTCCCTTCATCTATGGGTGATGGTTACAAGCCTTACTCTGCTTCATAACTTCCACTTTCACTTATCATGTATGGGTGGCTCCTCCACCTACCTTGGTGTCTCATCTTCACCTTCTACCATAGCAGTAAAGATTAATTTTAAGTTTGTTGTTTACGAAAATAAAGTTTCCCATTCATGGCACATATTTTTAGCTGTGTGCAATGTGTCAATCATTGTTGCCCTTTTGGCCTGTCACAGTTCAAATCCACATCCACCTTATGTTTTTCATTGTTCTAAACCCCAACACACGATTCAGGTGGCTGTCTATATGAGAATTAAAATCTCACAGGTTTTATTCATTGTCCCTTATCAGGGGACTGTCAGTATATTGTTCCTTCTATTCAAAGAAAGCTTTCTTATAATTAATTACCAGTAACAAATAGTGTCACATGCATGCAATGAAATCTAACTCTGTACTTTCTCAAGTAAAAATATTTGATAACTTTTCATAAACTTTGCATGCCTGTATTTTCCATTTTTTGCAACCTAATTGAAAGCATGTCTTTTATTGTTTATTAGGTGGGCTGCAACTACCCCATACAGCTGACGTCACCATTGTATACACCAGGTTATTCTCTTGACCCACTGGTCAGTTTTACCAATACAGTGTATTGTGATGGGGCCAACCAATTTCCAGTTCCAAGTGACATCCCTTATCCACGCAATACCCTTTTTGACCTGATTGGTCAGCCCCAGTTAGCGGCTGGGGGCACTTATGATGCTGGCTCTCCTTGTCGAATGTCTAATCATGGCATTGCACTGAAATTCATGCTAACTGGTCTTCTCAGTGGCATTGCATCTCCGGTTTCTGTTATTAGAATGTCTCCACCTTTAACACAAAAGAATGCATCCATGTACAAACCTCTTTTGGCAGTCGGTACTTATCACCATTTTTATTTTATTTTTCTTGCTGATAAATATCTATACATGAATGGTTGTTTGGAAATGTTAATATGTATGAAAGGCTAAAATTGATGTCTTTTATGCAATACTAAATTTAAAGTTCTCTTGCTGTATGCCATGTCTCTTCAGGATGTAAGTGATCATGGCTCTCTACAGCTTCCTTTTGTTGTTGTTTTGCATGCAGTTTGTATAAAAGAAAAAAGATGCCATTAAAACATTTCTTTCTTTAAGTAATGATATAATAAAAAGTGTTTTTTTCTTTTTCTCATCTCAAAATCATCTTTGTAAAATAAAAGTTCAGGTGGACATGTATTTTTATGCTCCCCCCCCAATGAAATTTTTTATTATTTGTTTTTTAAATGCATCATTAACAGTTTCATGGCTATTGCTTACTGGATGCTAAACTTGTTGAATAATATTTATTATTTCAGGCAATCATTCTGGTTCTATACAGATATTTAATTTGTGCAGTGGACAGTTAGAAAAAGAATTTAGCCTTCATTCCAGTACTGTCAGGTATAAATATCTTCCTTATCAAACTGTAAGAATGTGATGTTATAAAAATTCTATATATGTATATAGAAATAAATGAATATTTTTTTCAAAAAGAACAATTTACAGTTAAGTAGTAATTGCTTGTAGTCTTGTAGCTTATTTTTAAATACCAGTAACTTATGTAAAATGTCTTAAATATTTTATAATAAAAGAAAACCGTTTTCTCCATTACTTAATGTATCTGTTCACTCACTCACATAACAACAGAAGATAATCTATTTCTAAAGAATTAATGGATTTTA
This sequence comes from Acanthosepion pharaonis, assembly GCA_903632075.3. Lineage (NCBI taxonomy): Eukaryota > Metazoa > Mollusca > Cephalopoda > Sepiida > Sepiidae > Acanthosepion > Acanthosepion pharaonis. Next base: position 1,715,111 of record CAHIKZ030003485.1, read on the forward strand.
TTTTTTAATCTAACATTTTTGTTTCTAGAATTATTATGTATTTGAAATAGAGGTCCCCCCCATTTTTATTTATTAAAAAGTGTGTATTACATTTGTCTGTTGGTCTGTGCAATCGAGAAATTGCTGGGAACACATTTTCTTTAATAAGATTTGTCAAATATGTTAAAATTGTCTGTAAATTACAAATGTAAGGGAATAAGTGCTTAACTGTAGAAATAAAAATGCATAAATATATTCAACTATTTTCAGAGGAATAGAGTGGGCTGGATTACAATCGTTCATGTCTTATGCCTACCCTGAGCCAAATGCCAATGGATTAGTAAAAAATGAAATCTTACTGGTGGATATAATTTCAGGTGAGTTTTCAAATAAACTGTTGTCAGTACTTCTGATGGAACTTAGTCCAGCTATTTCTAACTTTAGAGGTTAGTGCTTTAACCATTATGTCATCAAAACATACATTAAAGCTTTTATTATATATAATGCCTTTCACCTTGAGTTGATGCATTTAGTGTTATCCTAGAAATAGGCTTTCAAATTTGAATCTGAATTTTTATCTGATGTAATTATTAATGTGATTATATTTAAGCTTCAGAAATTGATTTCATGAAACAGTTAAGCAAAATGAACATTTTTTTTTTTTTTTTTTTTTTTTTTTTTTTCTGTGACTAGAATTGAATAGGATATTCATCCTTACTAGATACAAAGAAAATTGTTTAAGTTTTAAAAAATCAGATCAATGAATTAAACATGCAATTGTTTCTTTATTAAGAAATGTAATTTATTTCATAGATAATGTTGACTGGAAAATCTCTTTCTTATTCAATTAACTACAAAACATCTAATTGAAAAGAATGAGTGATGATCATTAGATTTTTTTTACTCTGGACTGATATTAAAATGTAAGGATCAGCAAAGTGAATTGTTATTTTCAATATTTCAATAAAACATTAAAAAATGTGAATTTGAGATGTTTCAATTAAATTATAAATGTTACAAAAAATTGTCTGGCAAAATTAATCTGTATTCTAAGTTTTAATATTTTGTTTAAGCCATTGACTTTCCATCTTCTAAGCTCATTAAATTTAGTAGAAATATTTAAAATTTAATATTTTTAAGATATATTTTATCACAAATAATATATTTTTTTATTACAATAAATAATTGGCTAACAAATTAAAAATGAACCAAATTCTTAATTAGGTAACAAAAAATGAAAGTTGAGAAATTGAAAGAACAGAGAAAAAATGTTTCTCTTTGTTTAATTTTGGATTGTAGTCAGATGAGATCCAACAATTCTTAATTATTTCTTTATTAAGAAAACATTGATCTTTTTAACAAGCAGTAAAGTTGTGTTCTTTAAATTTTAAATCATTTTCAGTTATTTCTTACTGCCAAGAAATTTTATTTTCATTTATTTACATTATCAACTTAAAATCTTTTTTCTACTAATTATAGACTTATCATAAACCTAAAATAATTACAAAATTTAAATGTTAGATATTGTTCTAATATTGATTTAATCATTTTAAAACCTTTTACATCTAATTGTTGTTTAAGAAGTAGTAGTTTTAGTGCTGACACTAATCTAGCTTAATTTATTTGGTTTACCAAAAAAATTGATTTTTCTCGTAAGTAAATGGCCATTGTATAATGTTTTCGTAATTTTTATTTGCAATGCCAATTGATAGTTAATAAAAAATAAATTGCCCTTTTCAAAAGAATTCTCTGAGTTTGAACAATTTTCAATAAACGCATTTTTTCTTTCAGGAAACGAGACTCAAGTTCGTGTACGAAGAGATGAGGAATCCCCAATTTATGCATTACGCGTGTCACCCATGAGGTGATCAGATTTTTAACATCTTTCAGTTGTGAAAATTAGCTATTGTCATGATGCTTGAAAATCTCCATCTGACTTCTGCAATATCACGGTTCCTTTCTATTGTTGATGATATCAGTTTTGAAACTTATGTAACTGGTTGATTGGCAGAAATTGTCTATTAGCTTTGTATAAAATGAAACAACAACAATAGCTACTATATCGTTGCTTCTAATCAGAGGATGGCATTTATTAGATGATCAAGTCTGGACAAGGTTTCAGGCCTGAAAGTTCATTGGCACTAAGACATAGCAACTTAGCAAAAACCTCATATGATCAGATTTTATTTGTTCTGCATAAAAGTGAGGATGTAAAACATATGCAAATTATAAAACTTCTTTTCAATAATTTTATGATCTCTCCTCCTTTCTCATGTGGTTGTACAAAATGTTTATTAAACATGCCAAAGTTAATTATTTTTAGACAATTGCATTATTAAGAGAGCTCAGACCTATGACCACCATTTTTTTTACATTGTGGAAATCCACTAATTTTAACATTTCTAATTTGTTGTAAAATAAAATGATAAATTAATGCTAAAATGATGTGCAATAAATATTGAACAGTTTAAAAATAGTGAAAAACTATGTAGAAAAATTGTAGCATTAACATGATCTTTATTCTAGTTGTAAACCGTAGTAAATAAAAATAACCCTCAAAGACATTGTAAATACTTGGTTTTGCATACATGTAAAATATTTCCCTAGAAATAAGAGTAGCCAAAAATAAACCCTACATTTAGATTGACCCACATTTTTTTTATCTTTGGTAAAGTTAGTGTTTTATTAATTTTTATTCTTTAGAGGTTTCTTTTATAAATTCTCTTCATATTAAAAACTTTTTTTGTAGACAATATTTCGTGATTACATTCAAAGACAAACCATTTGAGTTATGGGATCTCAAGAATTTGTCTTTACTGCGAGATGTGAGGAAAAGTACTGCACGAATGACAGCTGTTGTAAGTAGAAAAATTTTAAAATAATTAAGCATTATGTGAAAAGTGGTTCTTCATTGTCAGTTCACAAATTGTTTGAGATTCTCAGTATTTTTGGTTGATATATTCTGCAGGCTTTGTGTTAAATTGCCAGAATTTTTAATAAAATGTGTACTTAATACTATGTGAGATTGCTATGCTCTGTTGTAGAAGCTGCTAACATCTCTGGTCAAAAAAGCTGCTGACATATAAAGTTCTTTCCCATACATTTACTGCATTTTCATTCCAATTTAATCCATAACACTTGTTTATAACTACCTAGCACCAGTAGTCATATTTTAATCTATCTGAAAGTCAGATAAGATAATTTCATTGTTTAACTCATTGTCTAAATTAGTTTCTTTGTCCTGAATTCTCACAATTTGAAGGAATATGTTGGTTGAAAATGTTCTGATAAAATGCTATGAAGATCATCTTCATTAGGAAATACATAAGGTCAATTTATGAGTTTCTCTCTTGAAAAATTATTTAACTTATATGCTTTCTATATTTTGATGTTTATATAGAAACACAAGCCTTACATCACATCATCATAGTTGATAAAAATGGTAGAATATGATGTATTACTGAGTAAATATATTGTTTCATTATAATCTACAGAAGTATAAAAGTGACATAATGATAAAATTGGTACTGTTCTCATGCATGTATATACACATACAAGTACAAACTTAGTTTGAATTCTGGTTCAAGTTGCTTGTATTATTTTTGCACTAATATCCTGGAAAAGACAAATCCATCACTACTTTCCTCACTGTCCCACTATCAATCTTCTTAGTCTTGCCATGATAGTCTGCCATAATGTTAGAGAAAAAGAGAAATGACACAATCTGCTCATTCCTGGTTCTATAAAATATAACAGGCAAAAATAAATTGCTACTTTATTGCCAACATTAATAGACATAGACCATAAAAAGAGAAATAATTGAACTTTTGATATATTTATTGTGTTTTATATTCATATTCTATTCTTATATAATAGACTGTCTTTGTAATCTACTTACATATAGCAAACTTTTGGTACCTGCAAACACATAGTTGTTCAGGTTACAAATTTATCCCTTTGACTTACTGGACATTGCAACATGGACTAACTCCTAAGGAAATAATTCTGTCTATATTTCTGAGATGAGGTATTTTGTACACCACTCACATTATTCGGACTATTGATAATATGGCACACCTGAAGAAGGCTGGAGTGTACAATGGCCAAAGCTTTGTGATAAATATAGCACAGGTTGAAATCATAGACAATGAACATCATTGTAAATTTTGTAAACTTAAGGAATCAGCACATATGCTAGGCCACAAAAATCTCCTGAGATGACCAAGCATAGAAATGAATACAAAAGGGGAACCAGTAATAAGGAGTACCAGAGAAAAGTGATAATAACAATAAAAATTCCAATATGAGCTCTGGTAAAAACATGCAATGATTACAGCAAAAATTGCAATATGAGCACTGTTAAAAAATGTTGCTAAAGACATTAGGTTTATAATACCCAGAAATTCATACACAGATGTCCTCAAGGACACCTGGCACAGTGGATAAACACGTTAGTTAGATCCAGTGACAGGACTCAAAGAGTGTGAGTTCAATAAATCCAAAAAATACCAAGAAATCTTTTCATAGATTTTTAAAAAATTAAATTATTTAGATGACAGATCAATTTTTCTTTAAAAAATCACTGAATTTTTCATGTCTGTCAAAATTTGATCAAATTTGCATTGCTCTATAAAATATCATAAATCCCAACCTAGTCACAATTTTTTTTTATAATCTCTTTTTATAATCATTAAATGAAATTTTATATTTGTTGGTAAAAAACCTTTGTTTTGAAGAAAGTTCTGTGAATAACAAAATTTGTATTTATGATTTGTCAATCTTGGAAATAACAAGTGAAACTACAATCTTCTTGGTTTACTCTTGCCTGTTCAGCTGCTATAGCCCACAACAATCACTTCTTCTGGTTATGCCAATGTGGTAGCCAGGATCATAACAGAAGCTTCTTTGTAATAATTGTAAGCAAGTTGTTAATGAGGCTAAGTAACTGTTTGCTGATAGAATGCGACACCATATAATCTCTCACAAGTTTGATTCTCACCTCTGTGAGAGTTTATTAAACTATGGTAAATCCTCAATTCTGCTTCTCTTCAATCAGTGTTGTCCTATTCTACTGCTAAAGCAGAATGCTTTGCTCATAAATTTTCTTACAATTACACTCTGGGCTTGTCAGGAATATCTTTTCCTGATTTTCTATCTAGAACCAAGTCTCTACTGTGGGATATATATAACTCTGTCCATGGTTTCTGCTATCATTTCCAAACTAGATCCCCACAAGGCATGCGAACTTGATGGTATCTCAGCAGTTGTTTTATTGTCCAGTATCTATATTGATAACACAGCTATTTATTCATGCCATAATAGTAAGTCCAATAGGTTTGATAAAGCAAAACTTGCAGCTGATCTCAAAAATAACCTTCAATCTGTTGTTAACAGGGGCAAGAAATGGCTTATACATTTTAATATCTCCAAAATTAAACTACTATCTTTTAGTCATCATAGAGAACCATTTCATTGTTCCATAAAAACTCATTGCACCTTCTTGGTCTCGCATTTTCCACTGACATGAAATGGAATGATTATATTGAATCTGCTGCTAGGAAAATTGGTTCACTGTGTCATGCCAGACAATTTTCTATAAATATTTTTTTATAGCATTTGTTCTAATGAGCTTTCTTTTTTGGTTTGTTGACCTCATGAATTTAAGAGTAGTTAAGATTGGTAAACTAGATCTCTTTTATTTTTATTTTACTGTTGAAATAGATGTAACTGTAAATTCTATTCTAATAGTTTCTTCTCTTGCACTTCTCACTGTGAAATTCTTCTGGTGTTTTATTTTCCTGTCAACTACAATCTTCAAAAATTTAAATGCAACATCAATCACCTCTTTCTGAATTCTTTTTTTTATTGTCCTTTTTCTTCACTAACATTTTCTCATTCTTTTTCGCTCTCAGTAGCCTCTTGCATCTTAGTAGCATTATTGCCTTATTTGAGGTGAAATGATTAAAAAAAGAAAAGAAATATTCATCAGTATCATTTTATTTATGCCATGTGGAAATATCGCATTTTTAACACTCATAGTTTAACTTATTCTCTAATTTAGTTGGCCATTTTGAGGAATATGCATTACAAGACACCATAATTTTCAGTTAAAGATTTTCAAGAAAAATATTAGCAAAGAGATAGTTTCTAGTTCACAATGACACAGGTTTACTAGTCAGTGCAAAAGGACTGTATTTATCTGCACACCCATTTAAGTAGAATATGACACAAGGCTGTATTTAAGTTGGGAACTCCATGTATACATGGGATGGGTAACAATTGCTCAGTTTCCCACAGCACTTCTCTGTTGGGACAGGCCTCAAACATAATGACCTGACCATCTTAGTGTAATAGGAGAGGTGTGATCTGGATCTGGGCATATTGTTCTTTGAATCCCACCCAACTAGAAATGGTTAGGGTAGATTGTAAAGGGACTGACTGAGACAGAAAACTCCAGCTTTTATTTAATCTTGGAAGAGGAGTCCATTTGAAGAAAAGTATGATAGCATTTTTAATTTGGAAAGTTTCATAATAGAATTTTAACAGTAAGCATTAAGAAGAATTACTGCAATCTCCCCTTTTGTACATGTGGTGGCATCCATCAGTTTCAAGAGACTATGGATCTGTGCCTGGGTATATTGTTTTCTTTTAATTTAACTGGTGGTGGTAGTGCTGCATCTGTATTTCCCAATCAAACAAAAATGTGATGCTAGAGTATCCTTTTTTAAGCAGAATTTTTTTTAATCTGAGATTGACAGTTATCATCAATGTTGTCCAAGGGAACACAGAAATTGATACTGTTTGGCACTAGTGTTTTTGCAGGAGTTGCCAAAATGAGGTTGTGCTGCCTCTATCTTTAGGCTTTATCTTCTAGCTTTTTACATGATTGGGCATGGCTGCAAGACAGAAGAGGATTGAAATCAGGAACTACCCTCCCAGGCTAACATGTTCCATCTACTTGATTTAAGCATTACTCCTCCCATTTATATCATGCATTTTGAGTATATCCATTAAAAATAATGATTTCTTATTGTTTGAAAGAATATTTATCTCCACTTGGTCAAAACTCCATCATTGCCCATACAAAATAGTCATTCCAAAAATTTTACACAATATAGGAACAAACAGGTAGTACTTGTTGGAAGTTCAAACAGGAGCATTTGGTGTTACAATAATAGATAAATATACAAAATGTAATTTTTACAAGAAGAAATTCATATATAATTCAAAAAATGTGTTTTGCAAAAGAACTTCCAGCAACAAGTTTTAAACTCTCATCATCAAATTCATAATTACAGATTTTTCATAATTTTGTACACAAAATGTGAATTGAATTATGGGAAGGATTATTTCATTTTACTTGAAAGCATTTGTTACACCTTTCAGTAAGAATAAAAAAGGAATTACATTCACCCAAATACTGCTTTATTATGTTTATTAGGAATGGTTTCCTGCTTCCAACATCCGTACACTGAAGAGAAAATTAAATTCTGAAAATAAGGAAAGTGAGAATCCTGTGAATCTTAATGCTGACAGTCTTTCCACATCTTCATTGGCCAATTTGGAAAGTTCTTCAGGGTATGGGATTGTCTTTCTCATTATTTTCTTGTGTTTATTTTTTCTTGTTTTTAATTGGGTCTATTGTTCATTTTATTTCAAACACCATTTAATTTGTCAAAAAAAGTATCTTTTATTATTTCATATTACTGTCACATATTTCAATAAAATTTTATTGTACTTATCACTTGAACACATTACAAATTTAGATAAATGAAAAATTGCATATTTTTTTAAACAAAATAATTCTTGTCATCCACAATTTCAAGACATTGTCCTTAGATATTTCTGTTTGTGTTTCATGTCTGACTTGTCCAAGATATTTTGTTTTTTGTTGTTAGAGTAAAAAAAGTCTTTTGATTTTATTGACTAATGTGTGTTCTTCTTGACTACAATAGTTCTGAAGATTCTTCAAGTCCTGATGTTGTTGACACTCTGTCTGCTCTGCACTGGTATGTAAGAGAGTGTGCGTGTTCATTGAAGTGGATGTTTGCGGCATGCATTCTTGCAAAATTAGCAAGTTTCTCTGATAAGTTTTTCTTTCAATCAGAAATTAACATTACATACCAAAGATCACTGTTCAAATTTAATTGATTTTAAATAGGCACTTTTGTAAATTCTAATGACAATTTTATTAACCACTTGAAACAGGCTGATATCTTGCAAGAAATTTTTTTTTTTCTTTTGGAGCAGTTGATGAGATATTTTAAATATGTTATCACCTACTGACTGTTAGTATACAGGGTGTGATGGGTAAATTGTCGCCATTTTATATTTTTAATTTCATGCATGCACATTCTTTGGTTTTTGATTTTGTTGACTGCACTGTATAGTAGGGTCAGTTAGGCACTGTCTGTAAGAAAAAGCACCATCATGCAAATCACTCTGCCAGAAATTTATAAATGGCATGCTGTACTGCTTGGCATTTGCACCAGAACCTCCCATATGAAAATTTCAGAGTATTTGGGAATAGTGCGAACTATTCAGAAAGAGTTGGATGAGTCTAATGGTAGTTATGAAGGTGTTTGTAGTGATCTTTAGTAATGGTGATGTTATTCCTCCATTCATCTTCCCACTGGGCCTCAGACTCAGCACAGGCTTACATCAAGTGCTTTGAGGAGGTAGTGCTGCCCTGGGTCAAAAGGGTGGCTGCTGGAAGACCCTATATCTGGCAACAGGACTCTACACTATGCCACACAAGTAGGAGAACTCAGTCATTACTGTCAGTTAATTTCTGCGACTACATCACCCCTTACTAACCACCTAACTCCGCAGACAGCAACTCCCTTGATTATTCATGTGTGGGGCACAGTTGAGCAAGATAGCAACAAAACTCCTTGTAACACCAAAGATGAATTGAAAGCAAGGATTATGGAATACCAACTTAAACAAGGAGACTATCCAGAAGACTCACAAGAGATTCCAAAGTTGTCTGGAGGCTGTGGTTGTAGCTAATGGCGATTTTATTGAATAAATTTACTCTTTAGTATTTCAAGATATTTGTGTGTAATTTTGGTAAATATATCTGTTAAAATGAGATGTCAGTATTATTTTCATTTTTGCATAATTTAGACCACAATTTGTCCATGGCACCCTGTATGTGTACCCCAGGGAGATGGGGAAATTTTTTGCCAACATGTAATAAAAAAAAAAAAAAAAAAAATTTTTTTTTCTTTAGATCAAAAACATTAAAAAAACACAAATGATTAAAAATTTGCAAAAAGCAGGGATGAAGATTAAGTTTAAAGTTTCATATATAGTAAAAATGTAATTTCTTCTGTAAGTGTTACAGAATGTGGAGATCAGTCCAGAATAGGAAACTGTTGGACAGAAGCCCCTGTATGCATGGAATTTGGACAGTGATGAATTGCCTTTTGCTAAGTTTTGAATATAAGACCAAAGCAACATGAAGACAGCAGATAGCTGCAAAAATGTCTCCCACACCCAAATTCCTTAGAGAGGTTAGCCAGCACATGACAGAATGCTAAGCCAAGGAGTCAGCATGTGTTCCCCTGAAGATCCTCCTCCTGCTATTTTACTGTTTTGATCACTTATTTTGTAAAAAAAAAAAACTAAAATTCAAAGTAATCCAAAAAAATTTAGATAGACTGATCTATCCATATGACTGTCTTTCTCAAGAAGTAAAGAAGTCATGGCAATCTGCAGATAATAAAGAAAAGTCATCTGTGGAGAGTATTGTTCACCTACATTCTCATGATGTTTAAAAAAAAAAAAAAAAGAAAACCTTTTCATTCTCAGCAAAATATCCTGCAACATATTCCATAAGAGACATTTTAGTAACTTTTCCACTTGAATGCTTCTTCTTCTTTTGATTATATTAACCTAAATCCTTTTCATTGAAACCGATCATTCTTTTGGACAGTCTTATTTTGAAACCTACTCCAATCAATTATAATATTTTCTTAATCTGATAAAGCTGATATGGGCAAAAAATTTTCCATTTGATAAGTGATTTATTTACTTCGCCATTCTCTCTTCTTTCTGTCATTTCTCTTTGATAATATTGAAAATGTTGTCATATTTTCTAAATTATAGATATTCTATCAGATATTCACCCAAATCCCACTTTATTCAAATCAACGTCCAGAAGTTCAGTTTAAACATCAAGCTTTGTACTTCAGTTCCTTCATACCCACTGAATTAAAATTGCCACAGTTTATAGATTTTGAAATAAAAGAAATAAAATTTGTACTTTATTTTTTAACTCTTTATTATTTGATCCTTTCTCTGGAATTTACTGATTTCTTTTAGTGTTTTGCAATTAAATATTCAAAAGTTGATCCCAAGTTGATAAATTGCCATATTTTTCAATGTTTATGACTTGCATATTTCTTTTCACCAAGAAAAAGACTTCAAAATGTAAGATTTTATAATCTGAAGGTTATAAATTTCAGGCATCTGACATCTTTTGCTGTGAGAAAATGCATGCACATTTTTTCTTGAAAATGAGGTTATTTGTTAAATACTGAAGAATACACTAATCTTTCTTTTTGTGTAATATTGAATTAATACACAAGGCTGTATCTGTTTAGCCAACCTTGCTTGAAAATTTTATATTTTAATTATCTCTACTTAAAGGAAAACGTTTCTTGATTAAAATGGCTTTTAAAAAATTCTGTTTTGATTTCTGCAATTCAAAATGCAGCCAAATTGTCAGAAATATTACTTTATTTTTAAAATCAATTTTTTTATAACAGTTAAACATTTTTGAAATTTTAAATTTATGAAAAATATTTTATTGCAAACTTCACTTTTCAAAGAGAAAAATGTTGATTTCATTAATTTTAATCAAGTGATATTTCACTTGTAAATTGAGTTTTGTCCAAAAAGGCTCAGTGGCATTTTTTCTACTTTTTTTGAGAATTTAATAATGTTTCCTGAACAATTCAGACTTATCCTTATTTTATTTTTATTATTTTTTGTCTGTTATACTCATTGGCTGTTTCCCTCACTTGATTTTGACATTGGGCTGTGAATTGTGATGTTTCTCTTGGAGAAAAACAAAACAAATCCTGCTTGATACTCAAAAACTTGGATTAAGCAAAGCCCAGAAAATGCATCAATCAAAACATAAAAGCAAAATGAAGATCACCATCCAAATAATTTGTACAATGAAAAAATTAGTCATTTCAATATTGATTAGCAATTTAAATTTTTCAATGTTTTTATTCTTTGAAGTGAAATTTACCAAACTTTACCAAAAGAATTTTCTTGTTTGATGCCATTTCTAAAATGTGTTTTGTAATTTTACAGGGATAACAAACCAAACCCCAAAGTCATTGGCAAAGAGCACTTGGTATTCACTGATCAAGAAAGCACCTTGTACCATTTTGTCATTGAAGGAAGTACGTTCACTGATGTCTCTAAGATTCCAGTTGAAGTAAGTTAACTGTCTTCATTCTTCCACAAATTTTGAGGGCTATTCCCTTCATCTTTGTTGTTTTTATCACAATGTTCAGGTCAGTACACTCTTTAGCTTTCCTTAAACATATATTTTGTATAATGTAATCTTAAAAAGAAACAGATTCACAAATAATTTGAGTGTGGAATTAAGGCTTTCTTAAAAAAAATTAGCATACAAATTAGTTTTTGAGTGATATGACCAGATTATTTTCCAGTCTAACTTGAGTCTTTCTGAGAAGAAAAGTGTGTTCCAATTGAGAAATAGTAATTCTTATAGCTTTCAAGCTAATCACAATTTGTTTCATGGACACATAATTTACGAAATGTTGAAACATAGCAAATGTAAAATATAAGTACATCTGGATAATTTTTATTACAATGCAGTATTTTTTTTTGTTATGACAAGCATATTAATTCAAATTAAAGAGTTTCAATATTCTTTATAGAACTAAAATCTGTCAATATTTTTTCTGATGAAAAGATAACCTTTTACTTTCAGTGTTTTGGGGCTTACAAACATAAAAATATTAGAAATTTTTCTACTTGAACATCACCATAACGGTACATGTGATGGCATTTCATTTCTTGGTTGTGTTGTCAGGAACAGGGCAAGAAATGATTAGATGACTTTAACTTGAGAAGAAAAAAAAAAAAATTTGTATCAACTTCATTAGTTAAGAGTTATCAAGAATTCATCAAGGAAATTTGCCTGTTTTGTGTAGCTAACCAAAATAATACTTGGTTGAATGGTAATACTGGTATACAAAGCTTCACAAAGAGCATAATAATAATACAAAGTCTTTAGTTGAGTTTTATGTTGCTAATGAAACAAATCCATCAGTTGGATCAAATTGCTGGAGAAACTGAGTTTTGAGAGTCACTTAACAACTTAGGAAATTCTGAGGTATGTACTTGTGTATGATAAAAGTTCACAAAATCCAAATCTCCATGAATACACATGCAACCTCCTTGCAAAAATCTTCCTTTTGTAGTAGTTCAGTGGGGACCCTTATCAGATTTTTGATTTGTGGAGCATCGAAATGGATTAGCATATTCTATGTGATTCATTCCACTCAGTGAAATTTGAACAATGATTGGTTAGCAGAATCTAATTTACTGACTTTGTTCAGTGGTGAAGCATTTCTCTGCAAAAGCAGCATGCAACATGAAAGCGTTTTTGCCTTTGTGGATATGTCACCATTTTCTTTTGTAAATCATCTGAGAAAATGATCAAAGGATCTGAAGGAATTCCCAAATATAATAGCTTGTCTTGTGAGATCATAAAACTGAAAATATACTTGGCATTTTCATTCCACAAATCATAAAATTTGTTAACTTCCTTTTTCTTGCAAATCCTGTAGTTACATTTGTATTTGCATTTTTTTTTTCACTTCACTCCTTCATTGTGTCAAATTTGAATATATGCGCATATTACTCTAATTAGTTCAGAAATTTGCTCTAAAGTTGTGGTTAACAAGTTAATTTTTCAAGTCATTGCTAGTTTAGTGAGATTAATTAATTCTCATTAAATGCTCACTAAGTTTAGTAAATACTAATAAGTATTTTAAAATAAAAGCATAATTTTAAATATCTTTTAGTTCACATCCCACTGCTGCTAGCACCATCACCTTTAACAATACTATTTTCAATAATAAAATCTTTCTTTTAAACATAACAGATAAAAAAGCACTTATACACAATAAATTTTCTCTAACGCTATAGAGGAAACTCCATCCTGTCAATTGTCAAAAGTTTTACACTTAAGTGAATTCATTATATTGAATGATTACCATTCAACTTTTAGAACAGAAGCTAGAAAATATTCTTTTAAAATTATCTTAACTGCCATTCTACCCAAAATGCAGAAAAACTAAATTTCACTATGCCATTTCAGACAGTAGATTGCCATGTGCTACTTTTGTAGGTCATTGTTAAACAAGTTCTCAACTCTTTGAAAAATTATTTTGTTCATTATTTCCTTTTGTAATCTATTAATATTTTTATCATCCATTTTATGAACAATAAATTATATAAAAACAGAAATTAATGTTTTGCAATCCAGATGTCTAACCATAAAAATGATTTAATGATATAACAATGACTGCTAAAATTCTTTTAAAATTGGATCATATTTTTTCTATGACTTATTCAAATAATTATCAACCAGTTTGTTTTTTAGCCTTCCTCAAGTAATGTGTCAATTTCCAAAGAACTAAGAGCTCATTTCTTCAGATAGATTTTTCCTAATTTAAACTGCTAACATGTGTTCCATTTTATTTCTCAACAGAGCGGTTTGAGCGTGATTACTTCTTTGGCATGGAAGAACGACCATTTAGCATTTGGGGATATGGATGGCATATTATGTATTTGGGATCTGAAAGGAAGAATTTCAAGGTAAATAATAGAACTTATTGACTTTGCTAGATATATACCTTCTACAGTGTGATGTGATCTTACTTGCATTAATTCAAACTCTGACTTCAGCTATTTGAATAGATGAAAAAACATTGACACAATTGTAGTTGCACGAATCTTTTTTTTCTTTCTCAAAGGCATTAATTTTTGCTTGAACTTTTGAGGTGAGGAATTATTATTTTACACAGATTTGTTCAGAAATTGGCAAATTACAATAGAAACCTGAAGAATTCCAGAACATACATTGTCAGAAACAAGACAATGTCACGTCCAAAGAAATCTGTTTAAATGGGCAAAAAGTCACATTAAATCCTCAGTCATTGTAATTGACTTTGTTGCTTGGTAAACACATTACTTAAGAAAAATAATCACAGATGGATAAATGTTATGAATTTGTGTTTCTATGTAGCATATTTTGCCAATTTCAGGCTTTTGTTCACAGGTTTGCAATTTGGGTCGATAATTTAATATCACTGGAGAAAGTTCTCTTCTTTAAGGTCCTAGTTTAATGGAGACAATGTCTGAGTTACCCGTTTTCAAATGCTAATGAGTAATGTTCCTCTTTCTTGAACATACATCAACTACAGTTGAAGTATGATTTGATTCCAACAATACTTTGCCTGCATTCACAAGCCAAAATAAAATACTGGCTTCATATGTAATGGGCATTTTAGACAAAGGCCAGAATCATTTCCAATTTCTAATATATGGCCTACTTATCTCACCAATTTTTCTGTATTGTCAAACTTTGGGAATGTTATAGAAATCCCTTCTTATGGACATGAAGTATTCCTGTAAATCAGGTTTGCAATGAAACACTGGTTAGTGTATGATCACCAAAGTTAGGCAATATCCAGCCTCGTCAGTACCTAGATGGGTGACTGCTTGGAAATACCAGGTGCTGTAAGCATGGATGTGCAGGTTGTGTAAAGGATAATGGTTTGGAATTGTTAGTTGGAGAGCCGAGTTCTGATTCCAGTTGAGTTTATGTTCACTTATGTGCAAATACCTTTGGAAAAATAAGAATCCAACTATGGATTAATTATCAGGGCTAAAAAAGATGTATACAAAATATTTAGATTTTGGCATTAAATAACCCATAGATGTTGATATATCGCAAAACAAAAACAACCAACCAAAAATTTTCTAAATCAGAAATTAGTCACTATTGACATTCTTCAGTTTCTGTTTTTTCATTTCAGTTTTGGCAATTTTTGGTTTGAAGTTAGTCAATGTTTATTTTGCTCCATATTTTTATTATGAGATCATAAATTTTTATCACATTTTCTGGTGTTTTACTGGTAGTTATGTAAACATGTAATGCGACCCTTAATCAAGCTTTCCACCAACTGGCTAATAACTAAGCCACATTACATTTCAATCTTCGATCTCGTCGTGTTCACCAAAAGCTGGGAAAGGGTATGATGCATGCTTACAAAGTGACTCAATGAAAGATCAACACCACATTGAGAAATAAGGACAACTCCTCACCCATCTATTCATCCTGACATGGTGGCTGGCATTATAAAATGAAGACTTTGGAACTGTGCCATTGGCCTGTCCTTCTCTTGCTAAGAGCAGACCAGAAATCTCCCCAATCACAAGCATCACTGTTAATATAGACCAGCACCCAGATATACCACATTTCCTGTTTTGTTGCTACTAGATCTGCAAAAATCCTTCAATCATCTTTTAAATTCCATGTTACCCTTCAAAGTGAATGACTCTTAGAAGAACGAACTTCAAAATGAACTATTTTCTGGTCCATCAAACAGAAACACCAGAGATCAAAATAAAAATACTTCTTCCCTTTCTAAGTTGGTATCCAAAGTATCACAATTAGTCTCCTTGAATATTCATCATCTAAAATCAACACTCTACCTTAAAATGTTGATGCCACTCAAAAACTCATGTTTGATCAAAAGAATATTTGCTAAGATCCTGAAAAGGCGTTTTGATAGCATCAATAGCAGATTTGAGCATTGCACAAAATTTGATGCACATATGTTGCTTGGATTTGTCATCGTAAAGTTCACAGACCCATTCCAACTGAAGTTACAACCTGCAAGAGCCATGACATAAATAAAAAAAAAAAAAAAAAAAAAACAAAACAAAAAAAAATAATCGAGTGGCTCAGTTGTCAAGAATATAACCTGGATTCCACTTTAATAGTGAATTTTTATCACAAGGTCAAAAATGTGAATAAGAAAACTGACAAAAACAAACCACAAACCCAAATGTAAAGTATAATGAAATTTTAATTATACATAAAATAATTTGAGAAAAAGAATATCAGAATGTTAAAAAAAATGTATGCAGCGTGTGATATGAATACGAAAAACACGTAGCTTTTTCAGTTGATTGAAAGCAAGTACACTTAATTTTTTCTCTCTTCTCTTATATCTTTCCTCTTTTTCTGTTCTTTTTTTATATAATATTTAATGTTTCATTTTCTTGTGGGTGTAATTTTTGTATTTTCAGGGTTTTGTCTTTTTTTTTTTCTTCACATGTGAAAAAATGTTATTTCTTTTTCTATGCTTCTTTTGCATAAGGTTGATTCATTTCCATTTAGAAATGATCTTCATTGTGTTGATCATCACTGACTCCACTGAATTTTATGTAGACCTGTTTGGTCACACAAGTGTTCCATAACTGAGAGTTTATGTGAGTTGGGGATGGCATGGCACCTGTTCTCTTCATTTCAGTGAATCCATTTGCATGACGATTTCATGGATGGTTCGACTTCTTTGAGTTTTGTTGCCCTAACTGACATGCCGCATTTCTTTTATGTGCAATTTTGAATATTGAGTTAGGTGACTCCACGTGAATAATTATTTTTAGCATCCATACGACACTCGCATTGCTAGGGGTCAATCTGTTTAGACTCCACGTGTTTTTGCCTGACTGCTTTTAGCTTGCCACAGAGGTAATAGTCACAGACAGAGGGAGAAAGTTACCTATGCAACTTAACATCCCTGGATTTAGTGAATTTCAATTAGGTTGTGTTGGCATAGGATCATCACACTGAATGTAATAAAACCTTGTATAATAATTGAACACAAGTAGATAGTGCACAGCCTATTGGCAAACTGACTCGGTAGGTGTGGGACCAATAAACTATAATTTTTTCCATATTTCATTTGAACCATACAAACAGCATATATAGTCTGTGATCTTTCCAGTGCTGGTATTATATTAAAATAATTGTAATTATTTTTCTTCTTGCTTATATACAAGAAAATGTTGAAAAGTTCTAAGTCTGGCCAAGATTGGATTCCAACAGAAATTACACAACTTGCTAATAAACTTATATGCTGTCTTTTACCATTCTCCAGAAGTACTCTCTTAATTTTCTTGATATCATGCCAACAAGGGTAATGTGTGCACTTCTCTTTCCTGATATGGCTTGTTATCCCAGACTGTTCTATCTCCCATTTAGCTATAATTCTCTTATGTTCCTTATTTTGAACAATTATTTTCTCCTTTATATACTTTTCCGCATTTACATAGAGGATATGTTCAGCTGCAATATTTACATGGGTGGCAGTGAATGCTATTGCCATCCATATATCTCATGTTGCTAGAATTAATCACTCTAATTAGTATTTTAGCAAGTGTTGTTTGTTCATTTTCTGGCAGCAGTTTAAATTGAAGAGAAATAATACACAGAAAAAAGAATTATTCACCTGAAAAGGGCTTGTATAGATATGACTAAAGTATTATGGTAACAACTTCAATAACACAAAGGTGGAATACAAGTGTCGAAACAAAGATTGGAATTTCTACCTTTATTTCAAATTTCAAATGCAAATTTGGATTTAATTATTCAATTTTTTCTCAGCCCAGACACCTGATTTTTTTATGCTTTTAATTATTATTTTAGCCAACTTATTTTCAACTATTTTGTGGTGTGTTGTTAAAAGTTTAAATTGAAAAAGAAACTGGAAATAGATTGTAGTACCAACTGATTTGCTAGATTACTTCCCTTGAAGAGAACTCCCAGAGAGTGGCAAATGCTATACAGACAAAAAAAAGAGAACAACTGCTACTAACATAACACCGTAGACCTGTTATGTTTAGTTATATTTCTTCAAGCTAATTCATATATTCCTACAGCCCCAGGCTATGAACAAGTATGTGCCTTATAAAAGTTACATTACATAGATATTTGAAATTCTGATATGATATATTGTTCTTATTTTGCAACATATTCAGAATTATCTCCTCATCTTTGTGGTTTTTATATTTCAGCTGAGGAGGTGTTGTATCTTTAGTAATTCTTCAGTTTCATCTGGTATTGTTATGATGGTCAAACTTAGTAGTCGTAGATATTCTACATACACTGACTCAAAGTTGCCCATAAGCTATAGTTATAGCTCTCTGATGCTTACCTATTAGCTAAACCAATCCTACACGTCCTGGGTATGATGTTAAACTGCATCCAACAGCAAGGCCTCAGATCAAGAGGTTTTGAGGAACGTGGAACCACCTCTTAATTGCTGGTGTTCCCAGGTTCACCCTGACCCGGGGTGGTAGCACCTGTTAGGGTTCCAGCCATGGGCAAATAGTGAACTCCCAGTCTAACCCACATTCTGGGTATGACGGTAAACTGCATCCGTGTCCAAGGGTATGACAGTAAACTGCATCCACATACTGGGTATGGTGATAAACTGCGTCCAACAGAAAGGCCGTTTTTGAAAAAATAATAATATTAGAAATAATGCTGCCAGCAGTGCATTTTTGAAAAACTATATTACCAGCTATACGTTTTATGGAAAAATAGTATTACCAGCTGTACGTTTTTGAAAAAATAATATTACCAGCTATACATTTTTGAGACCCCGAAACTGAGGTAAAAAGTATTTTGAAAGTGTAAAAATACGTTTTAATACCAGAAATACTTTGAAAAAAAATTATTACCAGAAATAAATTTTTGAAGAAAAAAGACTATTACCAGCAATACCTTTTTGAGGGAAAAAAACTATTACCAGCAATACGTTTTTGAGGGAAAAAAAACTATTACCAGCAATACGTTTTTGAGGGGAAAAAAAACTATTACCAGCAATACGTTTTTGAGGGGAAAAAAACTATTACCAGCAATACGTTTTTGAGGGGAAAAAAAACTATTACCAGCAATACGTTTTTGAGGGGAAAAAAAACTATTACCAGCAATACGTTTTTGAGGGGAAAAAAAACTATTACCAGCAATACGTTTTTGAGGGGAAAAAAAACTATTACCAGCAATACGTTTTTGAGGGGAAAAAAAACTATTACCAGCAATACGTTTTTGAGGAAAAAAAACTATTACCAACTATACAATTTTGTGGAAAAAAATTATTACCAACTATACAATTTTGAGGAAAAAAAATATTTCCAGAAATAGTTTTTTGACAAAACAAAAATATTACCAGGGGAAAAAAAAAAGTTGTCTGCATTAAATGACCCATTGAGGTTGATATGCCATAAAACAAAAGAAACCAAACCAATCCTATTACATCTTCCTGAATCTTTCGGGTTTCATGTCCTGTGTGGATCTATAGCTTTTACTACATTTCCTCCTCCTCTCACTGGTTTCATGAGTATCTCATTATGGAGGACCTTGATCTATTTATTCTCAGTATCCCATATTTCGTACTCTGAGTCTTCCGAAAAACTTTGATTGTTTATTGATTCCTCTGCCTTGCTTTGTTGTTCATCTACATATCTAACACTTTCGCCCTGGCCCCTCAACCTCCGGCGTCTTACTCTCAGGGTTGATGTGTCTACTTGGTCCTAACCGAACTTAAGGGAGTGGCCATAGGTCTCCTGAGCATCCATAGATTATTCGACTTGTCTGCTGGTTTAACCCTGCTTCCTGCTCACATTGTGATTTGTTTGATCCAGAAAGCAGAAGTGATGTCCGTCCAGTCACAGTTGACTGAAGATGTAGACACAGCTGGGGAGTCTGCACTAAGAAATTTAGAATGCAGCAAAAAAAAAAATTAATATCTGCAGAAAGCCAGACAAACATCGATTCAATGGTTGAATTGGTAATGTCTTTTATATAGCAGAAAAGAATAATAGAGAAGAGAAATGGGTGACAGAAAAGTAAAAAAAAAAAAAAACTCATACACTGGATTCTAGACAGAGAGAGAGAGTGTATGTGATTATCTTGTTAAATCATCTCAGAACAATATAGGACTCTTGCGATGAAGGGATAAAGATTTCTGTGTGGGGCTTAAAGTTATAGTGGCATTCCTCCTCCCAACACTCGCCCAGGCCAATTCTCTCTTCGAGAATTTTCTCCCGTCTGTCTTTTTCAGCATAACTACGTGTTCATATAGATAAACCCGGCTGGTTATAACTGACCCTTGGCCCTACTACTTTGCACACGATTATCAGGGTTCTGACTGTTTCAACCAAAATCATGTGAATTCCAAAGTTCCTTCTAGCTTACTCAGCTCTATTTCAATTTTTAATCGATAAAAATTATTTCGACCATTTTCATTGTCTCTGATGACCCAGATTCAATGGGTACAACTTCTGCTCTAGATAAGATTTCCCCATCAGTAAATAAAATGCTCTGATTTAATTTCGCTATTCAAATCTACTCCAATTTCATTAAAAAAAAATATATGTGTGTGTGTGTTTCCCAGACCTCTCTGTCACACATAGTCATTTGAAATAGCTTCACTTTGTACTTCCTCGTAATTTTGGCTAGCTCTTAACTGGTCTGCATGGACAACAATCAACAATATTTTTACCATTCTTGCATATTAATGCTGTCTTGTACTCTTTTTGCATTATGAAATTTGTCTGTTTAAATTTGGTGGTACACATTTTTTAAATCAATTTGCTTTTTCTGGCTCATTTTCTTTATTTCTTTTGTATCATGTTTTCACTAATAGAGTAGAACATGGTTAATGGAGCTCTAATTTGTTAGCATGTGGTATTGTTCCGTAACTCAACAATAATCTTGGTAGGAAAGTTTCAATCTTTTCTTGCTGAGAAGAAAATGCTTTCAATCCCATCTTTATTGTTTGGATCATTTGTTAGCAATCCCATTTGATTGAGGGTGGTAAGGAGGTGTTTTATATGGACACAGCTAATCTTCCTTAACCATGAGCATAGACTTTCATCACAGAATTCAGGAGCATTCCATTTCTAGCAAATATTATGCGTAATATTTGTTTTACAGTAATAGATTTTTTTATCCTAAAGTCTGAAAACTTCAGACCAGGCAGGAAAAGCATCAACCAGTATTAGACATAAACCTACCCTGTTAACTTGTGCATGATTTATATGAACTGTAGACCATGGTTCTGTTTCCTTAAGCCAAGAATGTAACTTATTGTGGCAAAAATTCTTTATTTCAGCACATTTAGGACATTTGCATACATAATTCTCCACATCTCAGGTGTGTCCTGGCCAGCACACTTCCAGTTTTAACCGTTTTTGTGTAGCAGTTATCCCACAATCCACATCATCATGAACACTTTTAATTACTTCTTTTCTATATTTTTTTGGTGGTACGACTAAATCCCCATGACAAATTAGACCATTTTCTATTGATAGTTTATATCTGGTTTCTTTGTATGGTCTTTCTGCTTTTGAACAATTACTCCAGTTCCTTATTCTAGACAAAATTTGACTTAAGACTGGATTTTGTAACATCTCCATATATATAATCAAAAGCTATTAACTTTATAGCCCATCTTAATATTCTGGATGATGTAGCTTTCAGCAATTCCTAGGATGGAATATAAATTCTAAGGGCTTATGATCGGATCCCAACAAAAATTCTTTTCCTAATAATTAAGTACTTCCTTTTCAATATTAGAGTAGTTCAGTTTAGATGGTGTCAATGTCCTGGACAGATACATCATGGGTGTCCTTCCTAGGACAAAATTGCTGATACATACTGGCCATTCACATCTGTGGTTAACGTAATGTCCTTTTTAGGGTTAAAAATCTTGACACAGGTTTTTTTAGATAGAGCTTCTTTTAATTTAATGAAGATTGTTTGGTGTGCACTAGTGTATTCAAACTCCTTATTCTTCTTCACAAATCAGAAAATGCTTCAATTCCTTCAGAATATTTTGACAAAAATTTGCTGTAAAAATTGGCTAATCTAAGAAATGATTCCAATTCTTTTTTATTAGTTTGAGAAGATAAATTTAATATTTTTTGTATTAATGTCGGGTAACCCAAGAATGTTAATTCTTTACAATTAAATATACACTTTTGTTTATCATCATTCCTGCCTTCCTCAGCTTATCCATTACAAATTTAGTTTTTTGTTACAGTTCTTCTTCAGTGGTTGCACCTAAAAATATATTGTCCTGATAAATTATATTTTCTACTCTCCCTGCTAACAAATTTTCCATGGCTTTTTGAAAAATTGAGCTGTCTGTCTTAACTCCAAATGGTAAACTCGGACCATCTAAGTAAGCCTATGGGGAAGTTTATTGTTGCGATTTCTTTAAATTCTTCATCTATTTAAATTTGGTGGTACACATTTTTTAAATCAATTTCTGTAAAATATTTCATTCCTGCCAAAGAATGTAGTATATTTTCTATGTTTGGAATAGTGTAGGAATCCGAAAAAAAATCTTTTTAAATTGTTTTTTCTCTGTTCTTCTTTACAGAACCGTTTCCACACACCGGTCTGTCATTAAGAAAATCCGATTTGGGCCAGGGAAGGCTAATCTTAAATTTTTCCTGGTCTACAATGATGGATTGGATATCTTTGAAATCAAAGATCAAAAGGTTAGTGCTACTTAAAAAAATTGATCTTAAATGTTTCAGCATTAAATTATTCAATTACATTTACCCATTTTAAAAATACATAAACTTTCCATTCTTTCATAAAGATTTTCCCTTTTCGGCATAAATAAAACAGATTTAGGTTCTCCTCTTTGCTAACAGATATGAATATTTTCCAATAAATTTATTTCTGACATTTTTCATTATTTCTGACATAACAACATAAGTAAAAATCAAGTTGCAGTTTTAAGTCCACAATCAAAAATATTTGCTCACCAATTTCAATTTTTTATTTTAATCTTTTAATGAAAAATCTTTGATCATACTACTTACTAAATTAAAAATTTTGTTAAATTTTTATAGAAACTGCAGTTGATGAGATTTGAACACAAAACTCTGAGTGTTGAGCAGATACATACTTATCATTTAGCCATAATGGGTTTTCACTACTTAAATATAATGTTTATAGCCTTATAGTTTTCTGTTTAGCATTTTGTATATGAGCTGTTGGAAGATAAAATCAAATGGTAATGTATATCTGTAGAACAAAGTAAGTAAAGTGTAAGAATAATAAGTGATTGAATTTAATGAGTTTTTTTTTTAACAAATATTTATACACAGACAAACATTCTTGATATTCTTATGTTCCTGTTAAAGTGAACTTGGTCACTATTATTTGTAATGTATGAAATAATATTTAAATTCAGTTTCCTATTAAAGTCTCAGTAGTACTTTTTTTAATCGTTTCATTTTGATCTGTTGCCACTCCTGTCGTTAACCCTTTATTATTAGAAATGATCTCTTCATAAGGAATCATTTGTATTACTTCCATTCCATAATTATTACATTTGCATACACATTTCATGCACTGTATATAACAATTATCATGTGATAAATGTAGTGTTATGCAGTTTTAAAAATGTTTACCAAATTATTGCTTGATTTTTCATTTCTTTTTCCTTAGCTGCACTTTTTGCCCCATATTTGATTTGATGGATCATTGCTGTGTGATAAAATATTGATTTCAAGTGAGAAAGGATTCTAATTTATAAGATGGATTTTATTCTTTATTTCTCTTAGTATGATGATCCCTTGTCATTTGAAGTAAACCTGATCTCAAATTTTGACAGATGAATTTTGTTAATTCAACCAATTAACTTTTCAGTTATGTTTTTACTGATTGACTAAAAACATTTTGAGCAATGGATTTCTAAAAACTGTTTTAAAGTTTGTCTAGAAAATTTTTACGTGTTTGTATCAAACCTCTTTAAATGGAGTAAAAAAAAAAAAAAGGAAAAAAGGAAAAGCACTTCAAT
The DNA here is from genome assembly GCA_903632075.3 of Acanthosepion pharaonis. Lineage (NCBI taxonomy): Eukaryota > Metazoa > Mollusca > Cephalopoda > Sepiida > Sepiidae > Acanthosepion > Acanthosepion pharaonis. The sequence continues at coordinate 1,739,047 of CAHIKZ030003485.1, forward strand.
TTCCCCATTGAATAAAATATTTAATAATTATCTGAAAATTTAAATGATTGCTATATTTGTTATCAATCTTAAAATCATTTCTCTATTCAGATAATTCCACTATGACTTGTAGATAACATAAGTCATAATAAAGCATAGATTATTTAAATTAATCTCTGTTCAATGCAATTTTTTTAAAAAGGAACTACTTACATTGCAGTTCATAAGCTTTTTAACCTGATGACATCAGAAAGGATTAATTGTTATTTTACTTTTTGGCTGATTTATTAGAAATTAGTCTAGATTACAATTAATGGAGAATATTTTATTTTCAAATGTTTTATTTTATGTGAGTAAATTAGATAAAGTGTGAAATTGCATAAAAATGAAACCAATAGAATAATTGTAGTTTAGATAGGAAGTCAATGTGATTAAATCCTAAAAAGGAATAACATAGAATGAAGTATATTTGAGCCAAACCCTAATCTAACAAATTATTAAAGTAAAATAAAAAAATTATTCAAACAATTTAGTTGTAAAAGAGAGACAAAGAAATGTTTGATAAAATTTAGTCTTTGTCATGTGACCAAGATCAAAATGGATACTAATTCATATATAGTAGGTTGATGAGAAAAATTTGAAAAGACAGCATAATAATTATAATGTTTATTGTCTATTATTTGGCCATTAGACAGAATAAAAGCATGAGAAAAATGTTAAAAACCAGAATTTTCAAACCCGCCTGAACAAATAAAGAAAAAAATAAAATGAAGTTGAACTTTTTGGGGTTGGAGAAAAAAAAAAGTTTTGTTTTCCCTATGTGTATATTTATTTCTATATTAAGAGTTTGTGAACATTAATGGACAGTTGACCTTTGGATAGAGGATATGGGATTATTTTAGTTATCTATATTGTTTTGACCTAGTTGGAGTGTGTAAAGCTATTTTTGTTTCCTCACTCACTAAGTGCTGGAGAATCAATTTCTCTTATAGGTGTAGAATTTTCATATCCATTATTGTGTATGAATTTGTGTGAGATAGTCGCCTTGTCTGAATGGTTTATCTTACTGATTAAATCTCATACTTTTTGGCTAGTTGTCTGCCTCGATTATGGTGGTGGGGGTGTTTGTTCATAGATAGCATTTTATGGAAACTATATTCATTGAGTATGCTTAAATTTCTATTTAAGTCTAGAATGTGGGAATTCATTTTAAAAATTAATTTTAACTTGAACTTTTAGTGATTTTGTTGATGTCTAAATGAAGACGCTAAAAGGATGCATCTGATTTGAGTAGTTTAGATTATGTAAGGAGTGATTATAGATTTGGAGTTTTAATTCTTTTGAGGGGATAACCTTTATTGAAAGTGATTTAGATGTTTTTGGGATTCCCAGACTTAAAACAGATGCATTTCAAATTTATGTAGCATTGACCATCTGTGGATTTAGTGTGGAAATGTGGTTGTTGTTTAGATATACACATACAACCAGAAATGGAATGAAAGTGACTGAATATTCCATTGTGTATTTCATAAGTTGTTGATGTTTTGTCTGAAATCATGGAGAGGATTCATATGAATCCTAAAACATGACCTTGCATCCCCAGCTAGGTTAAAACAATATAGACCAATTCAAATAATCCTGTATTCTCATTCCAAGGGTCAACTCTCCAGTAATGTTACAATGTTACATGAGCCCTTATATATATATATATATATATCTACGTATGTGCAATTAGAAAAATATGCACTCTGGCAGGATTTGAACCTGCGTCCCCTTGGGCACAGAGAAACATTGGAGAGTGCATATTTTTCTTTAATGAGATTTCTTGATTATTCAAGCTGATAGATGAAAATATATAAATATACTGTTTAATAAATAAAGGAGTATCTACTCAAATATGAGTATCCACTAAAAATAACAGTTAAAGTGATAAGATATATCTGTAAAAAGACAATATGAATAAAGACAAAAAGAAAACTTATCTTAGCTGATGCATTTAGTTCTCTGATGGACTTTATCATGGTTTGATAAAATCCATCAGAGGACAAAATGCATTGGCTAAGATAAGTTTTCCTTTTTTCTCTTTACTCATATGTGTGTGTGGGTATATATGTATGTGTGTATATATATATATATATATATATATATATATATATATATAATGTGTGTGTATGTATACCCAAGTATAGGATTGTTGTATATGAAATAAATTCCAAAATCAAAAAATACTTAAAAGAGTGCTCAATACAGCATAGAGCAAAAATAATTTATTTGAAAATTATGACATAAATATGTTATAAAATCACTACAAAAATAGCCATTTTGTTTCAACGCTTCTGGACACCATCACTTGATAAGACACCAGCAGTGCTGAAACAAAATGGTTATTTTTGTAGTGATTTTATAACATATTTGTTATAATTTTCAAATAAATTTTATATATATATATATATATATATATATATATATATATATAGTGAGAGAGAAAAGTTAAACTCAAGTTTTTAAACAGTTTTGTTTTGGAAAGCATGCTAAATTTTTTAAAAATCCATGTAAAACTGTGTCATTATCTTTTAATCTTTATTATTTAATCAATTAACCAGAGTGAACATTGAAACCGTATGTATCTCAAATAATCATAGCCACATATTACAGTCACTCTATTCCATTTGCTGTAATCAGACTTGAAACTCAAATCTTCAGCTGTACTTACATGACTAGTATCAAACCAGTTTTTAAAAAAACATGTTTTTTTTTTTTGTTAAAAAGCTGTATTTAACAGATATTTTCTTTATCTAAGATCTAACTGCTGTAAAGTCATTCTACAAATGGTTGACAATCATAGCAATGATTAAATACTGAAAAAACTCACAACTGATTTTATTTTGATGTAAGAATACATTCGCCAGAAGGAAATACACAATGCAGCCTTTATTAGTGTGTCTGGGTCTGAAGATTACTGTACAAACACAATATACAGGAGAGCTTAATTTTGAAATCTTTTCCTAATGAATAGATCATTAATGTTGAAAATAGTTAGTTTATTAAGGTTCTTTCTAGCAATTTTGAGAATTTAAAACGGGAATAGCCAAATTTGCTTTCTAAATATTCAGTGTAACAGATTGCCATGACTTCACCCTTAAAATGTTTTTCTGTAGGGGATTAAATTATTCATTCTAGTCACATTTTATTCTTTGTTTAAAGCAATTTTGATATGATTTTTATTGTTTGATTACTTAAATATAAGTTAAAACTTTATTTCTTAAAGAGATTTTTTTAAATGAGGTAATATTTAAAAAAAAAAACAAATATAAAATTTTCCTGATATTATGTATGATCTTTGGTTTATAAAAAACTTCAGATATTACTAGTCATATTTTAAATAATATCAAAGAAAAAGCCCAATACATCATTAAAGAGTAATAATTTTTTAAGAACCTTTTTTATAAACTTTAATTTTATATCTCTGGTCTGATGAGGCAGTTATCTGTCTGAAATAAATTATTACCAAACTCTTTAATTATGTATTATTGAGTTATTCCTTTGATATATATCATATTGCTCTGCATTTTATATTAAAAAGACCTATTTGAATTATCCTTACCACTTACAGATTTGATATTATGAAATATATATTTTCATTTGTATGGATATTAATTAGCTCTGTTACAGATACTGAGCACTTTCCACTAAGTACCACACATACAAAAATATATATATATATATATATATAATTAAAGACAACAGACATTTTGTGTTGATTAATTTTATTCATTGACTATTCCAAATTATGAATAATCTTTCTCAGATAAGGAAATTCTGTCAGAAATTGTCCAAAGTTTATATTGGAAGAAACCTGGTCCAAGCTTTTGACTTTCTTCAACCATATTTCTTCTGAAGTGAACTTTGGACAATTTTTGTATGAACACTGCCCCCCACCCCATTAAAATAATAAATGACATTTATTTCTAATAAATTTTTTTTCTCTTTTCTATGCATATTTAGTTATTATACATGTGTGTAAAGTTAATTATATGAAAAGCATGTTTATTCATTAGTTGGAAATACAATAAATTAAAAATTTGTATGTGTACAAATATTTTCCCCCCCACACTGTATACCCACACACACACACACATATATTTTGCTAGAGAGTCAGAATTTTCAATGAAAAGTGAAAGCCATACCCAAGAAAAGGAGTATAAACTTATAAAGCCATAACGGTCATTAGAGATTTATAATTTATAAATAAGAAACTATAGTTAATTTTTCCTTTTTACTTTTGGAGAAGGCAACAGAAAACCACTCTACTATCTTTCCTGACAATGTATAGCAATTTACAGATAATAATCTGTAGTAAGTCATGTATCCTGAAGGGACATCAACTGTTATATTTACATTAAATTATACTAGCAAAATTGAATTTAGTTTAAAATTTCTAATCTGTTCTTGTCAACTAGTGATTTAGGAAACACTCAAAAAGTTTCTATCTTCATTTTTTCACTTGTTTTTGTTGTAATAATTTATTTCTGATTCTTAAGCTTAAATTATTTTCAGTATTAAATTTATTTTATGAATTATTCAAATTTGTCTCCTCATCTTTGTTTTGATCACCATGTTTTATCTAATGTGTTCTTTGGTCTTTATTAAAGGCATGACAGTAATTCTTAAATTCAATCCACATTCTTCTACACAATTCTATTTTTACAATATCTTCATTTATGACATTAAATCATGAATTAGAATGACAGGTTTTTCATGTTTTATCATTTTCTTAAAACAATTTTTTGTAAAAGTAATAATGGAATATTAGCTGCTATTCAAAGCTTATTGGTTGGAACATAAACTTGGTAATTGTCAGAGAATGTCATCAGACAAGATGCAATGATCAAAACAACAAATGTCAGAATCCTAATTTGCATAATTCATAAAATAATAATCAAAATTTCAGATAAAATTTGAATTTGTTTCTACATCCGCAAAAAAAAAATGTCTAATCAGAAATTATGCAAGAAAGTAAAATGGAAACCATATTTACTTCTGTACTGTTTTCTAGTTGTATTCCCTTTAAGTTTGTTACCATATACTCAGGTAAAAGTTGATCCCTCCAATCACCTTCTATAGTTTTAAGATTAAACTTAGGAGATCAATGATTACATGGAAACAATTTCGGATAGTCTGAAATTCATACATAAATCAAAATTATAATTTCAGTAGAAACTCAACTTATTGGAAAATATCAGTCCATGTTGGCCTAATAAATATTACATTTGTGTTTTTATGTTCTTATAACATTCAACTAAAACCAAAACTTTATATATCTCTGTTAGATATTCTTTGATTGTTCAGGCCTGGTGGACATTTGTCTTGTATTATGACTGTTTTCATTATTATAATCACTGTTATCTTTTGTTGTATGGCATTCCAGCAGTTACATTACTAACAACTTCAAGAGAAGAATAACAAATATGTACATCATATGAAATTTTATTATGGTCATACAAAGTCATGTTTGAAAACCAGATCAACTTTTGCATAAAGTTTACAGGGAAATTACATAAGAGGGGTAACTTTTACATGAGTATATATAGTGTTTCATAAACTAAGGTTTTTAGGAGAATTTTTGTCTTTGTTGGTTGGTTTGTGTTGTTGTTGCTGTTGTTCATCCCCATCTCACACTTTGGCAGGAGACACAGAAGATTGGGAAAATGACGACCCTCCCAGAAGTAAGTGTTAGCCTCTTATTTGTTTCCTGCCTTTTCTCTGCAGTTCCTTTTTTCTCAGACAAATTTGTGTTGTCCCTTTTTCTTTTATTGTTTCACTCCCTTTTACTACACATTATCTGTGGGGTCACTCCAGTTAATATTTACAATGATAACTTATACATTCAATTTCTCTGAAGTTTTTTCAGGTAGAAAAGATGGCCTATATTGACATTTCAGCTCTCTTCAAATTTAAAATGTCAAGACATGTAAATTAGAATTGAGGAATTTCTGAGTTTTATTTTGCATTCACTTGAGTTTGAGAATCACTTTAAGGCTCATATGGAATGTTTTATGAATTTTAAAAAAGTTTATTTAAAATGTAATTCATGGTTCTTTCTCTGAATAGTTTTTCTTTTAATAGTTCCACTTTTTATTAAACATATTTTAGCAGCCCTTAACATCCTGAATTCTAACCTTTTGATCACTGAAGAGATAAAAATGAGGATTTCTGTCCTGGAAAAATATCTGCCCATGTGGAGTGAAAGTAAATTGTTCTAGTCAAACAAATCCAAAAAGGTTCCATTTATGAACAAGAGGCCAGATAAGAGTTTAACCACTGTACAGACTTACTTTGTTGATGCAAATAAATTTAAAAAAATTTAACTTCATATGTTCGTTGCTATCTTTCAGGTTTAAGATTTAAGTCTTATAAAAGTAAAGTCCTCATTTGACATAAATATGAAAATTATTTCATATGTACTCAAAAATAGATTTTTCTTACACCTAAATTATGGGATACAATAAGTTAGTTTGAAATTTAGCATATTTTTAACCTCCTGTGATAGTGAAACACTCAATATGAAAACTGATTTTGAAGTTTGTATAAAATTTTTCATTCATTAAATCATAAATCTTGTGTGTGGAATTCAGTTGATATGGAAGTAACGGTTTAATTCTTTTTTGTTTCCTATTCAGATTGGAACTATCCAAGTTAACTGTCAGTAACTGGCCTTCATCTTGGGGTGCCTGGCTTATAAATTTCTTAATTACCTATGAAAGAACTCCAGTTTATAACAGGAATGCATTTCCCAGATTTTCAAAATGAATTAAAATTTTACTGATCTGGTCAAATTTGAGACTTTCTATTTTTTTATATTTTGCGAATATTCTCAGTTTACATGCAACTATATATATATATATATATATATATATATATATATATATATATATATATATATATATATATATTGCTGTAAATTCTTCAAGCTCAATATATTAAGTTAAACAAAAAAAACTGTCAAACAAGCAGGGGAAATAGATGTTTGTATATTTCATAAAAATACTCGGATTTTTTTAAAAGTTTTTGTCACATGATCCTTAATGAGCACCCTTCATGCAAAAATTTTATTTTATTTATAAACTTAAAACTCTTAAAATTATATGTACAATACAAATAAAAAATAACTTCTCAGTTCTAGTTGTCTTTAGTAGCCATTAAGAAAATGAATTTGTCTATCACTTTGATTGCATCTTTTATGTTTTTCAATTTTAAAAAAATGATTGCATTTTCATTATTTAAAAACAAGAACTATAGTTTTATGGATTTAAGATCAAATTATTTCACTTTCAAGTGTTCAAATTTGTTTTTCTTTGTCCTCTCCATCCTATGAAATGGTTTCTCAGTTTATTTAGAACAGCATTTCCGCTTTTATTTTTATGGTGATATTTTAAATGAGTAAGTAGTTCTCATCAGGTATCATAACTTTCATGTATGAAGAAAATGTTATCTAAAGCACCTCCATTTATTCCCTTGGAGGTGACCTTAGATATAGCAGTCAAGCATCAGCTGTTTGTATTTTCCTATGATTTTGTTTGATGGAATGCAAAAGAAAATTGTTTAGTGGCAGAGCATCAATTGTTAAAAAAAAAAAAAAGGATTTTGAGTTCAATTCCTCCAGCTGTAGTTCATAATTTGGAGGATCAGTGAATGTTTTTAGACTATCACCTTGCAGTTTCCAAGTTTATATTGTCAAAATAATTTTTCAGAAAATAGATATTTGAGAGTTGTGGAAAAACACATTGAATATAATTGACTGATATTGGTGAGATCTTAAAAGTCTTTAAATACCATAAAGAATAACAAGGATTTTCATTGTGAACAATGGGAAAACAAATTTTTATCTATAGAGAACAATTTTAGGGAAATCTATGAAAATGGAAAATGCTTTCATGTGATACATTCCATGAAGAAATCCTAAGACAAAACGTGTCAAACAAAAACTTTTTTTTAACTTTGTTGCAGATTTCTCTAAAATCATGAACATTCAGATAAAATATGTTTTAATCCTTCACTGCCAACAAGAATTATATTACTTGGTCATTTCGTATTGTTTTTCATTAATATATGAACTTAAAAAATACCTTCTTTAATTTATTTCTTAAGACTAAATTAAACATTTCTTAACATTTTAGATTAGTTGCAAATGAACAAAATTCCTGCATATCTTTAACCTTTGTGGCTCCTATTCCTGTATCAGTTTCAGCATTTTGACGAGTTTAAAAGTCTGAGGATACAAAAGCTAAACTGAATTGAAAATATTTTTAATAGTTAATATAATAAAAATGAAGATTTACATCCCTAGAAACCAATAATTAATCTATTTGGAGTTCTCTCCCCCATTAATTCTAAGGAAATTCCTTCTGCATGCCTCTCTTCATTGCATGGTTGTATAAATTGTTATCTTACATTGTATATTAGTTTTAATCTACTTAAACATTTCCCCCCTCCTTCTTCTAATGTATTTTAGTGCTTCCAGTGATCCCAGAATTTCTTTTTAAAATCATTCACCACAAAAAGAAATGAGTTTTGACATTTTAGAAGAAAGAACAGATGGAGAAAAATTGGATTTTTTTTTTTTTTTTTAATTTATTGTTTTTTAACATTTTGACTACAGCATTTTTATTTTTAATGACCTTCAGGTGTCTAATCTTTCTAGTGTTTTTTTTTTTTCTTGCAAATGATTAATCTGCTAGGAAATTTGATTCTCTAGTCTAGAACAGTTTATAAAACCAAAAATAAATTCAAATGGAGTCATTTTACACTTGAGGAAAGTGGAAGAATGCATTAAACAAAAAAGAAGGTAGAGAAAACAAGTATAAAATAATTTATGGAATAATAACTTAGTTAATTGATTATATTAATTATTCAAAATGAATTGCTTACCCATTTTAAGGCACATTTATAGCGTAAGTGCAATTTTGTTATATTCAGAGAATAATATTCCATGAAATAATTGTAGTTTGTTAAACTTTTGTCAATTAAAAAATTGATTTCTGACAATCAGAAATGTCTATTCTAATTACCTAAGTGTGTCTATAACATGCAAAGTAGATAAAAACTGATTTAGTGGAAAGCTATTTAGATTTTGCTAAGAGCTGCTTCACTGGGAACATTTTCTTTTCTAAATAAATAAAAAAAATAATTTTTATTTTTTCTTATTGACTTAATTATGTATAATGTGTGTGTGTGTGTGTGTGTGTGTGAGAGAGAGAGACAGAGAAACATGCAGTAAAAGTGATGGTCTGCATAAACCTTTGAAAGGAAATTGATTTGCTAATTAAGGCATAATTATCTTATTTAATTATACAGGCCAACAATTATTTTAATGCTAAGTTAAAAGCATGTGCTTTAAACTGAGCATGCTGATTCCAAATCCATACTAAGGATTGTCCTTAGTACATGATGATGTACTAAGTGTGTTATGAGCATCATTGGAGAGACACAAATCTTCTCCTTTTTCACAACAAACTCAATCTCAAAAAGAACTTTGTAAAAACATGCAAATTCCAGTGCTTAAAAGTTTAAAAAAAAAATCTAAAACTTAACAAAAAAGTAAATTTAAAAGCAAGTATTTTCACTTGACATGAAATCACAGAATGGATGTGTGAAGGAAAAGTTTTGCTGTAAACTAACCCCAATCATATGGTGGCATGGGATTCATTTTTGTTAGTTGTACAGAATTGTCTTAAATCTCATACAGCAGAAAACTAGACATGATTTAATAAACAATATGATGAAAGTGTGTCAAAGTATGCAATACTGGATGTGTCTCGTTAAAAATGCACTTCTCGTATTCTTATCCTGATTATTTTTCTTTCAATGAGTCTGTGTTTTGTAAGTAATGAGCATTCTGTCAGATTCCCAACCAGGTATATCTAAGATAAAACCAAGATATCAAAGTCTGTTCAATATAAATAGGATAGGTGACAATTTCTGGTTCCTACAGAAATAAATCAGCTCAACATACATGCAAGCATCTCTAACATTTCTCGAGATGTAAAAAAAAAAAAAAAATTTATTTAATTGGTTATTTCCCATCAGTTTGCCTTGAACATCAATGTATTATATTAGGTAACTCCACGAAATCACTAAAAAAAAAGAGCATAGTCTGATGAAAAAGACGCAAAACTTTATGAAAGCAAAATTTTATCGTCTAAATGCTTGTTACTATGAAGAGGAAAGACCAAAGTTTTTTTTAATTATTTTTAAAAAATTTTCCTTTTGTTCTAAATTTTGATTAAAAAAACTTGTTTCTCTTTGTACCAACCAGAACTAGTAAAATAACATAGACAATTTTTAGCATGTATTTTTGTATTACACACATTAATTTGGAAAATCTTGCAAAAATAAAAATAAGTGTTGGATATTAATGAAACTTTCAGGAACTATTCACAGATGATCAAAATTAATATAACTATGTTTTTTTTTATTAAAGTCATGGCAGAAATTTTTTTTTTTTATATTTATTGACACCCCATAACTAATTTTATGAAAAACTCTAGAAATTCGATCACATCAATTTTAGTGATTACAATAGTTAAAAGCACAAGGCTTTGAAGAATGCAAATCATGTTTTTTTTTTTTTTTTTTTTTTTTTAATTGGATCCGCAGTACCTGAAAATCAGCTCTGAATTGTAACATACAAAACTCAATAAAACAAAGATACTATTTAATTTCAAATGCTTTTATTTGTTTTTAGTTGTTTTTATGAATATGGACAATATTTTCTGAAAGCAAAAAATTTTTTCAATGAAAATTGAATTTTTAATACAATTATTTGTTATTTCTTTAATTATAATAGATTTTTACATTAAGTTTTTAAAAAATATTATAAAATTAGTTAAAAGCCACATCGGTTTTTCTAAGTGTCCTTATGAGATAGATCATTTTCTAGCGCTTTGAAAATTGTAACATTTGGACCAATCAGAAGATCCGCAGTAATTAAGAAATGTAATTTTGTGTTTATGATCAGGCAGTAATTATAAAGTACGGAAGACTAACCAGAATACAATTAAGTTGCTTTGAGTTCAGCATTGTTTTCCGCTGTTAAGGCCTTTAATTTTGCGAAATGCGTATGGAGAAGTTAATTTGATTTTTCAATTTCAACTGAGAAGGGTACCTACAAGTATCAGTATCATCTTATGAAATTTAACTACTGCTGCTAAACTTTAATTTATATGATCTTATTTTTATATTAATCTCAGTTATGACATTTTTTTCATAAATGAAATATCAAAATTAATAATAAAATGAATGGAAATATAAATAACAGAGTAAAATGTAATAAATGTACATAAAATTATAGTATTTTATGTACACTTCTGATAAAATTTCATAAGAAAGGTACCTATAAATTAATTAGATACCTTTCTTATGAAATTTAATCTCACTCTTAAGTCTTGTTTTTAATTTCTTTATAATATATTTTCCATAAAGCATCATAAACGTAAAGATGAAAGCTAAGTACAAAAAAAGAAAAATTAAAAAATTAGAGCGCTGAAAGTTTTCCTTAAAAGTAACGAGGTAAATAATTTGTTCACTTAAATCTAAATAATTTCACTTCCTTCCATCTATAGAAACAATTATCCTCCCGTAAGTTATCTAAACATCATGAAAATGTCTTTCGTCACCTGTCAAGTGACGCGAAAGGTTATGACCTGCTTTGTTTTATTTTCAAATTACATTTTTTTGGTGTATAACCTAAGTTAAGCTTGGTTCAAAATATTTTAAATAAACATTATAATTTCTGATTCTATTAAAATAAGTTTTGAAAAAATGATAATTGATTTTTAAAAGAATGTCAAAGTGAGATTTTCTCCTTTTTTTTTTTTTTTACGAAATAGAAAAAAAATGATGAATTATGTCCCCTTTTTTTTTTCTTTTTTTTTTTTTGGTTGACAAAAAAAACAAGATTTTTAACGAAAATTTCGGACGTGCTAGGAACAATTAAAAAATGTAAAAACATACCCCAAAAATACTTTGATCTTTCCTCTTTAATAATATGAACATTAGTCGATAAAATTTTGTTTTCGTCAAGTTTGGCGTCTTTTTCATCATGCTATGCTCTTTTTGTTTACATTTCGTGGAGGTACCTATATTATATATAATACTAATATGATATTTACCTTAAACATAAATATGCCATGTACATATCTAAAATATCTTACAAGTTGGAATTGGCTTACTCCGTTTAGTGTCACATCATTATTTTTTGCCTAGTGTTATGACTTGTAATGACAATTAATTGGTTGTAAAAATAATATCCATTCTTGGTTCATACCAAAGACCTATAAATTACTTTTCTAATCTTTTTCTTCTTGGAATTTCTACATCACCTGACATTATGTAGAATTTATCACGTTATAATGTAAATTTGTTTTTAATCCATGTCTGTCAAATTATTATTCCTAGATCCCTAAAAAAAACTTTCATAAGGAATAATTTTGTTACTTTTGTTATTATAAATACTGATTAAATACTTTCTGAAATTCTAAACTAAAATGCTTTTTATTTTATGAATTATATGAACTATAATCCTAATTCTTGAAGTTTTTATCACTAAGTTTATATTCTTCAGCCTTTCTTGGGTTTATACTTCATCTTGTAATATCAAAGTTTGCTTCAACTTTTTGCAGGGGAGATTTTCAAATCCAAGGGACAAAGAAATTCTCTTGTCAATCTGAACAAATTCTTATTTTATGTTTTCCTTCAGAGCAAGAAAATACCTTTTTTGGTTTTTATACTACTGAACATAGAGCCCTTCATACAGCAGGGCATTCTATACTAGATATGCTTATGTTCATAAAAAATGAGGATATTAATCCATATAACTTGTTGAATAATAATTGCAGACACCTAAAAAAAAAAATCAAAGTTTGTGGACACCACTCTAGCTCCAACTCAGTATTTTACTGGCATTTTTCTTAATTTTTCTGGAGCAACATACAAAGGTATTTTAAAATCTGCACATTTTGTATTGTCCAGTATAAGTTTTCAGACATCTCATAAAGGAAAAAAAACTCCCCAGATCTGTCTCTGCACTTCAATTTTCCTGGTAGCTATTTCCTTAATTTAGTCTGGCACAAATCCACAAATGTGGGACACACATTTTCAAAATCTTGCAAGACCAGCAACAAGCACCTTTACATAGCTTCGTTGGATGCAATTTCAAACATTTGAAAAAGATTGTTTTTGAAAATTTGGTTTGTCAGAAAAGCTTTTTTTTTTTTTTTTTTTTTTTTTTTTTTTTTTTTTTTTTTAATCCAGTTTTGTTTAGTGTATAAAGTTTGTTTCGGTAGAGCATTAAATTTTAAATGAATGTCTTTTGACATGATAAAAATTTTCTACCTCTCAATTTATTTCTGATCAGCATTTATGGTTCAATAAAAGGGGTGCTTAAAAGTTTCTGAACCAATTACCAAAAGCAGAACAAATGACCAAATATCAGATGTTTTATGAAAAGCTTCTTCATCAAAACAAGAACTTTTCAGCACTCATATCTTTTGGCACATTCTTGGGATAAAAGATATATTTTCAAAATTGACCTTAATAAGTTTTAATAAATTCCTGAAATTTATTTTAAACTTATTTTTATTTTTCATAAAATGTAGTTATTGTTTCAGAGAAATCTCTAAATCTATGAATCATGTCTGTTTATATTTAATTGTATTCAATCATCTTTGACAGTTTTGCAAAATGGTTTTTCTTGTTTTTTTTCTTTCTTTTTGGCTGAAATTCAATTTACAAATCTTTGTAAATAAAGATGCTTTGAGTATTTAACACACACACATACACAGTTTAAAGATATTTTATGCCTATAAGTCTAGCAGTGACTTGAAAATTAAAAAAAGAATTTGCAATTTTTTATAACTTAATCCTGAGAAGCTTGTGATTAGCAAATTCATTTTAAATATTTAAATGAAAATTTTCTTATATTTTTTGTTTATTTTTCCCCCCTTAAATCTGTTTTTCTCAACTTAAAATGATTTTTCCACTGCTTGTTTTTAATTAATTTATTCTCAAAACTTTTGTTTCATATTTTGTTATGGATAATTTGCATAATTGTCAAAATCATTTTACACAAATATTAACATATTTAATAGAATTGATTGATTATAGCTATTATATTTTGAAATATTTTAATAGACTGATTTCTTTCTATTAAAATCAAATGTATGAACGATCAGTCAGTTTGTCGGTTTATTTAATATTTCAAGCTTTTGAATGATTTCATTCATTGTCAAGTATCAAAGTCCATTTTGTTCAAATCCTGTGATGACTATGCATCTTACTTTTAAATATGATGCATTAGTTATTTTTAATTTTTGAATGTATTTGATGTCATATGAAGGTGATTTTGGTTTTTAATTTAGATGTTTGTAATGTTATGTGAATGTGGTGTTTTATAAGCATTAAGAATTGAAATAAAGTTTAGATTATGTGTTCCTAAATTGTTATTGATATTGTTAATTTTTTTTTTGTAACTTAATATAAATAACTTTTAAAATGTGTAATCTTTTTTGCAGTTTAATGGTAATAGTGATATTAGTTTAAGGAAACATTTGGCAATCATTGATAGAACAGCCAGTCCTACTGTTGGTTGAAATTTATAAAATCTTTCTATTGAAATAATTTTCAGGACAGTAGATTAATTATTATTACAAAAAATTCAAAACTTAATTTAGTCATTAATAATAAAACCAACATACAATCCAATCTTCTATATAAGAAAATTGTTCTTTATAAATTCTCTTGCCCTATTGGAGATTATTAACAAACAACACTATAAAGTATCCACAAAGCTGCATTCAGATTCACAATTATTTCCACTCAATAGCCTCAAGAAAATTCTAAAACATAACTGTTACCACCCATCCAATAACCATTATAATAAAACTACCCATAATATACTACTGACCAGCATATATAAATAGTTGAACCAAAACACAACACATATGGCCTGAGGGTTGTGTTTAAGCATAAAACAGACTGTCACCACTGGGTGTTAACCACAATGTTCACTTATATATATATATGGATTAAACTGTTATATTACAAATATGTGTAGACCACATCAATCTGCCAAAGAATTGGGGAAATGGTGACATTACATTGCGAAGTGACCGGGCATCCCAGGGCCTTGCTCAATCACTGCCATCAAGAACCAGGATTCCCAGGGTGCTATCCTGACTACTCCTGCACAATCGGCCAGGCAATAAGGAAGTGATTCCTCCCCAACGGCCAATATGCTTCCGCAATGGGGAGAGGAAGGAGATGTAGAAGTCAAGTGACTTACCTGCTAGCATGACTGCCTTGTGCCTTATTGGGAAAAGCAAGCCAGCTAATTTTACCTCATTTATAGGAGAGTACCTAATGCACCAGTTGGGTTGGTCCATTTTGCTAAAATAGACCTACCCAACACATTTGCATGAGTGGTCTCTATTCACCATATATCTCTCCATTAAATGACTTAGGTCAGCTTTTTTTTTTTTTTTTTTACTTGGGACTACACTATTCTACTTGTCATTTTTCACTTTATATAATTAAAGTGCATCTGTTTACAGTAAAATAAACGAATAGTAGTTTTTGTTTTAAATCTGGTTTATTATGTATGTCACTTTGATTAATAAAAACATTGTTACTGTTAAATACAAGTTTTATACAAAGTCATTTTAAAATGATCTCATCTATACATTGTTAAAACATTGTTTTGTTTGTTTTTAGACATTATCTATGGTTCCTACCAAAATATAAGAATTGTATTTGTGTTAAAGTTATTCATTGTCTATAGAATATATATTAACTTCCAACCACAAGTTAATTTGTGGTTGGTAGTTTTTATCATGACACCAATTACCAATTATTTAGTGGTTGGCATTTTCTAATCCATTTTCATTTGCAGATGCCAACAACAAGTTTATTCACAGTGATACTTTTAATGTGAAAACAATGTTGAGACTTAAGTTGAATCTATAAATCAACCCATAAAACTTTTTATTGCCTCAGTTGGCTATTATAAAGTTGGCATTTAAATTTGGATTCCATAACTGACCTCTGACAGTCAATGTGTTAAATATTTTTGGCCCAACAACAAATTCTAATTTAAAAGATAGATAATGAAAAAAGTTAAAACTGGAATAGCAAATCATATTCTCTTGAGATGGACAACCTATCTCTATTCAAAAGGCAATTTTATTTCTTTAGTTAGGATTCTTCTTTTTTTTTTCTTTTTTTTTTTTAAACCAAATCTTATTTTTAAATTCACCTTAACAAATATCAGATTTCTCTCCATAATCAGAAAATTATTTTGATATTCTGAATTTCATAGAAACAATATTAGATAGTTTTCACTCCCTGTCCAGTAGACAGACATTTTTGTCACTGAATGAGAAAAGCAAAATGCTTTGTATAAATTCCTAATTTACTTATTAAAAGGTATTTACTCTTATTTGTGATATAAAATAAGTTAAGGATATCACTCTTTCTAAAAGTGAGCATATAAAATTAAAATAAAAAATAATACTGTTAATATTCTTGTATTTTGTTTAGCACTCGATCAATTAAACATTGAAGATGGAATGAAAATGCCATGTCCTTTACACAAAAGAAAAAGTATGAAAAATAACCACATTATAACAAAGATATTCTCATAAAGTCAAGTGAAACCTTGCATTCTGTGGATATAAAATTTATATCTGATTAACTTAATGAAGTCTAAAGCATAGCAGATAAAATTGCTTCTTCAGATTAAAAATGAACCTTTTGATCATACACTATATTTTTCCCATTGTTGGCGAAGAAACTAAAACAATAAAATTGGAAATTCATAATTTTACAGAAAGTTACAATGCCATACAGCTGGACAGTGAATCAAAGAATCCCTTGCATGTCCTTTTCTATGATTATTGTAATTTACAATGAAATCTTTATTTACTGCTGTTTTTAAACTTCAGAATTATAATTTCAAAGCTGCTTTTTTTACAAATTTGAAAAGAAAAGTTTATTGTTGTAATCCATGATGTCATAGGTAAGATACATAAGACAAAAATATATCAAGACATTTTGCTCCTTCTCAGTGACAGAAAATACCAAAAACAAGTGCCATAATTTTCATAGTATTTTTGCAAACAATATAGCAAGTATGAATTGAAAAAATTGATCACTTAATAGAAAATTTATTAAAAAATAGAACCCTTTTTGCCTTTCATCAGCATGACAGATGCTCACCGCCAGGAGAGTGACTCTTTGTGCCTCCCTGGACTAATGTTTTCCACTGACATGAAGTGGAAAGATTATATTGAATTGCTAAGAAAGTTGGTTCACTGTGTCATGCTAGATAATTTTTCTCGCCAGAATCTATCTTACATATTTATAAGTCTACCATTCATCCATTTAAATATTGTTGTCACATCTGGTCTGGTGCTTCTGCTACATATTAAGAGATTCTTGATAAAATCCAAAGAATCTGCACTGTTATTAGTCCTGACCTGGCATCTCAGCTTCAGTCATTAGACATGCCTAGAGAGTAGAAAGGATGCATTTTGATTCTCCTCACATGATAATTTTTAAAGTGTACTCTTCATAATTTAAAAATATTATTACATTTTTCAATAAAATCATTCTATTAAGGTAATTTACAGGGCTTTGAATAAATTAAAACATCAACATTTGTACTTAGAAGATGAATTTGATTAATTATGAGAGTATTGTTGAACCAAAAATTTGTTTGAACAAATTTTGACACTGTCTTTATCCCGAATTGTAAACGAGAAAAAAATGGATAATCATCAGTTTTCAGGAATTAATGCAAGCATATCTGACAAACAGAAGTGGTTTATTTGTGTGTATATAATTGTTTTCTTCAAAGCAAAGAAACTTATTTTTCATTTGTGATTTATTCCCCTCCCCCCCAATCTGTCTGTTGTCTTGTTGATTCTCTTTGTAAATGACCATAAAATCTTTTATATTCTTCCATAAATTATTCTGGCTTGTAAGCATGAGACTTTGACACTCAGCTCTCTAACAAAATATGAAAACAGAAATCAAATAAGCATTAGCTGAGACTTAAAAACTAACAGATGCAGACAACATCTGAAGGACAGACAAAATATGAAAAAAAAAAAAAAAAGATACTAGTCTGAATAATTTATGAGATACTGAAAATGCTTTATTTAAAATTCAGAAACTTTTATCAAAAGAAACTTTGTGCATATTTGTTTTTCTCTTATTTCAATTATTTCAGGAAGAAATGATTGTGTCTTTCAAATGCCCGAAAGATATTCCTCGAGTTATTGATGCCGAATGGGGACAATCAGACAAACCAGTTGTTCTTATGTCAGATGGTTGCATCCGTATATTTGACCTTACCATGAAGAAAGCTTCTTCTCCAATCATAGACTGGGACTTGGAAGGTAGGCTAGAATCTTTTCTTTCTTTTAAAATTAAAATATTTTTGAAGGCACAAGAAACATAGAAAATCAGATTCATAAACTCATGTTAGGAGAACAAATTAAAGAAAAAAAAATGTATCTAGTTTTGCTAGTAAAGTTATTTTAGTGTATCAGATAAAGAGAATTAGTGTTTGAAAGATTGTTACACCAGTCTTGCAAATGGAAAGGGACAAACAATGGTGACATTAGTAAGAAATTTGAGACTATCTCAGCCA
This sequence comes from Acanthosepion pharaonis, assembly GCA_903632075.3. Lineage (NCBI taxonomy): Eukaryota > Metazoa > Mollusca > Cephalopoda > Sepiida > Sepiidae > Acanthosepion > Acanthosepion pharaonis. The sequence continues at coordinate 1,757,735 of CAHIKZ030003485.1, forward strand.
ATGAATTGGCCAAGAAAGTGTTTATCATAAGCATAAAGAAAAGTTCTAGTATAGCAACACATATTTTTATATACTTTGACAGGAGCAGAGTTAAGTGAAAGAATTTCTTTTTCTTTTCTTTTTTTTTTTAATAATTTATTCTAGCAAAAGTTGTACAAAAGAGAAAAATACAGATATTGGTTTATCTGTTTCTTTCACTCTCAGTAACTCCTTATATCTTAGTGGCTTTGTTTGTTTTTTTTTTGTTTTTTTTTAATCATTTTACTCCAAAATGATTAAAAAAAACAATGATATAAATCAATGGATAGAAACATATGATTCTGAACCAAATTTTAAATTATATTAAATGTATTAAACTTTAATTTAAAAAATCAGACTTTCATTTTTCCCCTTTTTTTTGTTATGGGGACCAGTTGTCCTGTCAACAAACAGACAGACCAGTGAACCAGATGCCCATTTGAAATTTCATTTTCTTTATTTACATTTTGGTTTTGTTTTAATTTTTTTAAGCAAACAGAAAATCTTAAACATTCTGACAAGTATTCATTTTTTTCATTCAAACTCCAGAAAAGATTTTTTGCCCTGCCTTGTTACCCAGCCATGGTTCTTTGCTGATGAAAACATTTTTACAAAACCAAACTTGGAATGAAAAGTACACATTCAAGCTCACAGGTATGAGAGATGAGGATCAAGAAATCCAAAATAGTGTCAACAAACAACTGAAACTAATAAACAGGTAATTATTTTGATGGCTGTATTTTCTTTATTTTAATCATACATTTAATATATATATATATATATATATATATATATATATATATATATATATATATATATATTTGGATTCTTTTAATTAAAAAAACTTGTTTAACTTACACAATTATTTTATTTTACTTATATTAATGCAATAATTTTCTTTTTATATACAGGGTGTTTCAAAAGAATACATAAAATCATTACACTGTGTTTTTCAGGTCTATAGCACTGTAGTGGACTGAATCAGTGGTTATTTGATAGAGTAGTTATCAAAGTTTGATTGGGTGTCAGTTTCACCGCTGTCATTAGTATAACTTCTGGTGCAGCTGAATTGTGGGAAGATCAATCAAAATGATGACTCCTCAGTAGAAGGCGTTTGCGTGTTTGAGTTAAATGAAAACAAATGCCATTGTCGCGGTGCAGCGTGCTTTCAGAACAGAATTCTGCATTGATCCGCCCCATCGTGAAAGCATTCATTGATTGGGTTAGACAGTTAAAGAGAGTGGGTGCCTGTGCAAAGGAAAGAGTCCTGGAAGACCACGTGTTACAGAGAAGCAAGTGGAGAGGATACATGATGCATTTGAGAGCAGCCCATGTAAGTCCGTATGTCGAGCAAGTCTTCAGCTTGCTATCCCTCATACCACTGTCTGGCGTGTGTTAAAGAGACGATTACACATGAAACCATACAAACTAAGCCTCATCCAAGCACTTAGTAATGATGACAAGGTGATGCGGAGGACATTCTGTGAGTCAATGCTGGAGATGGAGGAAGGTGATGAAACTCTCTTTTCATGTTTAGTTTTTAGTGATGAAGCGAATTTCCATTTGAGAGGCACAGTCAATCATCACAATGTGCGCATTTGGGGAACAGAGCACCCACATAAAAATGTTGAGCATATCGGCTTGATGTTGTCTGCGCTGCCGGTGGTGGCCACATTGAGCACTTATAAAACATGAAATGAAACTTGAATCTATATACAACACATGTTCATGCTAGAAGTTTGTAATGTTTTTCGTTTTTGACACATCGCGTGATGATTTTGGTATATTCTTTTTGAAACACCCTGTATAATGGAGTTCAAAGTTGGGCATTTCATCCTGTTTTCAAAATATAACATTGTTTCCCAAGAAAACAATAATTAATAATAATATTAACTTGTTTTGTCAGTAATTCACAGAAAACCAAAAATTTTATCCCACTTTACAAAACATTTCTGATTCATAGATTTAAAATTTTTTTTTTAATTCTTGATTCTTTCTTTTTTTTTTTTTTTTTGTCTATCTTTTAATGTTTGGTAGTTGAGTCAAGAAATGCAGTAGATGTGTAGTTGTGTGTGTGTAATATACAGGGGTTTAAAAAAATAATGGAAATATCTTGTTAAATGGAAGTTTTATTAATACCCAGTTGGTCAACTTTTGGCATCAATCACAGCTTTAATATATCAAGGAATTGACTTGTACAAATTCTGAATGGTTGTGTGGGGAATTATGAGCTATTCTTTAAAAACCTACCTTAACTTTTTTTTCAGCAACTATATGAGAGGGAAACATTTTTTCACTTGCTATTTCAAAAGGCACCATAAATATTTGATTATATTGAGATCCAATGATTGTGGGGGCCAATCCAAAAGGTCTACTTTACCTTTGTGTTCTTCATACCAATTTTGAATAACATTAATCATATGAACTGGTGTATTATCGCCAGGGAAGATTGTCCATGGAACAATATTTGTACCATAGGATGCATAATAATCCGTGACATTAACTCTGCCATGTCAAACAGCTAAAGGGCCAAGAGAATTCCAAATCATCACAGAACCCATCTATGCTTCCCAGCAGGGGCCGAATAGTCAGGGTTGAACGCTTCTTTGGGCTATCTCTAGACATAAACATACTCCAAGTGAGTAGGGGAGGGGTGAATGATGATTTGTCAGAGAAGATATGGCATTTTGTTCAATTGAGTCATTGACCACTTTGAACAGTCTAGATATAATTTTTCCCACTTATCAATCAGGAGAGAGAAATTGCAGCTCTCTCATGGTATCCAACTTTATGGAGTTCATGGTTTGAATGGTTTTCATTGACACAGGTTGAAAAGTAAGTATTGATTTAGCTCAGCTGTCACTTTTGCTGCATTAATTTGATTGTTTAAAAACATAATAAATTTTATTGTGTGGTACCTCTCTGAGTTTTGCCTTCTGTCCACAATTATTATTACTAAAACTGGTTTAACTTTGTTTTGGAATGCCAACATGATTTTAGAGAGAGTAGCTCTTAAAATATTATACAGTTCAGCAGTTTTAGTGACTGAGGATCCAGCCATCCTGTGACAACAATTTGTCCTCTTTGGAAATCAGATAACTTATGCATTATAACTCCTTCGAATATAAATATCTGGAAAAGAACAGAAGCATATATAATGTATATGAACACATTTATACAGACTTTTGAATTTATCATATTGGCATAGAAAAATTATATTTGTCATAGAAAAAAAATGGTTAAATAAAAAGTGTTTTTTCCATCATTTTGTCCAATACCTATGCGTGTGTGTGTATATATATATATAATTATTTTTTATAAAAAAATTATAACATAAGTATGTTATAAAATCACTACAAAAATAGCCATTTTGTTTCAACACACTCTGTGTCTTATCAAGTGATGATGTTGAAAAGAAAATAAATGGTTTTAAAAGTTTCAGATTAATTAACGATCCTACACTAGGGGGAAACATTGTTACAAAAGCTAGAATAACCAATCAAAAACGAAGTATAGAAAGATTAAAAAGCTTGACAACGAAATCCTACTATAATAGCTATTCAGATCTTTAAATACGTGTAATATTAAAAATAATTTATACTAACTAATAATTATAAAATTATATGATAAAATTTAATATTAAAATTAAAAACTGGCAATTTTTAAAATCCAAATTTAATCACTATTAAGTTTAAAAACTACAAAATTATTGAGAAAAGAAAAAATATATATGTTTATTCAATTCATTTCTTCATTGAAATTACGTTCGACAAGACAAGACGCTACAATACATCCGGTCATTTGACAATACATGTATATATTTTTTTCTTTTCCCTTTCTTTTCCGTTTTTATTTTAAAGTTTGTGAATGTGGTCTTAAACTCACGCGTAAAAACAACAAAAACACAAAATGGCTATTTTTGTAGTGATTTTATAACATACTTATGTTATAATTTTTTTATAAAAAATAATTATATCTGCTCTACTTTGTATTGAGCACTCTTTTAAGAATAGTAATTCTTGGTTATTGGAATTCATTCCGTATATACCAATTATATACTTGGAGATATATATATATATATATATATATATATATATATATATATATATATACACAATTCAAATTTACTGTTTATAGGTGAATAGTGTTGAATATCAGCAATAATGTGTTTAGATATAAACAGAAATATAGAAATCAAAGCTACATGGTGACTATCAGTTTCTCTCTCTCACACACATACACTTATATGTATAGTTTTTAAGGTATGCTATATTTATGGGTTAAAGTGTTTAATATCAGGTATACAGTGTGTGTGTATATATATATATATATATATATATATATATATATATATATAAGGCCACTGAAAGAAATTCAAGAGATAAAATGCAAATATAATAATGTTAATTTTGGACACTCTTGGATATGAAAACATTTAAATTTTTTAACATCTTTTCTCATCATACTTTCATTTGGTCAAAAGGCTTAACAATATACAATTTATATTATTGGTCTTATTTTTGTTGTTTCCTTTCTCTCAAATTTCTTTCATGGGCTTTACTATATCTACATATTATAAGAACCATTCATGAACATTCTTTCATTACTACTATATATATATATATATATATATATATATATATATATATATATATATATATATATATATATATATACACACATGTGTGTGTGGTGATGAAGAGATCTCAGAAGAATCCTCTTCCTAACATCTGACCCCCAAAAGTTTTTTTTTGTTGCAATGACTTCTTGGTCAAAAATCAAACTTTTCAGCACCCTTGTGTATGTATTTTAGGGTTCATACAGGTCCTGGAAAATTGATAGAGCCTTTTCCAGGACTTGAATTGTCTTGTGAAAACAGCAATAGCCCAAAAGCTCTTTGAAAAGTCCTGGAATTTTCTAAATTGGGCTTCACACATATCTCTTTTCTTAATTTCTGAAAGTCAAAATGCCAAATCCCAGAAATCTGGCTTTTTTACAAGCCATAATTATCCTTTAAGAAAAATGTTTTTTTATTAGTCAGTAATTGGCAATTATTGCTAACAGTGGATTGTTTCCTTCATTAGAACAAGTTCATGACCTCGCAGTTACTTCTCTATTTTCTCATCTAGGACACAAGAAAGAATATGAAGGCATGTCTTCTAGCTGCTACCTTCACTCAAAGATAAGACATCAGAAACAAATAAAAATCTCTGTCAAAGATAAATTACTTTACGCTCATTGAGTTTATATTTTAAAGGAAAATAATGAATAATTTTACAGTAATAAAATGCATTTAGCATTTTAGTTAAATTTGGACAATTGGAGAAATTTTATTCACATGTCAATTTCAAAAGTAAAAAGTCATTTTGATCTCTAGTCAGCAGTGGGTGAGTTCATGCTGAAAAAATAGATACTTTAACTGTCCCATGTTAATGTTTATCTAAGTGTAAACTACATTTGTCTAAATTGTTGCCAAAGTAACAAGTTTGAGAATCAAATTTGACTCAAAGAAGGTAGGAAGGATGAAGGTAGGCATTTTGCCTGATGTTATCAAATTTGTGAACTTATTTAAAAAATGTTCCTATACCTAGTCCTAGTCTGCAGTGCTGTCAAATGTGAATAACATTTTATTTGCAGTGAAACTGCAGATTTTTCTGTCAGTTTTAAAAGCCATTGGACTTCTTTCTGATAAAACATCAAAGCAATAAACCATTGCTTCCTTTCCTTGCAGATAATCTTTTTAGCATGATCATGAAACTGTTAAAAAGATTTGTAAAGGAAGAGCACACTAAAAAGATATTTACAGTTTCCAAAGTAAATGAATTTGTAAGAATTTTGTCAAACACAAACATGCATAAAGATGCTGCAAAGATTGTATGTGGATTTCTGGCAGATAGGACTATGCAAAATTTATCCAAAAATGAAATGTCAACAAAAGCTCTGTTTAATTGCAGAATTGCAACAAAGACAATGTTCATCACCATCATTGAGAAACTTTTGGCAAAGTCTCCCCGTAGATACCCTCTTGTAAGGTCACTTGCATAGCAGAACCCTAGATACATTTGTGAAAAAAAATTTACACAGAAGACAGTCTAAAAAGATGTCTTTTCCCACATGATGGACAGAAAACAAGCCAGCAAGTCTGATCATGATGACATCATCACTTGGCACAAAGAAATTTGAGGAGGAGTCTACTAGAAATATGGCTTTCAAGAATTTTATCAAGCATGAAGACCATTTGGACAGTTTGTTCTAATCTTCTTTATCAATCAATAAAGAATATCAAAAATTGTGGAAAGTTGTTTGCAGATTGCTGGTACTCTCTCATGGACAGGCTTCAGTGGAGAGAGGTTTCTCAGTTAATAAGGAAATTTCCACTGACAATATGAAACGGCAGATTCTGGTTGCACAGCACATTATCACAGACTGTTTTGACCACAGTTGGCAGTGTTGGGAATGTTCTCATGACTAAGGCTCTCTGCAGTGCTTCCAATGCCAGAATGGCATACAACCAATATCTTGAAACTGAGAAGAAAAACTGAACAAAAATGGAAATCTATGCTTATAAAAATTGAAGAATTGAAGACCAAAAAAACACAAGTTTGAATGTTGCACACAAGATTGCTCAAGTCAGTTGACAGTTATGTGGTGGAAGCTGAGCAGATTCAGAAGTTCACACTTATTGCAAAGTTGAATGCCATGCAAAAAACTGCAAAGGAAAAATCCATAAAGATATCCAATTTGGAAGAGGAGCACTAAAAAATGTTAACATCACTTAGTTCTGTGCCATGTGCAATGAAAGCCATGAGTAGTAGGGCTAGCTAAAATGTGTAGTCTTTTGAGAACATTTTGTATTTGTAGTTCTGTTCATTAAAACTGGTATATAACTTCTCAGGAAATTTGTAGCAGTAATAATTAAAATATAGTACAAAATTTTCAAGTGCAGTAGAACTCTAAACTGTGTAGAATGTTACACAAAATGTGTAACATAACCAAGAACGGTCTTCATCACTTGGATTTGTTCACTGCTCTCATGTGATCCATTTGACTTGAATTATTGTGATCAGCTGTAACTTTTCTTTGAAATCTCATTTGTCAGTCTATTAAAAGATGAATCACAAAGTTTGTGTTTTTGAAATTTATGAATATTCACTTTGTGTGTGTATGTATGTGTGTGTATGCCAGTTTCAGTCCTTCAAAATTCATAACACAGTCCTGGAAAAGTTCTGGATTTTTTTTTTTTACACAGATTTGTATATGTATACATTTTCTTTTTTTTCTTAGTGATCTCATGTCATATCTTCCTTCATCAAAGTTTGGTGTTGCCCAGCGTTGTCTCTTGGCTGCTAAGTAAGTGACATATTTCTGTTTATATTTTGAATATTCCCATCATGCAATTATTTTTTTATAATTTAATGTGGTTGATTTATTTAGTCAGCCATTGTTGGATATTTTCCAAAAATCCACATCATAGATTTTAGATCCAAAAATATGTATTTTGTTTAATTTTTTTATCATGTTCATTTTCCAGATTATTTGGTGATGAGGCTGAAGTCCATTTCTGGACAGTAGCTCTCCACTATATGAGGTCAGAAAAAGTAGCACCTATGAGTAAGGTAAGTTCTATTGTACTCCATTAATATGACTGATCATAACTGAAATTCTGCTCTTATTTAGTTAGTTACTAAGCTTAGTTTGATACAAGGTTACAATTGTGGAGCGCTCTTAGGATAGAACTCTCTATAGTAATAATTGTCTGAGACTAATTATATATTTGAAGAGGAATTGATAAATGATATAGGTTTCATAGCAGCATCTTTGTCAACTTTTACCTTTATGCCTTTCTGGAGGTTTTTATACTTAAAGACACATTTGCTAATTTTTGCCAATTATTTATCTTTTTGTCTATTTTGGCATAAGAAGATATAACACCTCCCAGGTAGGTAAATCCTAGACTGTTTCCAGTTGTGTCGATGAAGATAAAATTCAGGAGATGCTCTTGTCGAAGCACAAGCTGATAGTAGATTAGTTTTCTTCAGACTGACTCTTAAACTAAAGGTTTCTGTGGCATTTACAAAACAGGATGATATATGCTGCATGGTTGACTCTTTGTGAGTAATATCATATCCACAATGTTATCTTTTTGTTAACACCTCATTTTGTATAATAGAAATATTGTGTTGTATGCCTGGTGAAAGGCAACTTTTCCACATGGACAGGTTAATCATTCCAACCTGTCTGTCATAAGAGGCAAAACACATTGTCTGGATTCACTTTCTCATCTCCACAGGTCAGTTATACAAGATATATTTTATGTACACAATTATGTAACAATTTAAATTCAATCATTGCTAGCAATGAATTCTTGGTTCCAGGCTATCTTCCCCTTTGCCAAAAAGATTCCAGCATTCACATGCATGACTTTGGTGTTTACATCCAGGATAATCTTCCAATGGCCAGGGAATCGTCTCTTGAGTCACCAGATAACTTTTCATGTGCTTCCATCTTTCATTATTAAACTCTGTTAGTTACTTCTTTTTTTTTTATTATTGCTCCCCATCTTCTCAGGACTGCAGTATATTAGATATAATTGCTGACAGTATAGAAAAGGCACTTTCTCTCTATCCATCTGTGAACATCTTTGTCTTCAGTGACTTTAATGCTCACCACAACATGTGGCTTAAACATTCTAAGGGTGCTGATGTTGCTTGTATTTAGACATTAATTTTTTCCATTGTGCAATACCTTACTCTAATTGTGGACTTTCCTACTCATTTCTTTAGCAAAACCAAGCAACAGGCTTCTCTACTTGATTTATATCTTACCTCCTCTCCTCACCTCACCAAGCTTTGCAACACTGCCCTTTTGGTAACTCTGACCACCCTGTGGGATCTATTGATATTTCATTCAAAGCATCTATTAAACAGGAACCACCTATTCATAAAACCTCTTTCTGTTACCAGCATGCTAATTGGGACTCACACTCCATGATTTTCTTTATGATGCCTCTTGGACTGACATCTTCAACTTCCCAAATGAGAATTGCACCACTGAGGTTTCTTCTTTGGTCAAAGCCAGTATGGACACTTTTATCTCTTCTTGGAATCATAGTTCACGCCAGTATGCTTGGCCTCTATAGCACATAGGAACCACCATTTTCAGTTATGACAGCTCTCATTCCAACAGGCACCTAATCATTGCTACTTGTAATAAATGTAAACAAGTCTTTAAAGGGGTTAAGTCTCTGCTTGCCAAGAGAATGAGGCACTGCATAGCATCTAACAACTTTGACTCACATGATTACTGGCAGCTCTGTAATAGGGTATTAAGTAAGTGTAAGGTCTCTAATCCTCCCCTCTTCAATCAATTTGAGGTGTTAACATCCTCTGTTGATAAAGCCCAATGCTTTGCCTGTAAATTGTCCTCAAACTACTTGTGACTCATCTGGAGTATCCCTGCCAAACTTCCTATTTAGAACTGAGTCTCTGTTGAGTGATAGGCATATAACCTCTTCTGTGGTTTTTGCTATCATCTCTAACCTAGATCCTCATAAAGCATGTGGATCCAACAGTATCCTTGTAATAGTCATTAAGACGTGTGCTCCCAAACTGGGTCCTGTTTTCTCTAAACTCTATAATAAATGCCTTGCTGCCTCCTTGCCTGATGGAAGTCATCATCAGTTCAAGTTTTTTAAGAACTCTGTTGAACCATCCATCCCTTTCAACTATTGGCCTATTAGCCTTTTACCTCTTTTTGAAAAACTCTAAGGCCCTAATCAGTGCTGTATTGCTTCATCATCTCTCATTTGCGGAGCCGTTTTTTTTTTTTTGCCAAGCAGTATAGCTTTTGTTTCTCCAGAGCAACTGCTGATGTACTGATGATAATTGTGGAAAAAGTCTATCATGCTCTAGATGAAAATGGTAAAGCCCAGTCTGTAGCATTGGACATCTTGAAAGCTTGTGACAGGGTTTGGCATACAGGTCTTCTCCACAAGCTGAAAAGTTATGGTGTCTCCAGTCATATTTTTGAACTGATCCAATCTTTCTTATCAAATTGTGAAATGAAAGTTATCCCGAACAGCCACTTGTCTAGATCCTTTTGTACTAACACGGATGTCCCTAAAGGCGCCATCCTTGGTCCTACCCTATTTTTAATTTTCATTAATCACCTTCCTGATGACATCAGCACTTGACTTGGCATTTATGCTAATGACCATTTACTCCTGCTTCGATAGGCTGATCAGTCTGACAAGGTCAAAATGACAACAAGCCTGAGAAACCTCTCTCTATCTTCCACCAGCATGGCTGATGCTAACCTCCAGGAAAGTAACTCATTGCACCTCCTCAGATTAACATTCACAGCTGATATGAAGTGAAAAGACTATATTGAATCCATTGCTAGATCAGCTGCTAAGAAATTGGGTTCACTGTGTCGTGCAAGACAATTTTTCTCTCCAGAATCTATCTTGCATATCTATAAGTCTACCATTTGCCCATGCTTAGCATATTGCTGTCACATATGGTCCAGTGCTCCTGCTATTTACCTTGAGCTCCTTAATAAGAGCCAAAGAAGAATCTGCAATATTATTGGTCCTGATCTGGTGGCTCAGCTTCAGTCAATTTCCCACTGTCGTAAGGTTGGCTCCCTGTGTATTTTCTATAAATGCTTTTATGGTAATTGTTTGGATGAGCTCTTTGCTATGGTACCTAGACTTTTTAAATTTAAGTACAGTACTAGATTGGTGTCAGCATCTAATCATTTTACAGATGTAAATGTAAATTCTATGCTAACAGTTTCTTTTCTTGCAATTCTTGCTTCTGGAACTCCCTTCTGGTTCCATGCTTTCCAGCCAACTTTAATCTGCAAAAATTTAAATGCAATGTCAATTGCTATCTACTGTCATCCTGATTATTCTTTTTCTTCTTGCTCATTATTAATATTTCTGTTGCTAATTCTACTACGCCATTTAATCCATTGTGTCTTAGTGGCTTTACTTCCTTGAATGGGGTGAACCCATTAAAAAAAACACATCTCATTTTTGATAGTTCCTGAATTTTTTGTTTGTTTTTATCAAATCAAACTCCTTAATAAATTGATGACTTATTTTAAATATTTCAAGGATGGTAGTTTCCAGATAGACAGAAGAATCATTTTTTGGAATACATCATCTTCTATTTGGGGCTGTAAACCTTTTTTAAAAGTCTTATCCTTTTGAAGACAATTGTCTCTGAATATTTTTCAAGAGGCTGCTTCTCCTCTTTAAGTAGAAGCTGAGCTTAGAGTGGATGAAGCAGTGGGATGCTCTGTCATTGGTATTACTCTTGTGTAATTGATATCTATTATGTTTCTCTAATACACAGGCATTCAGTCTGAGGTTTGTTAGTGCTTTGAACAAAGGTGATGCATCTACGTAATTTATAGCATTTTTTTTCTTGGGAAATAAAATATTGGTGATACACAGTCCTTGTTCTACACAAAACTCTAAGACGTCCATTGTTATTCCATTTCACTAAACCAGACTTCCCAAGAATGTCCTCCCAGATGTATGGTCCAGTTTGTTTGTAAGAAGGAGACACATGGAAATGATAGTGTCAGAAGCCTATGCCAGAGAGACACATTTTTATTTTCAGCTTGCCTGAGCAATAAAGTGTAGATTAGATAAATGGCCTTTATCTAAGAAACTGACTTTGCTGCTAGTAACAAAATTAATATCCAGTTTTGCAAGTTTAAGTGCAATTAAAACAGTGATGATGTGCTCTCTTACAGTCTCACACTGCCCAGTATTGTTCTTGGGCTCCAGCAGGCAAGTTTGCCTTAAATGTCATTTGACCACTTTGAAACTTTGAAGATGCCCATTGGTCATTGTAGGTCAGCTGGGATGGATAGAAACAAGATTTTTTTTTTTTTTTTTTTTAATGCTACCTTTCTCTCCATTTGGACAGGACTACTTAGTCACGCGGTGTACTACTAAATGATGTGCAGTTGTTTCCAGATTCAACATCAAGTAATCACTTCTCTGAGCTGTCTGCATTCAGGGTATGCACCATCATTTCTAGTATAATTTGCCATTTGTTAAGTTTACTCTATTAAGTTTAGGACATAAGTGGAAAGTTTTCAGGTCTGTGCAGTGAAGTTTTATGGTGAAGTTCATTGTGCATACTATTGGCTGAAAAATTTGTCATGGCACATCAAAGTGGGATAGAGGAGGACTGATATTACATATCAGCTTACTATTCTTTTCTTTGTTTCTTAGTAAAAATTAATTTTAATGATTCTCACCAACCAGGCATTTAGAGGTGGATTGTAAGACATTCTATTAATAATTTCTGTCTGCATTTTGGGGATGAGGAGTTATCATCATTACTTACACTATTGACATTTGGACTATTGTCCTCATCTTTCTTGTTGTTATCACAACATTTTGGCTGTTCAGTCCTCTGGCCTTCATCAGGTGTATATCAATCTGAGTAACCTACAGGGAAATCTGAACTTAACTCCTTATTTAATGTATGCTGGTTCTTCATGTTCCACTACCCATGCCTGGGGATATCTTATCTAGGTCTTATTTTTAGTATTGCTCAGTTATTGCTTGCCCTGTTTCCACTGTTCAAGTACACACTGCCCAGACCAGAGATCGAACTCACAATTACTATGTGACCAAATTCACAAACCAATGCTTTAATCCACTAGGCTTCTGCTTTATTCCAATTTGGCATTTGATCAAATTCACCAAAGTGTATTTTAATAAGAAGAAAATAAGAGACTATAGAATCTGTGTCATTGAGCTCCACCCCACCCTGCCTAATAGCCTATTTATGGCTGGAAGATAAAACAGGGATGCAAAGTTTATTCATTTATTTAATGGTTTTCAATTGGGTTATTGAACTTGTAATCAAAGTGAATTTGCTAATTTTCAGCACATAAATTTTGCTTTACTGGTATTTTTACAAAAGTTTTACAACTTTCAAAAATTGCCTTTTTCAGTCCTTTGACCAAATACACTATTTTGCTTTTTCTCTTTCTTTGAATTCATCTTCTAAATTCAGACAATTGTTGATAGGATGATTGAAATTTAAATCTATTTCAATATAAGGCAAGCAGTGAATAGGTATAATGTTACGTGTTTTACTTGCAAGGTTACCTTATGCAATTGTAAAACTAAAAATAGACTCAATCGTCATACAATCTGTTACCTAGCTTTTTAGCAAGCCTCAGGCAAATTGCATTTTTATACATGTAATGACCATGCACGGAAGCGTCCTCAAACTGCGTGTGTGTGTTTTCGTTGGGCACACCTTGGAGTACCATAATGGACTCGACCAAGGACTACAAGAAGACGCGTGAGTTGTTTAGTGTTGTTTTTTGTGCGACAAAAGCTGTTGTGGTCGGTCGGTCATCTGTTCGTTGGCAGCAGTCGTGGGTGGCGTTTGCTGTCGTAAAGTGTTCGGAGGAGGAGTCGTGCATTCATTTCAGGTTCGCAAGGAGGAGTTTTTTTTTTTTTTTTTTTTTTCCTAATTCCTGTTTTCTCACAAGCTATTTCGGCATTATGGCCTTCGACCCGAAGCTGATACCACTCTTTCAACAGAAGCGATTCTGGACAGTCGGTAGTGGAATGGTTGGAGAAGGCGGAACTGATATGTCAGGTGAGCGGTGTGAAGCGAATTGTGTGTTATCCCGATGCATTTGTCAGGTGGCGCATATGCTATGTACCAGCAATTGAGTGAGGAGAAGCGCGCAGATTTCAATTGTGTTAAGAAAGCATTATACACGGCCTTCACCTTAGACCCCTTCTCTGCATGGAAGCAGTTTGCAGCATGTCGCCTTCAGCCAGGGGAGACGGTTGACGTCTTTTTGGCAGACTCACAGTTCTGTTTGGTGGCGTATCAGAAAAGTGTTTGCAGTGTGCATTCATTACTGGATTGCCTGAGTATGTAGAGGAGCTTTTAAGAGTGTCATCCCAGATTGAAAACCTGGATTTGTCACATGTGCTGGCACAAGTTCGCAATATCTTGAAGAAGTGCACTGGTTCTACAGAGCATGCCGCAGTGGCTGCACAATTGAAGGAAACAGGTGTGCACATGAGGTGCTATAAATGTGATGGACCCAATCATAGGGCGAGTGATTGTCTCCTGGGTCGTGAACCATCCAAAGGTGCTGGTATCAAGCACTGACGGACCATCATTTGCTATCGATGTCATAGGCAAGGGCACAATGCTTGGTGTTGTCCGGGAAACGGGCAAAGGGGTGAGAATTCAGCGCCAGTCTCCTCCCCAAAACCCTTGTAAATGGTGCATTGCCTGTAGTGACAGTTCGTATCGATGGAATACCATGTACAACTCTGGTGGATACAGGATGCAAGTCATGCTGTCAAGTATGAACAAGAAAATCAACACGCGTGCTTACAGTAGACGGAGACGCACTTGATTGCTGTGGAATCGGAGTGGTACAAGTTAGTATTGGTGCAAAACCATCCATCACTATGGAAGTCCTAGTCGTGGACAGAGACCTGCTTGGATTCAACTTGCTGCTCGGACTAGACGCCATCAAACAGTTGGGAGCAATATCTGTAACTGCCACTGGTGAGGTAAAGTTTCCGCAGTGTGTCGAACCAGTCGTTGCTGCCATCATAATTACCGAGCCCAACTTTAAAGTAGAATACGATGAGACCACTCAGAGATGGACCGCATCTTGGAAATGGGCTGGCAACCAACCTCCGGGTACGTTAAGAAATAGACTGGCAGAATATCCAGCTCTCACGCAAATTCGGGAGGAGTATGATCGGGAACTCCAGATGTGGATAGATAATGGCTGGCTGCTTCCTTACCCGAAGGAGGAGCTCCGACCCCCAAAGGGTTTAATCCCCCTCATGGCCATTCTGCAGGAAAACAAGCAGATGGTTCGGCCCATTATGGACTATCAGGAACTCAATGAGTACGTTGACGTGTACGCGGCCAATGCAGATGTTTGTTCTAAAAAATTACGGAAATGGCGACAGCAAGGACCAAATGCTGCAGTGCTGGAACTGCGTCAGGCCTATCTGCAGGTACACATCGACAAGTCCCTTTGGCCATTCCAAACAGTGGAGATCAAGGGACAAAGGTATTGTCTAACCCGCTTAGGATTTGGGCTCAATGTTGCCCCTTTAATTATGCAGGATATTGTGAGCCAGGAGGAGATCATCAACGCAGCCTCCTCCTCTTATATTGACAACATTTTTTTAAATGAGAGTGTGTGTTCTGTGGTCCGTGTCAAGGAACATTTGGAGCAGTTTGGTCTGTCAAGTAAGACCCTAGAGCGGCTAAGAATTGGCACACGCGTGTTGGGATTGCATGTCTGGGAGGAGCAAGAAAAACTGCGATGTCGTCGTGGATGTGAACTTCCGGTAGTCCTTGATAAACTTACCTGCCGAATTGTCTTCTTGCTGTGTGGGAAGTTGACTGGTCATTTTCCGGTATGTGGTTGGTTACATGTCAGTATGTGTGCTTAGCTGGGTAGCTGACACCCTGTCCGAACGGACGAGGGTGTGCACCAAGGCAGCCTCCGAGATGCTCATCAGACGTTGGATAGCCACACTCCAAGAGTTGGCCTTAGAACACGAGCTGAACATTGATGTAGAGCTTGTCAAGTTGTACAACAATCGAGCCGACCAACTTACTAGAGTACCGCAGCGATGGTTAAATGAAATGCGCAAAATAACGGAACCCAGAGAACCTATGTGCACTGTGGCTGAAGAGCGAGATGTTGCTCAAGTACGAGCCATTCATCAATCCAGCGGACACCCTGGTGTGAAGAGAAAATTCTATTTTGTGAAGTTGATCGACCCAAGAGTAACAAAAGCTGAGGTGCGAGCGGCGGTTAGGGGATGCAAAGAATGCCAGTCAATCGACCCGGCCACAGTGCATTAGAAACTGAGCAGGCTTGATGTTGCGGAAAATTGGGACAGGGTTGCGATGGATGTAACCCATTTCGAACATCAACTATACCTGATGCTGATAGACTGCGGCCCCAGTTGTTTTGTTATTTGGAAGCTCTTGCACCGCCAAGACTCTACTAGCATCATCAAACAGTTGGAAGTAGTGTTTTGTGAAAGAGGGCCACTGATTGAGCTGCTTACGGATAATGGCGCAGTGTTTTGTGGAGAGAGGTTTGCCGCTTTTGCAAAGATGTGGAATGTACAAATACAATTTCGCTGTGCCCACGTACCATCAGAGAATGGGATAATTGAGAGATCCCATCGTACAATAAAGCGCATTGCGACGAGAACACAGTGTTCAGTTTTGGAAGCTGTATATTGGCACAATGTTACCCCAAAGGACAATAAAACAGCTTCAACTGCATCGGCAAATGCAACCTACACCTACAGTGTCTGCATTAAGGGTATCGACTCAGCTTTGGTGCGTGACGACACAGTTCAACAAGGGTACAGTGACACAAATTAATAGTCCACACTCCGTCTCTGTTGATGGAATACCGCGCCACGTAAAAGATGTGCGTCCATTATTCCGTCAGCGACCATGTTAGTTCTTCAGATAATGATGAAGCCCCGATGATATATATAAAATCACAGGAAGAGCACACCTCAGAGAGTAGCGCGCCTGATGAACCTATGTGGGATGAGCTCAGTGAGACGTCTGAAGAGAGCACCACTGAGGAAGCGCTTGAGCCCATAACACTGAGACACAGCACCAGGCAGAAATGGCCTGCCCCACATTGCCATTTGTGTGATCTCAAGATCAGGGAGGAGTGTTTGCCGTCATAAAGTGTTCATTCGGAGGAGTCATGCATTCGTTTCAGGTTCGCAAGAAGGAGATTTTTTTTTCCTAATTCCCGTTTTCTAACAATACATTTCCTTTTTTTCTCACCTGAAGATTTTCCGATCATTGTACATTGTAGTGTCAAATTGTGATAAAATGTATTTGATATTGTTTGCCTTTAAATGCTCCACCACAGGACGTCACTTGTTACAAATATATTTTGGTGTTGTAAATATGCCCGAAATATCAAAATTCTAAAAGTTTCCTTAATTTTCTCTTTTTGCAGACAGTGAGTCGCAGTGTTTCTGAAGGAGCAGCCGGGGATTTATTTATTCCACTGACTCCAAACAACAAAGAGACACACGATCTTGTTGTGTTCAACAGTCCACAACATGAAGACACAACCATGTTGTACCAACAGTATCGAGATGAACCGTTAGAGAAATGTTATGATGTTCTGCAGGATAGTG
The DNA here is from genome assembly GCA_903632075.3 of Acanthosepion pharaonis. Lineage (NCBI taxonomy): Eukaryota > Metazoa > Mollusca > Cephalopoda > Sepiida > Sepiidae > Acanthosepion > Acanthosepion pharaonis. The sequence continues at coordinate 1,774,977 of CAHIKZ030003485.1, forward strand.
CTACATTCCAGGTCAGTAATTTACTTGTGCTTTGAACTAAACCAATAGTCAGAGATTACTAACCTCCCAATATTAAATTAGAACGGGCATTACTTTTTGGACTGACTTAGAATATTATTCTCTCTCCTAGAGTTTTTTATCCTTGAAATGATTTACATACATTCTTTTCGTTGTTACCTTGAAAATGGCTGCTATAGAGTCATGGTTACCCAGCTTGTGTCAATCTACAAATAAAGGTTGATAGTTGGCACCTGCTAAAGAGCAAGTGTTAGCATGTCTCTGAGTATTTTTCATGATTGCAATAAGGGATGAAATTTAGATCACATTACAGAGTACTGAATGAAAATTGAAGGATTGCATTTCTGGTAATTGTGTCTGTAAATGACAGAAAAGAAGTGCTGATTTGTAAAGTTATTTTTCAGTCACTTTATCTACCTTGCTGGCTTTCTATTGTGACACTCTTCTCTCTTTTCAGAAATCTCAGTTGGACCGTATTGCCCTCCATGACAGCAAAAGGGCTTCATATGAAAACACAAAAAAATGTGCTGAAAATTACGTTTTACTTGGTCAGACTGATCGAGCTGTTCAGCTTTTACTGGAAACAGAAGCAGACAATGACAATTATTATGTAGACAGTCTGAGGTGAGAGGCAGGATTTTAACCAGTATATGAAACAGTTTTTAGATGACGTTTCATAAAGTTTTCTTTTTTTTTTTTTTAAGATATCAAAATGTGGAATTTCTATGATTTCTATAAAATGAGATTTCTAATTTGTGTAATTGTTGCAGTAATTTTGTAGAAGTGATCTATTCTTTACAGAATGTGTAATATATTCATGTGTATAAATAATTAAAAAGAAATCTATTGTTGGACCTGAAGTGAATTAAGAAAGTAAAGTCAAAACTGCAAATTAAAAATTTTTCTGAACACACTTTACTATATATTCTTGTAGAACAATTGGTGCTAATTGAAATCAGAATTACTGAGTGCCAAAAACAAAAATATCTGTCTTATTGTGCAATGCAAAATCATTTCAACATGAATCAGATATCTATTTAATTATTTGTAAAGATTCAAGATCAATGTAATGAGTTTTTTTCCTTCTTTTGTAACATGTAAATTTTTTTTTTCCATGTCTAAAACTTGTCACCTTTTCTATCATGCACAGATTTATCCAGGTTTTTGCTACAAAATTTAGCCTTAAAATTGTAAACAACTGAAACTGCTTTTTTATTTCTTTAAGATTTATATATTGTCATTTTATTAGAAAACATATATTTAATGTGTTTTTTTTTTTGTTTTTGTTTCATTTCCTTTTGCATTCTTTGTAATCCTTTACTTTCTTTTATTATTTCTTAGAGCCTGTCTTGTGGCCAGCATTCGGTCATCAGGAGCAAGCCAAAGTACGATTAAACTTGTGGCTACTAATTTGATTGCCAATGGCAAATTGTCAGGTTGGTTTGTTCTGAACAATTTTGATATATACAAGGTAACCAAAAAAAGTCCTTGCCATTTTAAATTTTTTATTAAAAAAAAAAAAAAAGAAAAGATATACAGTATATATATATATAGTTGACATAGTGTTAATCCACAAAGTAATCTCCATTGGCATCAGAACCATGTGCTTCCAACTGCACAATACCATAGCAGTAAAAATCAGGTGTTTTGGACACAAAATCTGTGAGTGCCTGCCACAATTTTGCCTCATTTGTAAAGGATTTCTCATGATGGTAGTTGTCCAGGGAAGGGAAGAGGTGGTAATCTGTTGGTGCAAAGTTCAGGGAGTAAGGTGGATGAGACAGTATCTCCCAACCAAGTTGCCATATGGTACATCCCTGGCCACTCATGGCACATGAAGCCTGGCATTGTCATGGAGCAACAATACACCTTGTGATTAACCAATACTGGCTCCTTCTGCTTCAGTGCCTGTTGCACACATTCCAACTGCACCTAGTACAAATTTGCAATGATGGTTTGGCCTGTTGGTAGCATCTCATAGTGCGCCACTTGATGACTAGTCCACCAGATACAGAGCATGATCTTGCCTGGGTGTAGAGGTGGTCTTGTGGCTATTGGTTTGGCTATTGTCCTAATCTGGCTGCTTTCAATTTATCATCCAGGAGCTGTGGCTGACCACTGCAGAGTTCATACACATTTGTGTATCAGTGATCACTTTTCCCCACACAATGTAAAAATTGGCAAACACTTTTTTGGTTACCTTATACAATGGCGAGGAAATAAGTAGGAAAATTGAACTAATCATTCAAGTGTAAAAAGCCTTCCATCTTTGTCTGGATTTAATTGCTGACCAAGGGCTCCATTGAGAAACATGCAACCATCTCTGTCCCAAAACACTTTATAAACAACCAACATCATTTTAAAAATATATGTTCAAGCTATTGGTTTTTGTAAAATATGAGATATCTAATTTGTGTCATTGTTGCAATAATTTTGTTGGCGTGAGCCATTCTTTACAGAATTTGTAATATATATGCATAAATAACTAAGAAGAAATATGTTGTTGGACCAGATTTAAAAGGTACATTTTTAAATTATGGATTAGTTTTCGCTTCAATCTGACATTTTGCTCTACACTAGTCAACTGAATCCTATTTAAAGAGAAAGCATTAAAATCTAATATGGTTTATTAAGAAATAGAAGTGTTTGAGTGTCCCTCATAAAGCAGTGGCTAGCATGCTAATCTTACAGACTGTTGCTGTGTAGGCAATGTTCTTTACTGGGCACTCTACTGTTGTGACCCTGTGCCAGACAATTTTCTACTTTTACTTCAGATTCAACCTTTTTTTATTACATTTGTTTTCAATTTAAGCTTTCTTCATATGCATTTTTTTTGTTTTTAAGAGGGCATTCAGTTGTTATGTTTGATTGATAAAGGACTGGATGCTTGCCGCTACCTGCAGACTTATGGTGATTGGGACCAAGCTGTGTGGCTAGCTAAGGTACGTAATTCTTGTACAAAGAGTATATTAATCCATCTATTCATATCTACTTAAACACCTGCAATGTGCTTTTCCCAAAAACATAATGAAACTATCAAAAATTTCCTTAGTGCACACAAATCTTTTAATGATTTAATCTGAATGAAAAAAAACCTTCAGTTCATGACATAAAACAGGTCCACATAAAATTCTGTAGCAAATGAGTCGACTTAAACAGTGTAAGGGACGCAACTCTTTCCGTCTGAAAATGTCTGCAACGCAAAACGATGTACACCAAGCACGGGTGAAATGTTGGTCTGCCAATGTCTCCAAGCAACCTGCTTTTATGGAGCCCAGACACACCTCATTAGCATGTGTGTAACGCGACTTTGCGTGACTGCACGAGACCGTGAATATTAAAAGTCACGGACGCCATTTTGAATCTTTTCTTTCCTTTCTCAACCCACAGGCCAGGAAGATGCGAGAACGTTTGCGAGGTAGGCCGTTTCTATTTTCCCCACAAATTCCCAACAAATTTGGAATATGTTACAGTTTCAGCTGATATATCCCTTGACCTTTCCCAAGCATATGTTGTAATATCTGATGATCTTTAGATGTCAAATAAAAAAGGCTGATTGTTGAAATGTAATAAAAGCAACAAGCATAAAGATACTAACCTGAATAATGTGTAGAATCTTGTATAATATTTTTTCACTTTAAATAAATAATTTTGTATATGTGCAATTTTATAAATATTTTTATATTTCCTTTATCTTTGCAAGAATTCTCTTGAACCATTTTGTCACTGAATAATTTCTTTTGTAGGCCACACTTAATTATTCTGAATATAGTGAAGTCATGAAAAGATGGGCTGATCATTTGTGTTCACCTCAAGTCAGTCAAAAAGTAAGTATTACATTTCTTTATTTTCTGGGAGACACGTTACTTGTAATGATTGCTCATTATTGGATAATAGGAACTGTAAGATGAACTGGTGAATCTAATAAGATATACAACCTGATAATTGTTTGGTTTTTCTATAATTTAAATAACTATTTTAGTTTATATTACATGCTTATATATAATTTCAAACTGTATCTATGCATACAATTAACATTACTGACTTTTTCCATATAATGCAGCCAACTTCTATAGCAATGAGGCTAGGCCTTATTGGCCAACAGCAACACAACTGCCATGTAAATTAGATTCCAGTGCCAATTACTAACAAACACCAAATGGTTATTATTAAAAGGGACAAGTCACACAAACAATAGATATGTGACTATATATCAACTTTACAGGACATTTATTTTGAGAACAAAGAATTTTTCAATCTTTTTATCTATAAAAATATTTTACTTGTATGTATTTGGAAAATCTTTGATCCACATGGTAAAAATAATTGTGAATATCAGTTGTGATTCTAAAAGAAATTCTGACAAGCACATATTCAAAAAACGAGAGCAAATAATTTGCTGTTTCCAGTTTAGGCTTGTCTTTTAAGAAAAGGTCACAACTTTTTCCGACTACATTTGCCAACCTTTAAGACGCTGGAAGAGTTCATAAAAGTGAATGTTATTTTTCTAAAACTATTAAATTGAAACTTCATTGAAAAACTCAAATACAGAAAATTAAAAGGTGATGTGCTATATCTGAATGGTGCTTTTCTTAAATTCTGTATCATTTGAAAATTACTTGTTAATTTGATTGTTGCTTATTTGCAATAATGATTAGCAACAAGTCAGTTGGCTCATTCAAGATTTAATGTTGAAAACAGTTAAAGCCAGGAAATTGATTGTCATTTTTATTGGGGGTGAGGACAGTGAAAATAAAATATAAATAAAAAAATTATTAAAAATAGAGTAATACAAATTAATACATAAAACTTTTTAAAATATTTATTTGTGCATGTATTTTGAATAACTCCTATTTAAATGTTTTCATTATTTTTTTTTTTTTTTTTACTCATTTTTAAATATTCCCAGAAATAAAATTTGAGTTAAGTACATAAAAAGTATCAGCAGTTTAATGATTTCCTCTTTAAATCTGCCTTAGTATTCAGTTTGAGTAAATGAGTTTTGATGTCAACATAAGGAAATATTTCTCACTTCAAAGTCAAAATAGACAAAACTATTTTTCTTTCATTTTTCATAATTGGAATTGAGATATGGAGAATTTTGTTTCAGTTACTTTTCTTAGAGTATAAATGAAATTTGTGTTAAAGATAAAAACTTTTATAAAATTATCAACAGGGTGGTTTCCAGTCCAAAAGCGAAAGGTCCAATGATCAATCTGTAAAACCCCAAGGTTTACCTGGTAAATATATATGTTATTTATCCACACTACTGCTTGAACGGAATAAGGCACAAGGCCATACTTTAAGTGGAAATTCCATGTAATCATGAAATAGTAAGGAAAATGGCTGTTTCCTTTAACACTTCCTTATTAGGACACCTCAGGGATTAACCTTGACACTCTCAATAGCAAAGGTGCTACTTCATGGGGGATGGCCCCTGGTGCTATGTGTCTTATACTTGAAGACAACTACAAATGGTACAAATAACATCAGGATAATCTTCAAAAGTGGTTCAACACATTGCAGACACCTCTTCCGAGTAAGACCCCCTATAGAGAAGAACATAACTAAGGACTGTGTGTATGCCATCCCATGTAGCTGTGGTAGGAAATACAAAGGAGAACCAGGCCACCCTCTTAAGGTAAGACTGCATGAACATTATAAAGCGGTAACACAAGGGGGAAATAGAAAAATCAGGCATAGCTGACCACATACGGAGGAAAAAGGGTGATCACTGCCCCCTGTATGATGATGTTGAAATAACAGAGAGCATCACTGGAAAATACAAAAACACATAGATATGAATACAATATGGAAATCAGTAATAAGGAGTGCTAGAGAAAAGCAATGACTAACAACAAAAATTACAATATAAGCTCTGGTAAGAATTAAGGTGAATTATTATTGTAATGAATGACTGATGTATTTCTTTTGTAGAGCAAAGCTGTGTTAGCAATGTTGTCTCTTGGTCAGTTTGTTCGAGTGGCTGAAATATTGTATGGAATGCGTTACTTTGACCGTGCTGCTCGCTTTATTGAAGCTTGTCTGGAATTTGGTCTTCTTGACAAATCTGAAGAAAATGGTATCCTTTTTTTCTTCCCCCCACCCCAACCATTTTCATTTCATTTCTTCTTTAAAGAATTTACTGGAATTTTTTGTGAATGCAGTTTAATTATTTTCTCTTAATTTAAAGTGAAAATGTATTGAAAGTGCTTTAATTTTAGAATCCTCTAGCATAAATTTATGTACAAGATCATACACCATATCTCCTTTCTTCACAAGATTACTACTGATACAATGTGGGATAATTAAAAGTGTTAGAATGGTAATGCTATTATTAACCATTTTTCTTAGGGCTGAATGAAAGAAAGCTAAGTTATACATTTAGATACACCAGATATTTCAATTTCTAATTAGTGTGTCTGTATCTTTAACATGTCTTTGTTGTATTTCTCTTTGTTCCACATATATAAACCATTATTAGCCTGGAGAGGTCCTTGGTATGAAGGATTCTATTGTGCATGATTTGTAAAATAAATAACTTCCTCAATATGAAAACATCTTTGATTTTTCAGGCCTTTCATAAATTTTTTTTTCCTTAAATAAATGTGCAGCTCCCCTTATTGAGGCCATATTTTTGGAATTCTCTCGTCTCCTTATCAACATGGGTCTGAAGCAAGCAGCTTTATATTATGGACAGATGGCAGGTGAGAAAGGACAATTGCTGTTAAAAGAAGTTGACATTTTATTCAGTTAAACCAAACAGGACATTTCTACTTCCACAAAGAGCTTTTTTTCTTCTTTTTTTTTCTGGTTGTTAGGTGGGGGTAGTCAATTTCAACCTTAATCATAAAATTTAGCAAAATAACAACCCATCCCAAAATAACATTACTTTTTATCATTTTATAGCTGTCATTGTGTTCACCTACTGAGGGGTAAAGATATCACCCCTGCACTTCCAAACCTAGGAATGATCATATATATTTTTAACAAGTCTTTCATACCCTGTTGCCCACCTTGGTGAGTACCATTTGTATATTTGTAAAATCTACAAATATCCATGGTGGGATTGTCATTGACTGCAAATCAGTTATGAAAACAGTCATATTGTTGCACTTTCTGTAGAATGCTGCCATTTCAAAATGTTCATGTTTGTAAGAATTGGTATAAAATGTGGTGGTCTTTTGTTAATTATTAGCAAAGCTTATTTTTCTCTTGTTTATTTGTTAAATATCTACATTCCTTGTGGATCCCAATTCGTTACTCAAAAGGAAAATCCTTTTTGGCAGAATTTTCTAGATAAAACATTTTTTCTCATCAGATTACATTTTTAATCAAACATAGAATATAAAATACATTTTTATATTCATATTTGAAAATTTTTCCAGTGTAAGTAAATTTTGTGTGTGTGTGTATGTATATATATATATATATATATATACTTAATAACCATGAAAAATAAATTTGGAAAGATTGACTTCACCAAGAGAAACAAGTAAATGTCATGGAGCCTCTTGAGATGGAAAATAGTCTACTAAGAAAAAAAGAAAAAAAACTACACATTTTTAATTTTGCTGGAGAGAAAAGGAAAAATCTTCAGTCCGGTGATCCTAATTTCTCTGAAACCCCTTTTAAAATGATTTATTAAAAGATTTAGCTGATAAGTATTTTCCTTTTACCAAGGAATGATTTGCCAGTCTTTTTCACACAAAATTTCTTGCACGCAGACCATTTGTATCTTCAATTTTATTTAAAAAAAAAAATAAATAAATAAAAGCCAGTTTTGTTTTGTTTATAGTTCAAATTGATTTACTAGTATTTTTACTTTATAATAAAATTCAATTATTTAAAATTTTTATCTAGAATTATAACATCCAAAACTTTACAAAAGGGATGATTAAGATTAGAGAAAATTTTTTTTTTTTTTTATCCTAGTCTAAGAACAACTGTTGCTCTTCATTGACTGCACAAAAAATGTTTCTTTCTAAAGAGTGGTTACACATAATTGTGTCCTACAGAAGGCAGAGCACAGCAATTCTTTTTATATTAAAGATAGATTCTATTTTTATTGAAACATAATTGCCAAGTTCATGAAAATCTAGTGGTAAGTTAGATTACCTTCTCCCCAAATTTTAGTTGTTTCCTAAATTTTAAGATCTTATGTCCTACTGTTTGAAATGACCCCCAATCTGAAAAGGATTGGACAAGAGATTTGTGTAAATAAAACAATTGCTTATATGATTTATTTTTTTTTTTTGTCCCCCATCTTCAATTATTTACTGATTTATAAAAAAAAAAAAAACTTTTCATCATAGATGAGGTCATTCCATGTCAATTCAATTAAAAAAAAAGTTTTTTTTTTTTTTTTTCATTTTGATATATGTTGTAGATAAAATTTTTAGAAAATCCTGAAAATTTTAAGCAAATATACAACATATATTAAAATGAAAAAAAAAAAAAAAAAAATCTATTTTTTGGGGTTACATTGATTGGTTGAATTGACACGGAATGACCCAGATAACATGTAATGACATTGAAATTTGGGTAATAAAAAGACAAACTTCAAAATGAGAAAATGATGACAAAGAGAGAGAAATGCAATTGACTGAATTTATTCCAAAATTTATTTCTATTTGATTTAAAAAAATAATCTAGTAATCAAGATTAATGAAAACAATATTTACATATGATGAGAAAAATGTGTCACTGCTTAAGTAATTGAAGTGAAAAAAAAAAATTCCATTGTGATTATCTTTAAGGAGTTTTGAACAGAATCTCTGAACAATTTTCAGACTAACAATTTTTTTTAAACATTTATACTGCTCTTCGTTTTAAAAATGTCAATGTTTGTTAATCAATAGAGGAAGACCATAAGATTTTCTGTTTAAATAATCCATAGAAATTAAATGTTCTTTACAGAGCAATGCTTGCAATGCAAGTAAAATAATTCACCTCTTCAAAGAAAGGCAACAACAGCAGTTAAGAATCATTTGGAACATGGAGATGTTCATGGTATACATTCAAAACTTAATTTCAAAGGTGGGAGAGGACATTAGAAAGATTTTTCAACAAAAATAACAGCTTCAAAATTTTTTCTGTAAGTTTTAAAGCTATACAGTTGATCAAATTGAATTTATGAAAATATTTCTTCTTTAGCCAGTGAAAAGGAGAGAGAAAAACTTTCAGCAGTCAAAGAAGCTGAACAATTTGGCATTAAATGAGATCAGAGTTCGCTGGAGAGAGGAATTCAGCAACTTGGCAGTTGTCGAGCTGGAGTCAAAATGTAAAAGGCCCCTTTATTAAAGGCAACCCAAATCTCAGGTAAGAATATGGTTGATGTGACCCTAAAGAGAGAAAAAGAAATTACATTATAATTTAGCACAAATTACCCTTAATTCTCACTAGAAAATGAATTCCTAACTGTTAGAAATAATGCTTAATTAAATTGTTAAAGAACAATACTTTGCTCTCCCGAGTCTTGTGGATGAGATGATCTTTTCAAAGTCTAGACTTGACAAATTGGGTTCTTCCATTCTAGAAGATATCTCCAATAATGTGGGATGGGTGTGGGGAATAAATAAAAATGGAGGACAAGAAAAGAAAAAAATTTAATCCACAGATTTGAGATCACACTGGAGCAAATATAAATAAAAACTTAATTCTAGACATTAAAAATAATTGATTTTACAAAAATGAAAGGGAAAAAAAAAAATTCCTGTGGCACCAATTTTAATAGTTGAAAATAAGGTTATTGAGTGGGTTATATATAAGTAAAATAGAGGACCCTCTACAAAAATGTAATACCTAATATTTAAAATGAATTTGTAATGAAAACTCTTTCCAAGAAACAAAACTGCTGTATTTCAAAACTAATTTAAATTGAATGGTAGAAATTGTTTTTTGAAGTTTCTAAAATTTTTGAATTTAGCACCATTTTTAGCAAAGTTTTATAAAAGTGTAAATCTCTTTATTAAAAAAAAAAAGCTTCCAAAGATAAAAATTATACTATTCTGAAACGGAGGAATATTAGCTGATTTAAAGCATAATTATGAAACCACTTTACTTAAGTTTAAAATATCACAGGAATGCCTTTTTCATTGCAATGGTAGCTGGTTTTACCACCACCATGACAGCCAATGATGGATGGATTGTTATCTAATGTTCTATGGGGGACTTAGCCATAAAAAAATAATTGAGGAATATAATGTGAACACTTTAAGTGCTTGGTAATTATAAAAATTTAAGAAAATATTCTCTGTAATCTAATGTTTTATTCAATTTTAGAGAATTTGTGGTTTAAATTTACTATTGGTTCCACCCTTCTTTTCTGATAGTGTTGTTTTACACATACAAAAACAATTCAAAATTCTTTTAAAAATATTCAGGTGTCAGATTTTAATAAGCCTTATGGTATATATTTAGTAAATATAGTTTTTACTTAATCTTTCCTAAGAGTTACACCATTGAAAATGAATTTTAAGATTTAAAAATATAAATTATTATAATTAAAAATAAAAAAAAGAAAACTGAAAAAAAATTTTTTCAAGACAATATTGTCCTTAATATATATTATTCATAAAAGCAATTAAAAGCTTCTCTAATTAAATGTCTTAGTTTTATTGCATTGTTTTTTTTTTGGTAAGATTAAATATTGGAAATAAAAATATACCCAATTGAAATTCTACAAAAGAATTCTACTTTAAACTAATATAGTCACTAAAAATTATCACATTGAATTTCTTAAGTTTTCAGAAAATTAAGTGGGTGAAACATTAAAAAAAATGTTACCAAGATTTTCTAATAAACATTTCTAAAATAATGTCATTCAGTTGGGAATAAGTCCTGAAAATTTTATTAAATCCTGCAATTTGATTTTTGCAAGAATTTCCAAATTAATGTCTCACTGTAAAAAAAGATGTTAAAATTTGCTATGCTAAAATATAGTACAGCCACTGATGCAAGAAAAACAAGATTTTTTTTTTTTAATCAAAATTTTGAATGTTCTTTAAAAAAAAAAAAAAAAATGGTTTTCATCATGGTATGCTGATTTTTGCAATTTTGTGTAAATATAAGTGGACACACACACATATATATATATTAGTGGACATTGCTTTGGATATCTGTCACCAGTGGCGACAGATATCCAAAGCACAGCCTGATCTTCACCATTTTTATCTAAAGCTTGATAGACTTTCAGCAGTTGGCCTAGAGATATAAAAGCAAATTTGGGTAAGAGGTTTAAACAAGCCAGAGTTGATTAGAGCCTTTTGTACTTTGTCAAGGTTCAGATGATTCACCTTAATTTTTAAAAACTGGAACTACAGAAGAGGATTTCCAACAAGCAGCAAGGCATTTATTGTAGTATTTAGACAGAGGAGAACATTTCTTAAGGATTATTGCAGGGATAGCATCATGTCCACATGCTTTGTGAGGATCCAGTTTAGAGATGGAAGGAGAAACCATGAACTGAGTGATCCACATATCATTCAATAGAGACTCAGTTCTAAATGGGAAATCAGGTACAGATACTCCAGATGACTCAAGGGTAGAATTGGAAGAGAATTTACAAACAAAACATTCTGCTTTATCAGATGTTAATACCCTAAATTGAGTGAAGGGAAGAGAGATAGAAGACTTACTCTTATTTAACACTATTACAGAGCTGCCAGTAGTCACAAGAACCAAACTTATTAGACTATACAGTGCCTCAAGCAAACAGACTTAGCCTCTTTAAGGATACATTTACAATTATTATGAGCAGAAATTTTTCCTTTGGTCTATTCATAGTCTTTTTAGATATTTATTTTTATTTTAAACACCTTATATTTATTAATTACACAATCCTTTCACCATAATGGATTTCTTTCTTCACCCATAATAATTCAATGATGAATAAAAGGTTATTGGTTTAGTTTTATATTCAAAGAAATATTTGGGGTGGTAATGAAGAACAATACTTGGATATTTATAACTATAATCAAATTGAAAAATTACTTATTGCTATCAGTTTTTGGCAGGACAGATAAACTAATTATTTAATAGTGTAGTACCCATCACAAATGATCAATCTACAGTTTATCCACTTATAAAATACAATGTGTGTCTGTATTTTGTAACATTTTAGAACACAGTTACTAAACTTATCTTAAAGACAGGGCCAAACAACCATACACACGCACACACCCCTGGAGCATTAACTTCATTAAATATTCCCTTACACACTCCTTTTTTGACAAATCAATGTCAGTATTCCTGATTCTACAACTTGTGTTGAGAATAAAATCCAGAAAAAGTAAATTTCAAACATCAAGAATTTTTATTTCAGCTTTAAAAGTGCTTTTCCAAGAGCATTACAAGAGAAAAAGAAAAGCTGTCTCCACTTTTCTGGTTGTAAAATTTTTTTTTGCATGTTAGCAACCTCAACACATATTGCTCTTGTAAAGTTTTTATTAATTTATTTTACCTTATTTGTGGACTGTTGTAGTGTTACATTTATTATTCTGATCTCATTCCAAAAGAGATTACATGGTCTTTTGGCTCTCCTTTTGACACTGAAATCTATTTTTTAAATGGAAGTAATGAAAAAATAAAATTGAACCATACTCTTAAGACAACAAAAGATAAGAGACCAGTTATCAGCTAAAATATTGGAATTCAAAAGAGGAAGAAATTAAAGGCATCACATTTATTTCTAAAAAAGAATTAACCTTGAGAAATGGTGAGACAAATATTATACACAATTTGCGTATGGATGACACATTTGTGTAAATGACAAGACAAAGTGGAAAATTTTATTAAGATGCATTTTGCTGGAGAAAGCGCATGCTCTCTTTGACATCATCAGTTTAAATGAAAGAAAGACAAAATTGGGTGTGGAAAATGCCTTGGGATCTCTGAGGATAATGGAGTATCATAAATTAATTACCCTAGATTATCACCTCCTGATGACCATACTTGGAAAATGTTTGTCCACCTGTATGCTTGTTTTATTCATATCTGTGTTAGAGTGGTGACATTGTCCAGTAGGTGGCCTCTTTGACAGTACATCTCATCTTGGCTGCAATCCTCTTGACACTTCTGTGACACCACTCCATTATTCCATTTCCTGCCTGGACATGCATGCATTAGAATCACAAATGCAGAACCCATCCTTTCACAAAAGCCTGGAACTCCCTACTATGAAATGCAGTTTTTCATGAGTAGCTCCTGAAGTGGTCTCCACTCACAGAAAACTGACGCCAACTGACACATAATGCTGACAAAGTTCTTCACATCACACAGATCGCTGACCAGTTTAGTTCAAACCATCCAACAATAGTATGGCCTTAGGCTAAACCATCAAATTTGGGGATTAGCTTCAAGTTGAACTTGCTGCCTGCTATGAGTGCTGAAGTTGCTTGTTGTAACATACAGCAAGGGTGTGTTGAAGTTGGGAGAAACACATAAATGAATGCTCTCCTAAAAACTATGTGGTAACAGGTAGAGAAAGGAGAGACGAGGAAACAAAAACAATACTGTCTCAGAAACCACGACAAGCAGCACACAACTTTAAAAACAAAATTCACAAGGGAATGACTTCACAAGAGTTTCATCAACTGCTGGTATTTCTGTCGCTTTTATTGACAGAAATCCAAATCTGGACAAGTTGCAGAGTGGCATCTGGAAATGCCAAGCTGTTCCACTGCTAATGGGGAAAACCCAAATGTAACTGATTTTGACAGACATAACCGCATGCAATTCAGGGCCTCTTTTGAATCTGTACTGATGTGCGTCCATTACAGTTTCCTTTAAACTGTTATGGAAGATAATAAGCATAACATCTAAGTGGGTATCTGATCATGTTTTTTTTATAAATTAGTGCTTTCCATGTCAGAATCTTTACTCAGTATTTAATAAAATTTACATTTAATCTTCTGTTCAGTCAATGATGAGCTTAATGCCCTGTGATATAGTTTTCTAAGTGGAAATAGCAGGCCAAAGAAAACCCAAAATTCCTTGCAAACTGCCTTTAAAATAAAATTAAATACATCACAATGAAATGAAAAAAAATACAGTGACATAATTTAATGGAATCTTCACCTCTTAAGGAACAAAGGCACTCAGTGAATCTGTATTCATATGAAGAAGCACTTCAGTTATGAGTGCAGAGATCAATGTCTTGCAGTATACTATTACTCCAACTTTTACTTTGATCAAGTCATTGATATTCCACCTCCATCCAATGGTGTAATCAAAATTTAGTTCCAACCAGAAATGATTATTTTTGAAGACCTTTGTTGGATGATATTGCACAAGTGATGTCAACATTTGTTAGATGGGACTTTGATATAATACAACTCTCAAGAGATGATAGGTTATGGAGTGTTCCAAGAATATTGGCTATAGCAGAGGCTTATATACAAATCCAGATTGCAAATCACCATTAGAAGAGGAAATGCAAGAGGACCATTTCAAATGTTCAGAAAGTCTTTCACATCACTTTCAATAAATGTATTTTTATTTGTTTGAAGGAATGAATCAATGATTCATTTCATGAAACAAATTTCTAAGTTTTATAGCAATTACTGTGCTTTTTTTGACAAGTTAAAAATTGCAGAATTTCACAAGATTTTCCAAAATTAGATACATCTATAGTAATGGTATTATTACCTGTTGCCTTATAAAGAAACATTTAGCATTCACTGACCAAGCAGCCAGTGATTGTGTCGGTTAAAATTTATTAAATCTTTTAAAACATTTTTTGAAAAATCCAGTTGCTTGTATCACTTTTTCTGGTACTGATGGGGGCTTTCTTTGTAACCTTTTAGTTGAAATAGTGTGGAACATCAATATCTAGATTATGCCATGGTTTTCTCTTCAAGTTACATGTGCTATCCATTTTAATTGTTGCTGTTGAAAGTAAAATGTGGTTTATTTGTTATTTAGTAGAGTTCTTTGTAAATCTGTAGCACTAGTCAACAATGTTCAAAGAAAGACGGTCTTTACCAAGATTCACAGACTTCATTCGCTCAAAGCCATTTTTAACCATTGATCTTAGAAAGCGCTTGTATAGAGCCAACAGTTTAGATATTTCTGAACAGGTTTAGTACCACACAACATCTACATTACAGAATAAAGTACTGTTTTGTTGAATTCCTCATCCCAAAATTAGTAAAAGTTTCAGGCATGTAATTCTAATGAACACTTTTATGGAAAGTTTCAATATATTTTATGTTATTAAGATCGTGTCCACCAATAATAAATCCTGGTAGGACTGCTAGTTCTCTCTAGAATGTCTAATTGTATAGGTTGAAGAAGTTGCCTGCTAGGAGTGCTGAAATAACTTGTAACATACAGCAAAGGTGTGTTGAGGTCGGGGGAAACACCTAAATGAATGCTCTCTTAAAAACGATGTGGTAACAGGTGGAGAAGGGAAAGAGACAAGAGGAAACAAAAACAATACCATCTCAGAAACCACAGCACGGCAAGCAGGACAACTTTAGAAACAAAATTCATACCTTTGTATATTTACTGAACTTATTTTCTATCCATATGCAGGTGGTTTGTTCTTAGTATGAAAATTCTGGATTATTCTAATATATTTCCCAATAAATAAGGCTTTCCTAGCTGATCAAACAGTTCTTTGTTTTGTGCCTTATCAAACACTATTACATAATCTATAAAACACAGGCATATATCCTTCTATATTTGTATTACTCTTTCTGATATAATTCTGAGAATAAATATTGCAGTCCATGTTCTAGTGTCTTTAATGAAACTGCACTTGTCCTATTTCTGGTCTAATTCAACTATGCATTCTATTTGTCAGAATTTGGATGATAAGTTTTATTATGTGGTTCATTAGGTTGATTGTTTGATGGAGTTCACATTCTTTTGCACCTTAGGCAGTGCTATAAAAATTAATCTACAGAAGCAGTGCTTCTTAAACTATTGGTCATGACCCCAAATGGAATTCAGAAGCAAAACACTGGGGTTGTGAAAGTTAAATTCAAACCCTTGAATTTCAGTTTATTATTTCACAAATGCACAAAGTGCTGCGGTAATAAAACGTGCATGCAGCACCATTGCAGTGACAACGTATGCATTTTCAGTATAGTTGGTTAATACTTGGGGTTGCAAAAGTTCAATCAACTTTTAAAATATCTGCCACATCCACCTCACAAATCAAGTTGAATTTATTAGACAAGAGATGGAGATACTTACTGAATCTCCTGCTGCACACATGATGCACATTCGTGGCTTGTAATTAACATCTTTGTAAGGAAAATATCCAGTTGTGCTTGTATCCATAACTGTGTGAGTTTGGTTAGATATTGCATAAGATGACAAATTAACATTCTCAACCCTTTGGCCAGAGAAATTCATTTCAATTTCTACTAGATTCTGAGCCGAGAAACATGGCCTTTTCTGTAAATGAGATTAAAAAAGATAAAAGGTTTTAGATCATTTTTTTCCACACTGATTTTACTGTATATAAAAACTGTGATATTACATTGCAATAAGACAAAAAAATTTCTTTAACTTTCTTGGAACAAAATAGATAAAAACTTCATTAGCAGACATTTAATTCAGTCAAGAAATTTGAAATAAAAAGAAAAGAAATAAAAATGTCGTAGAATGTGTTGAGGGAAACACCTAACTGATTGTTCTAACAACTATGGGGATAATAGGCAGATAAGAGACAGGGAGGTAACAAAAATAACACTGCCTCAGAAACCACAGCAAAAATGCCCACAGGACTGACTTCACAAGACACTGTGTCTTGCTGACTGCTGGCTTTCTCCCTGCTTTTATTGGCATGCAGCACCTTACAAAAATCCAGATCTTGACCAGTTGCAGAGAGACCCACATCTAAAACATGCCAAACTGTCCCTGCTGCTAACAGGAAAAACCCAGATGTAACTGGTGTTGACAAGCATGTCCGCTCAAGATCCAAGACCTCCTTTGTGTCTGTACCAATGTGCATTCATCACAAATGTTGAAAGTGTGTGTGTGTGTGTGGGGGGGTGAAGCATGTGATAAAAAAAAGCAGTTAAAACTTCATTCTACCATGCTTCTTATATCTGTTCTGTCAAGTTTGTTTCAAGAGCTGTTATTTATAAGACTATTAGAAACATACAAAAATGATTTATGTTGAGAATTTTTTCTAACAGCCATTCTAGTTACCCATGTTCTTTTTTGAGCAACAGATGGTGTACCATCAGTGACGGGTCATTATTTTAGTTTCATCAGTTTCTTGAGAAAACCTGGTGTGTTTATAGTGCACTATGTAATCAGTAGGCAACATGTGCTTGCAAAAAGACTAACTTCACCCATCATTAAGCACTATTGTCACAGCAGTAAAGAAAATCAAGGCATACACTATCAATTCACAAGTTTTGCACTGAATTTATATTTTAAAAACTTGTTGCACACAGATGTTAGTTAAATGGCTACTAAAGTGAAACTGGGATGATTTATACAATTTAAAACATGTTTAAAATGTTTCAGATTCTTCCAAAAATTTGATTGTTATTAATCAAGAAACAAAGCATGATATTAGGAACAAATTTGACAAGCAAGCAAAATATTATGAAGTTACTGTATAGTTGCAAGGAAATAAGGTCAAGCCTATCAAACATTGTCTTGTGAGCTTCTCCAAACATCACTGAATTAGACACGGGTGCACTAGATGAGGATCTGCAGGTAGACATTCCTGAGAAATTTCAAATTCTCTTTTGCTTAAAATACACACTATGAAATCAATTTCTAGAAATCAGCAAGGAGTAAACAGAAAAATAATGGAAGAATTGATTTAACTTCAAAATGAAATGGAGTTGAGACTAAAGTTCCAAAAATTTTGGTTACAAAAATATTTCTGCCTGCACCCCCTATACCATGGAGAAAAATAGTCAAGTTGCAGTTTGCCTCCCCAACATACTATTTAGTAGAGCAAAGATTCAGTAGTAGCCTAGCCTTTTTCCCAGCCAAAAAAACAAAGTGGAAATTACTGAAAATACAAATTTAAGAAGACTTTTTAGTGTTAGCCCTAATATAAATTTTAAAAAACAGCTAATCTAACACCAAGAAATAGGCATTTGGGATGTGCTAAGGATGGGGGTTGAGTATCATCTTGAAAAAGTTTATACCAATAACTTCCAACATATATGAACCAAACAAATCTATTATTTAACTTGGATATTTAGTATTTATTTTAATTTCCACTGGTTCTATGTGGAATTATCTTTACTTAGGAAGAAAAAAATAATTGATTTGTTTGTTTAAAAGCATATCAACATCTTATAGGACATTTAATGCTGAAATTTCATTCCCATTGGTTCATTTAATGTTTTTCCTCAAGAAAGCCTCATATTTAAACAAAAAAAAATCTTTAAATCTGCTGTTAGTTATAGTTATATTGTTTTTTTGTTTTAATTATATTTTTGAGATCAGTTTAATTTCTTTTAGAAACTGGAATATGTAAAGTGAATCAGTATTTTGAAAAAGTTCTTTGGTAGTATTTTAAGTAGATTGAATAAAAATTGCTGCAGTTTGTCACTTTTATGGTTAATTATTTTTTTCTTTTCTTCACTTTGACAGTTTGGAATGTTTTGCAGTGGCTTTTTTTTATTAAGGGTTTTCTGAAAAGGTTCAACTAGGACGTCTGATATGTCTTTTTTTGTTGGCGATGTTTCTATTATTGTATTCATCTAGTTTTTTTTTTTTTAATTTTCATAAGTTGGTTTGATGTGTACAGGTTGCTTTCTTTCAATAGTCATCGAACCATGGCTTACTAAATTTTGAGGTTACTGAAAGGAGGGTATTTGATTCGTTTCTGGTATTAGTGAATTTGCAGGCATTTTGGAATTCTGTACAGTTAGCTTTTCGAAGATTTCAGCAAGGTGTTTTAACATTTGATTTAGGGATTGGATTTTCTAGTATAATTCAGAAGGGATCACTTCCACACGTATCATTATGAGCTGATCAGGTAAAATCCATGCATATACGAGCTTTACAAATTGTTAAGTACATGGTAGAGTATGTTTCTGTTACTGGATAGAGGTATGTATTTGTTTTGTTATTTAGGAGGCATAGCTGTCTTTAGTAATGTTTCTATGATTTTGCCTTTCATATTTGTTTCTTTACTCCTCCATACTACATTAAAGTGTTAAAGTTACCCATTATGAAGGTTTTTGATAACTGCTGTATTAATTTATGTAATTCAGTTTCATTAGGGATTTCATTGGGAAGTATGTATATGGAGCAGAAGTTTTTTTTTTGTGAAGGGAAGCTGTTATTGTTACTGTCTGCAAGTTTGTATTCAGTATTATTTCACTATGAAGCATATTGTTAAAGGCTCTATCAGTTTGATGAAATTGTAGGTTAAGTAATGTTTTATGTTGAAAGTATCTTTTTCTTTCAGCTGAGTTTCTTGCAAACTAAACATAATTGCTGGGTTGTAGGTTGATGTGAGGATAATTCATTTGTTGATTAGTTTTTTGGGTTTGGTGTCGATATGTGGTAGTTTACATAAAAAAAAAAAACGGTAGTGGATTTTTGAGTATACGCTCCGTTTATTTTAAAAACAATTTAAATTTCGTCTATCATCTGAATATTTGAGAAATCTTATTAAGCTAAAGATGAGCCCTCCGGCGGGATTCGAAACTGTATCCCCTTTTGTAGGAGAATCCATCATTAGATTTGAGGTGCCTTTTTAAACCAAATCGGCTGCATGTTCGAATCCTACCGGAAGGCGCATCTTTTTCTTTAAAAATAAGATTTCTCGAATATTCAAGACCGATAGACGCAAATAAATAATGTTAAAAAAAATAATAACCTTTAAAAAAGTGAAATATATCTCAGATTTTAATTCATTTAAATAATAAAAGATTACTACTTCTTTATAAACTGAGGAAGTCAAAATATATTTCTCTAGAATTATTAATTAAAGTTATAATTATTTAAGACTAAGCAAAAACAAAAAAACAAAACAAAAACACTTAATTAAGTAAAACTAAAACACATGCGAATAGTTATTTTGTGTGTGGCGTGGGAAGACACGATTATTAAAAAAAGAAAAAGAAAAAAGTCCCTTTTTTGTTTATTACCACGGGAAAATAAGATTTTTTTTTTTTTTTTTACAACAGAGTTTCAATCATTGTTTCATTCAAGTTCAGTTACTTTTTTCATTTTTGTCTTTGGGCTTACAAAAGTCATAAAAATATTACCCAACTTTATTTTAACACACACACACAAAATGAAAGAAAAATCGTTTATGGTAAAAATTCTACTTTAAATTATCTAAAAAGTCTTTTTGTGAGCAAAATTTAATTAAAACAATGCTGGTTTAAAAAAAAAAAAAAAAAATGGAAAAGTCTTCGTTATCTTTAAGTCTTTAAGTAATGAACCGTAGTTTATTTTATTTTATTTTTTTTTTTTTACGAACATCGATTGTGGATTTTTTTTACGTAAAGCAGTGAAACGTTTAAAATTAAAAAGAAAAGCAGACAATTTGAAAATTCGAAACCTTATAAAACATTAAGTAAAATTAATAAAATTGGCCGAATTAAAAAAAAAAAAGAAAAAAAAAGAGCATTACTTACCGACAAAGGGTAAATATTTTCTGCGGAACATTTTTTAACCGAAACCTTTTCTCCAGGATTCAAAGATGAACAGCATTTACGTTTTCTTTCAAACATTTTTAAAACTTTGTTTTTAAATTTCTCCCCCGTCAAAAGTCGATAATAATTTTAAAGTGGTCTTTCTAAACAATTTTAACTAACACTAAAATTTCCTCTAATTTTTATACTGTCATATCGATTAAAACGATAGCTCACACTACAAAAGTTTTCATTTAGCAAGACATTCACTTCAAAAAAAAAAAAAAAAAATCGATTCAAAATTAAAAAAAATGTTTTAGTTTTGATGTTGAGTGAGTTCCCCAAAATGTGTAAACAAGACTGACAAATATAGCAAATATACAGTATAAATAAAGGAAGAAAAAGACAAGATGTAAAGAAAATTGATCTCGACAGAAATTCAACCAGGATGATGAGTAAATAGAAAAAATCGCGATCGATCTTCTTCGTGCCTTCGCCTGAAATGAATGCAATTTTGAAATTTCCTCGAAATTCAACAAAACGCGTCAACACTTGTGGCGCCACTCAATGTCAGTCAGCAAAATGAAGGGCACTTAACTCTTATATCCTAGTCAACGTGCACTTCTCAAATGGAGGCAAAATAGCTTCTGCTTAATCTGGCACATATCACACTGAAACATTGAAATCAAGCAACGTTGAGCCTACTCAGTACTTGGATGGGTGATCGCTTGGTAATGCCAGGTGACGTAAGCTTAAATGTGCGTGTAGTGTGATAGATAGCTCAGAATTCGAATTCCAGTAGAGTTTCTTACATTCACTTACGCACAACAAATATCCTTGAGAAAAATGTATGAATCCATCTCTTCTTCCCTCGGCTATGGGTTATAAAGTAAGCGGCAATCTACTGTGAAATTTCTTCTGCGAAGTCAGTCAACAATCAAAAAGAGACATGATCAACAAAGCGTGCATCCGGTATGACACCTAAAAAAGGGATTCTGACACAAGAAGACCCAAATGAACAATAAGAAAATCTTCTTTTTTAACTTATTTACTTTTTAAATATAATTTTAAAAAAACTTATTCATTCATTTCCACGCCTTTTGATGCAAAGTGTCTTTTTTGGCGATTTTGGTTAGTTTATCCATCTTATTTTTGTGAAGCATAACTGCGTGTATATATTGCGATTTTAGTGTTTTTTAATGAGAAAATGCAATGTACAGCCGTAAATTTGGATTCAAGATTATAGTTGACTTTGTTTTTAGAAAGAAAAAACATTGGTATGGTAGGGTCAATCGTACTTTCAGTGTACCTGGCATTACTCCAAGCCAAGTTTCATTTCATTTATTGTAAGAAGTGGGAAAAAATAAAACGATCCTTAGTTTTTAGTAAAATCTTCATTTTGCTCTCGTGAAAAAAAGTATAACCTACTTAATAATGGCCTTGTTAAAAGCATAGCTTCTTAGTCATTCTGGCACAGGACACCAAGTCAGGAGCGAACTCATTACAATTACAGTGATAATGGTTTCATTGCCTCCTTTACTAACCAAACCGTTGCCCACAAAACAAAACGATAAGGAAGTGGAGTGGAGTGACTAAAAACTGGTATCGTTTTATTGACATAGAAACGTCCGAGGTTTCGTTTCATAACAAGGGTTAGATTTACATTTATAAAATCATAAAATTGTATAAAAAATGTTCATTTGAGAAAAAGAGAGGATAAAATTACGGTTATTTTTATCCTGTTTTACATTTATTTACAAATTTTGTAGACATAAAAACTAAAAAGTAAACAGTTATGAAGACAAATTTTTTAAAATGTATGATTCACGTTATTAGTCATAATTTCCATATAATTCAGGAAAATAAATTTTAAATATTATTTTTAAAATGACCGCGATACATATTTGTGTTGTGTGTGTGTGTGTGCGCGCGCGCGCTTTTTAAGTTTTAAAATGTCACCTTTAATGTTTTCCGCGATCTTCATAAAAAAAAAAACTTCGTTCTACGAGCACCAGTTATTTTATTTTCATGGCCTTAGTTTGCTATAGTTATTCGGTGAAAGAATCGCGAGACTAATGACATGTTTGTGCACTAATGGTTGAGAACCCTAACAAACTACTGTCTCTCTCAAAAAGAAATATTTTCGATTTTCTAACCAATCAGCTTTCGCTTTTCCTGACTCTGTCTGTGATCCATCTCAACTTTATTTAAAAGAGAACACAAACTATCCCGCTGGGAACGGTGGCACGCCACTCGAAACCACAGATCCCTGTACCCATTTTGTAGCGGTACTAATTTAATATTCGTTAATAATACTGTCTACATCTTGCACAAATCCATAATAAAAAGCAACTTCTATGACTACTACTAAAACGCCAATAAGACGACTAAGCAATCCTAATACGACAATAGCTTAGTTGTGTATTTCCTACCGGTGCTAGAGGCCGATATTCTAAGTGCAGGTATACAACACAATCTTCTTAGTCTTACACTGCATTAAAAATTGTAATATTTTAAAAGACGTATAGTGAGTGCGAAATAATAGTCACTCCCTTTCCCTACTCCCTTCAAATTCGGGGCACCGAGAAAGAAGGAAAAAACCTATGTGAGATTTTTGCCTTTCACGAAAATTAACCAGTGAGCCGAGAAAAAGAATGAAAAAAAGTAGCGAGCCTACGTGAAATTCTTTGTAATATAAAATCCTCGCAACCAGCGTTGAATTACTTACCTCTGTAAAATTACTCGCCAATTAAATTATTGGTCTCCAACCAGCACTTCAAAGAATTTTCTCTCAACCAAAAAAATTAAATCAACAAGAGAAGAATCAGGGCCGGATTTAGGACAAATAAAGTTATGAGGACTCTTACTTGGGCCCTGAAGTGGGTAGGCCCGACATAGGCAGTCCGGCATACATGCTAAGAAAATTTAGTAATTGAAATATTACATGTTACCTGATTAATTATTTTTAACAAGTTTTAGGCAATTTTTTTAATTATCAGGGCTCAGCCCCAGGGAATATTTTGGGGGAGTTTTATGATCAAATTCAGGTCTAGATTGTATGGTCAGATGTGTACATTACAACAAACTTGAAACCTATTATATATTAGCCAAAGCCCCAACCCATCTAACACAGGTCACATGATGAAATAATGAAAAGAGAACAGACAGTACAAACCATTATCGACATCATGTAATTAAATCTAAACATTTTAACCTTTAAAGATTGACAAAATTTTTAATCTTAAACTTTATTGAAAATAATCTTAAATCATACAGACTGATGAAATTTATTGTTTACACAAAACAGTCAGATACTCAAATTGCTATGTTTTTATATTCCTCTGTTAAGGCTATTTACACATGGTGGTTAATTTTATGCCAAAACATCTTCCTTCGAGCTTTCCTGGCTGCAAACTCATCAATGATTTTATCAAAATCAATAAGTCGCAGTTTATCATTCTCTAGAATACCCAGACCAGAAAGCCGATCTCTTGACATTGTTGAACGAAAGTCACTTTTCAGCCTGGAAAATGATATCTTTCCAGAACAGTTGCCATCAAACACAGGAACAATCTGAAAATTGTTTCCATATTTGCAAAAGCAACATTGTTTTATTCTCTGGTACATGTGTGACGGCGAAACCTGGTCCAGGGTCGAATCCTTTGGTTACGGCGCCAACTGTAACGTCGCTCCTCCTGGTCGCTCTTCGCTGTTCCAAGTGTGCCGTTCCAACCCCTTGGTTAGATGATTACCAGCCTCGCCTTTCTCAACCCGCTTCCAACACCTGGTTACTAGGGTAACTGTACTGATCTCCGGTCTGTCTACCCACGTTGTGTTTAGATCTTAGACAGACGGGATCAAACAGGGATTGGGGCCGTATGCAAGTTGAGTCCGACGGGGGTGGCAAAACACAAGTAAAAGAAAAAAACTCACGAAAAAAAATCACTGATAAAAAAGGGTAACAACCTTTTATATCTAATGTTCGTTACATAAAAATTGTTCTTACTTCCCGACCCGCTTTGTGGACTGTGGCACCAAGCTTCCACCATACAACTTAAAGATTTCGAGTTGTCTACTCTTTAGAATTGTGTATGTCGGAGTGTGGTCTAGTTCGACACTGGGGCTAATCTCTACCAGTCGTTCACAGCTGATTCTTCTCTTCGGCTTGAGTTGGACGTATTTCTTCACTTCGATTTGGTTTGGTCGAATTTCTGTTCTTGGGCTTGGTTTGATTTCAACTTCTTCTTCTTCCGTCCTGCAACTCTTTTCTGTCGACTGAGGTTGAACTGATTTGCTTGTTTGGCCTGCAACTTTGCTGCCTGTCTGAGGTGATCTGAGCTCTCTGTCGTCTGAGGTGATCTGAGCTCTCTGTCGTCTGAGGTGGTTTGAGCTCTCTGTCGTCTGAGGTGGACCCTTCTCGCTGCCGTCCGGGGCTGAACTCTCTGTCGTCCGAGGTGATCTCTTCTCGCTGCCGTCCGGGGCTGAACTCTCTGTCGTCCGAGGTGATCTCTTCTCGCTGCCGTCCGGGGCTGAACTACTCGGCTCTCTGTCGTCCGGGGCTGAACTCTCTGTCGTCCGAGGTGATCTCTTCTCGCTGCCGTCCGGGGCTGAACTGATTTCTGTCGACTGGGGTCCTGCTTTTATTGACGCCGCAACAAACTGGGGTGGGTCTGTCGGCGTCAGGGCCCTCTCGATAATTCCAAAAGTCGCATTACTTCTGATTTCCCATTATCGCTCTTATTTTCACCCCTACTTCCTCACAGTGCCTCTGGTGGGGAGGCGCATACCCATCTCTCCCGGTCTCTCGTATGTCAGGTGACCGTTTTCGACCAATGGGTCTTGATCGAGCGTCCTTTCTCCTCTTCTCGCATATCACGTGACCGCTTTCGGCCAATGAGATTCTGGTTGGGCGTGTGACGTCTCCAATCGGGCGTGGCTTATCCCGGCTTTTGTTCTGGGAAATAGACACCTTGCTAAAAAAACAAAATCTAATTTGGCCTTTTTCGCACGTACGAAAAATGACAATATCGGCCTTTCTCACCTTCCTGGTCTTTGTCAAAACAGCCTGCCGCTAATTAGATGTGACTTCAGGAAGAATATTGGCGCTATCTGTGAGCCAAGACAATCGTTTTTCACCTCTTTGTTTTGTGCTCAGACCTGATAGTCAAAAATCTTAATTATCTGAATTGAAAATGTCTTCACTTCATCATCGTGGGAGTTCTGATTTTTAACAGGTCAGAATCTGTATACAATTCCAGCGGTCACCTTCTCATCCCAAAAGACACTTTTCCCCCGATTAATATTTCGTTTCCATTGTTCTAAAAAATCCCATTTCTCCAAATTGATAATGAGTCTTCTACACAAAAGTAGGCCAGATGCTTCGACCGACATTTTTATCAATCGCCTATATGTTCATACACTTTTACCAAGCCTGTTTTCTTTCTTTCTTTTTAATTCTATTCTCCCAAATAACAATTCCCATTGTCTTTTTAAAATTCGGTCAGGCACGTTGGCCTAGATTTTTTTTTTTTTTTTGACACCTGTTTTCGCTAATGACCGGCCTTTTTTGCATTACTCATTCTCTTTCTCCTTTTCCTCTCTTTTTTTTCTTTTCCCCTTCTTTTCTTTCTTCCCTTAGGATCGCCTAATACAATTAGAGAATTATTCTCAAAACTCAATTATTCTTCGTCTAAAAAACTAACAACTGGTTAATAAACCGTATAAAAAAATTAAATCATATTTCTATGAATATTTCTTTTTTCTAATAATGCAAGGTGCCACACATGTCTTGGTGGATGAAATTTTCTTTTTCTGTATGAGCCTATTTGACATACAAGAGGAAAATCAAGAGTTCATCAACAAGACTGAGATCAACATCCTTTGGATATTCTTGTTCTACTCTTGACACCATGGAGAATTTGTTCCTTCATTGCTTGCAGATCAGTTAAAAACGAAAAATTGTCCCTTCTGTGAATAACGGACTCTCTTACCTCGGTTTTAAACATCCTTGAATATTTTTGTGTCAGATCATTTAATCTGTTGTATGAACATTTTCTCTTCATGACAATATGTTAAAACTACGGACTTTAAGAATTTTGATTTATTTTCCTGAAACGAGCGACTGACACTATTTCAAGTGTGTAAATTCGTGAATAAATTCTTTATCTAGTTTTGTTAAAATTATCCATGTATTTCCACGTCATTAATCTTTTTCGCGTGGGTAAATCAACTGGTTATTTTAACTCATAAACCCCACTTCCCTATAGATGAAGGAAATGAGAATATGGATTTAATTCTGATGACAAGTCAAAAAGAAACCAAAGTTTAATAGAGTGAAGAAAGAGGGCTTTTTGTAAAATCATGTATTTCTTTGGCTAGCTGAAAGACGCCTGTAAAGGCGGCCTTACCGTTAAAAAAAAGAAAAAAAAAACAGCAAATGCAGATTGAAATAAGTTTTTATCTCCTCGAGATTTACAGTGTTCAATACGTTTGATCGTTTCGGTGTATGGTATATCAGATGTTGGAAACTCAGAGTTCATTCAAGCTAGTAGTCAAGATAGACAATCAACACGCACACATAGTAGAGTGAGTAGATTCGTGGGAGAAAATCAACACGCATATGTAGTCGAGCGAGATAGATTAGCGGGAGAGATATTCCACAAATTACCACATCGTTGTCGAGAGTTAGTCTCTGCTGCTGCTGGTTTCGTCGCTGGCCAAAGGCATCGCTGTTGATGGAAGCGCATTGGTGTCGCTGCTGATGGCTTGGGTAGTAGTGTAGTCTGCCGCGGTCGGCTAAGTCTGTCTGCCGTGGAGGTACATCGCTAATACTAGTCGGGTCGGATCTGCCTTCATGAATGAAATTGGTGTTAGCATTATAGTAAGTCAGTGCCTCATAAACAACTGTCGTGAAAACTCCGTGTCCCTTTTCGGATTGCCCAGAAAAGATGCTTTATGATCCTGGTATTTTTGGACGATATTCCGGGAGTGGGTGCGCAGAACCAGACGAAATTAAGGCCGTTTTTGTCATATGAACTGTAGATGTTGAAGTGAGAACTTTCGCTTGAGTTAAAGAATTTGACTTCCAACAGAGTTCCACACGCCTTTAACATCACTTTATCGTCTTAGTCACATAAGCAGTAGAATTCTAACAAAATAAACAGATTTTCTGTCTAATGAGGAATTATTATTTACACTCGGACTATTGTCATTATGGAATCTTCCACGTCAGCCAGTCACCTCTGCGTGGGTAAATAAACTAGTCTCTGTAAGTGAATATATGACAAGCATTCATTGGTTAATCACCTTCAATCTAGCTCGCTGATTGATAAGTTCCGACCAATCAATTCACCCCCACGCGACAAATCTGTTTTCCCGCGTTTTCCATCTGAGCCTATCACGTGGTACAACAAAATTATAAAAACAAAACACGTGTAAACTCTTTCCCTCTCTCTCGCGTCTCATTCCTTGCTGCCAAGATGTAATCTTCAAGAACTCCCGTCTTAACTAATGCAGTCAGACGTTAAAGACCATTACCAACATTCACGCAAGTACGAACTCTGAAATCTCTTCTGAACTTTTACCAACTTTACAACTCACAATTCCAAACATGCTAAAGAAACTTTGTTCTTCTAAACTACAGTTTAATAATAACATTCACTTTATGAGCTTAGGTACAAATATTTCCAAGTCTAAGAAACACAACTCTGTCTAACTTTTCAGTTCACGTGCATGTGTATCAAATACTTAATAAATTCAATTGTTACGTTTTGAAACAATACGTTATGTTTTTGAATAATTATTCTCTGTCTTGTATTAATTGTTGTGGATGGAAGATTATTGAACACGCACAATTTTAAGCCTTCTCATCATTCAAACCTTCTGATATCTCTTAACACCCATCTCACATCCGCAACATCATCATCCTAATTGTTTTTATCACGTCAAGTGTTTGTCAAATAAGTAAGTAATATGGGGAAGTGGTTCCCATATAAGATTCCCACGTGGTGGATGCAGACGTTGTAATAAATAAAGAATAGAACGTGACCGACTTCTGATTTATACAAGTTGCATTAAAGAATATTACAAATAAGTCCTTGCAAACTTAATGATGTTTGCGGCCAAACTTATCTGTTAAAGAAGAGTCAATGTTTTCGCCATCTACGGACTCTGTGGTGATAACGCTGTAGAGTAGACTGGTTCTGCAAGTAGTCATTTCGTAGGTCTTACCAAGAGTGAGCGTTCTTTAAAAAGAGATGAAAAGTGCGCCAATCAGCAACTGTAAGCTGATTGGCTAACCTTAAACTGGCAAGGGCAGATAATCATATCTCTTATTTCTCATAGTAGGCAATGGCTTAGTGAATTAAACCATTGGTTCATGAATTTAGTTTCATAGTAATTGTGAGTTCAATTCCTGGAGCGGATAGTGCAGATTTTGACGCGGTGCAAACAATAACTAAGAACTAGTAAATCAATGGTATCCGTAGACATGGTCAGTGGAACGAGAACAATCTACCTTGTAGATTAAATAAAAAGTTCAGTTCGAAATTTCATGGTTACCCTGATCGACAAGCACCCGATGAAGACCCAGTAGCAAAACGACCGAAACGTTGTGATAATGACATAAAAAATGAGGACAATAGTCTGGGTATAAATAATGTAAATAAAATTACTAAAGTCTTGGGTTTATTCTTCAAGATTAGATTACCTTGTTACGGTTAGGTCTAGTGAGCTTGTTTAGCAATTCCATTACTACTGTGTAGTGAGTTTAATCTTCATTGGGTGCCATATATTTGTTACCAGGTGTCAGACTAAAGTGAGATTAAACAATGATTTTCCAAGCGTAGCTTAGATGTGGCACAAGCCCTAAAGTAGGGGGTCACCTAGTGAGGATCGAACTCGTTACTCAGTTGTAATTGTTCTAGCGAGACAATGCTGTCAAAAATAACAAATAAGAGCTTTTCAGTATCAGGGTTGTGGAGTCAGAAGCAATTAAGGCGTCATTGGAGTCGAAGTCGGCAAAACTATACCGACTCTGACTCCAGTTGAATTTATACTTTATGTAAAAAGTCTTACATTATATTATTTTTATTCTTATTGTTATTTCTTCTATTGTATATTTATAGTATTTCCTTTGAAGAAATTCATCTCAACTTCTTTTTTTAAAGTCATTTTATTATTTAGTAGTTATTTTGTATTTGCAAAACTATATATGTAAAACAATCTTACAGCATAGAATTTTATTTTATTTACATCCTGTAAAAAATTATATTTCAACTGTTATAGAGTAGTTTTATTTTTGTTCTGTACTTATTTCTCATTTGCAAAGATTATATATATAAGTCTTACATTATAGCATTTTTATTTTTATTATTTCTTCTATATCCTTTCAAAGATTAATCCTGTTAAAAATATTGAAGAATAAATAGGTATGATATAAAAACCATAATATCTTTATTCTTTGATATAAACCAGTTATAATGATATAGATCTACACAAGTTAGGAGTGTATGCAAAGGCTTTATGAGATTTGTAGGCCATAATCACTTAATTACATAAAGAGGAATCAGAGTCGAAGGTTTTGTCTTCCTAACTCCACAGCCCTGTTCAGTATGCATTTCTGGGATGAGGAGTTATCATTATTTACATGCGAACTATTTGTCTGTAACTCTAAGATGAGGTATTATGATTATTTGCATTATTTACATTATTCGGACAGTTATCCTCATCGTCATTGCCATATTCACAACGTTTCGGCCGTTGTACGCTCCGACCTTCTTTAAGTGATTGGAATTTCGAAACAAACCCTCAAGGACACATAACCCAGTGGATAAAGACGTTGGTTAGATTCAGTGACTAGACCTAAAAAGTTGTAAGTTCAATACTACGCCACAGCAGTGGTGAACCAAAACAATGGAGAGTTGAATTAAAGGGAAATAACTGAGGCATCCGGAAGAGACATGACACGTGGAACAAGAACAATTTTCCACGGTGAACGAAATAAAGGGTTCGGTTCGAAATTCTAATCGCCTGAAGAAGGTTAGCGCTTACAACGACCGAAACGTTGTGAATATGGCAATGGAGATGAGGATAACACTCCGAAAAATGTACATAATGCGGACTTTTGTCTTCATTTCTTTTGTTGTTGTTATCATAATGTTTCGGCCGCTGTGTCCTCCGACCTTCATCTAGCCTAATGGGTTAAAAAGTATTTGTTTGTGAATTTGGTGATATAGTAACTGTGAATTTAATCCCCGGGCCGAGTAGTGTGCTGGACTCGGTGGAAACGAGGCGAACAATAACTAAGCAGTACTAAAATAAGAACTAGATGAGATATCCCTAGACATGGGCAATGGAACAAGAACAATCTACCCCCGATCAAAGAAAGAGTTCGGTTCGGTTCGAATTCTATGTAGGTTGGCCGGATCATCATACACCTGATGAAGACCGAAGAGCAAAACGGCTGAAACGATGTGATAACAAGAAAAATGTGGACAATAGTCCGCATGGAAATAAGAGCTTTTCCTTTCAAAAATATTTAATGTGAGTGTCGATTAACTTCCCTTGAATTTACAAATTTATATCTTGTGGTTCCTGTCAAATAAACTGCCACTGATCTGTCACACGGTTATTTGCTTTGTTTATTTATTTTTTTTTTTTTTTATAATTGTTTTTAATGTTTTAGTTTAATGGTTTATTTGCAAATTCTCGGTCGCATCAGATGATTGAGACAAAAGCCAAAGGTTGTTCATATTTGTTTTAAGTTCATGAGAGCCGTTCATTAGCAACCTAATAGCTTCGATCCATCAACATTTTAATTATATTACAAAGAAAAGAGAGAAAGAAAGAGAAAATAAATTCTGGCAGAAATTTGTTGTTCGCACTTGGGCCATAAAATACGATGATAGAAATTCCCATTATCCACAGTTAATTGGTTAATTATTGCTTTTACTTACTTGTAATTAAATTACTTGTATGTATTTATTGATTCTAGTAATGGCGGAGTGTTTGATTTTCCATTCGACTGAAAAGACATTGGGGTCTCTTTCCTTGGCAGCTTTTAGTTTTCAATGTCTGTTTGGAGACCTCATTCGCGCTTTTTTATCTATTCGGATAAATGGCGCACTACAATTCCTACCGAACAAAGATATTTTTGTGGGCGTCTCTTACTTGGGATAATAGTTGGTCTAATTAATTCGATCCTCAGTGGGTACCTCATACTTGTGGCCTTGTGCCAAACTAAGCTAACAGCAAAGATTCTTTTTGTGTAAGAATCAGCAAAGAACATGAACAAATATTTTTATGAACACGGCTGCGTTTTTGTTTCATCTTTGACACATGAGATTTAACTTCGAAGTGACATCAATTAATGAATCACTTTATGTAACTATTTTAGAAGTTTCAGTCACTCTTGTTTCTAGTCATGTTTTAGTTTATTATATTATTATACTCTACTTTTTATCTTGTCTCTTTAACTCACTTTATATGTCAACAATTTATCATCGGAAGAAAAATCAAATATACATCACGTTTTCAAAAACAATGTTTTAACAAGAATGCAAATGTCAACTATTAGAGAACATTTCCAAAACAATCCGCTATTATTCATTTGACAGAAAAACAGCCAAATCATGGCAACAATTGGAACGACACAAAGTCCCACGGACAACTAAACAATTTCGATTAAACAGAATTAATTATAACTTTTTTGACTGTAATGTGTTTTGCTTTCGCTTTTAATGTGACCTTCAATTTTTAAAAAATATTTTAGGTAATTTTGCCCCAGTCCTGATTGGTAAGCAATTTTCTCGTTTTTGTTTTGTAAGGAGGACATAAACATTCTTATTTTTATTTTTACTAACCAATTAAAATATTATTTAAATGTATTAATTATTTTATGATTAGAAAGTAAATGAAAAAAAATTTACGTTTTTTTTTTTACCAAAAGCTGAAATTAGGATTTTTAGTGGCTTCAACTTGGGTTGGCGTAATGATCATCGACGCAGAAAATGAACTCAGCAAAGTTCAAATTATAGTCGAGACTGTTTAACATTAATGAGAAGTCATGAGTCCATCACTTTACTTACCCAAACCTCCAGCAGTGTGCTAAAAAAAGAAAAAAAAAAAGGTGGATTTTAATCTAAGTAGGGAAATCAGTGTAGGTAAAGGACAATTCTGAATTCAAAACCTTAAGAAAAGGTATGGATTCCATCGGGTTATTTTGCCGGTGACCGAAAAAATATATAGAAGAAAAATCGTAAACTACGCTTTGTTAGGATAAGTAAAAGAAGTCACATTTTTCACTTGTGGATAAGAGAAAATAAGTAGTATTTGGATTTTAAAATATAGTGACTTTTTCCTAAGGCTGAAATTAGGACTTTCTAATGACATTTTTTTTTTGTTTTGTTTTTTTACAACCGCCTAATCTACAAAGAGCTGGGTGGGATAGTAGAATATTCAGAACCTTAGTTTTATCATCATTTGGATATATATTAAAACATAATAATGAGGCTTAACACTAACAGCAGTAAGTGTATGTTTGCCCCAACCAGATGATTAGATGTCCAAACCCTGCTAAATAGTTGCCATTGAATTCAGAAGAAAATAAATAGAATCTGTAATTTAGAAAGTTGGACTAGCTTTTTTTGACGTTTTCTAAGTTAGAAGGTAAATTGTGAATTTTTGTATATATGTTAGGATGTTTATAATTATTTAATCAGAGTTATAACTCCCCTACACAGTCAAATCGTCAGATTTTTGCAGCTTTTTTCGAAGTGAACATAACGAATGCGCTTGAAATTGGAACTCGGCACTCCGATTTCC
Source organism: Acanthosepion pharaonis (assembly GCA_903632075.3). NCBI lineage: Eukaryota > Metazoa > Mollusca > Cephalopoda > Sepiida > Sepiidae > Acanthosepion > Acanthosepion pharaonis. Next base: position 1,808,396 of record CAHIKZ030003485.1, read on the forward strand.
AGTTCCGTGCCGTTACCCATTACACCACCTGCATATCAAAGTTTACAGCAGGTGGTCTTCCCGAGCGGCATGTACAATTCAAACTGTTCCGCTTAAATAGTTGAACCAAATTAAATAAAAATATCTTAACTGTGTATAAGATGCTATAGATGTGTCAAGTAGAATAAAGTGCAAGGAGGTACACAAGACTTGCACAAGGCCCATATGTTCCAGCTATTAGAGTATTGGGCTCGTCCATTAGCCCTTCTTCGAGTAATGCACTATTCCAACTTTCATTCGTAAATCTAGCCCTCTGATTGGTTCATTTCTACCAATCAGGTCGCCCGCACGTGCACTTCGAAGTTTTGGCGCAAAATCATTTTGGATCCACCCACGTGAACATAATCCACGTCGCTTGCAACTATAATCTTCCGTGCAAACTAAAATCACAACTAACTCATTCGCAAGCCCAAACCGAAGAACACTCTGTGAACACCGAAACTTCTATCCGAACGACTTTTCTTATCTAAAGTGAATTAACACTCACTACTGTTCTAAGTAAATAACATTATCGAACGAACTCAACATATGCAGTCAAAGGTAGACTACTTTGTAATGACTCATTTTCTAAAATCATAATAACGACATTCTAAATACTAATTACGATTTTCTAAAAAGACTGTAACACAGATACACAAGAAGACATAAAAGGACATACAAAAAAACTTCAAATATTACGAACATACCAACACATTAACATCTTCAAAAATATTCTGTACATATTATTTTATTTGTATATAAATGCATTTATTGGATTTGAATTGCATGCATGTTTTTGTCTTGTTTATATCGAAATTGTTTTATTGTTGTGGATGCAGAAAAGTTCACGCAACCTGACATATAAAAATTCCTTCTGATTTATCTCAAAGCTACAGCAAATTCCTTAGTTTATTCTGCACATCCCCAACAAGAGAATGGCTGATTACAATTTGTCACAGCTAACAATGTATATAGCAGATGCTATGACCTGACCACCAATTAGATTAGAGACCAGTTTATAGTCTCATTCCCTTGTGTCCCATCAATTGCTAACGATAAAATTATTTCGAGATTATACCGAATGACGTAACTAGGCATAGAGATAGGAAATTCTCACTTCCACCTCTAATTAGGTTTAAACCAAAGGTTTTTGTGTGTGAGTGTGCGTGTGAGAGTCGCAGTTTCACAAGAACTGCCTCTCCCTCAAAAAGTTAATTTTGCAACCGACAACCAGGATTGAAATTGATCAAAATTCTGAGCCACTGCTCTTAACTGGCGCCAATCTGGTTTATATTATTAATAATATCAAACCTCTTTATGAAAAGAGCTACTGTATCCGCTCAAAGGCTATATTATTTCGTAGTAAAAAGATCTAAAATCATCCACAAGTAATGAAATCACGAGTGTAATGACACACAATGCATGATTTAAAAAAAACGGTCATGTAAACAACGGTTCTATGTTTCAGTGACCATTTATGACCTCGAATTGTCGATGTCTATAATTAAAGAACACCAAACGAAATAGAAATGATATTCATTGCTCTCTCCACGAGGGCAACACGTGACAAGGTCAAATTTAATGTTAGTAAGAAAGTGTAGCCTTTGAAAGTGATCTGGAACTAGACATTCGATTTGTTTTGCTTCTAATCAAAACAGAAACGATGAAAATAAGTCTGAAAAAACATCAATGCTTAATTTTAACTAAATGGATTTTGTTAATATGCTCATCTTCTGAATAAATGGGCTATTATACTTATATTTTTATTCAATGAAGCAGAGATAAAGAATTCACAACTAAAATAGAGGCCAATAAACTGTTTAATTAATCCGTTCCCTTTATATTTTTTAAACATTCAATATGGTATCTATGATTCATTGTTTACTTCTGGCATTATATATAAATCACTTTTTGCTCAATATTTTTACATGTTAAAAATATTATGTTTACAACAGGGAAATTGAAATAGGAAAAAATATTAGTGAGTGCCTCATATGAAAGTCTTGAACAAATAAGATGTCAATTTAAGAAACATGGGAGTAAAGCAACTGATTAACTAAACGGTTCGTTTTGCACTGGAACTAATTTTGTCTAAATGTAGATAAATATTTTATTTTTATACAGTTTATTAAAACGACTAAGAGACGTAATCACTCATAAATATGTTAACTTGATTTACCTCTTTTCCCATTACAGATGGGACAGGAAATATATGAATACACATTGATAATTATTATATGGTTTGATGATTCAAAATAAATGAAAAAAGAAAAAAAATGATATGTAGGACATAAAAGGTAAGCAGAATATGCAATAAATTGATTCCTATAAGTTATTAAATAATGAAACAACTTTCTTGTAATTGTTTTTTCATGAAAACTATCGATACCTTTGATTATAATTTCAGTCTTAATTTGTTACACTTTCATTGTATTTTCTAGTGTTTAACTTACTAAATTGGAGACAATATATTATATTTACAGCATTATTTTATATTTAAATGATGATAAATTATTGAGAGTTAAGAGTAAATATATGCCCATCATTTATGCATATTACAGGTTCAATTCCCAACAAATTCGACTAGTAAAATAGACATTCATTTTCAACGTAGTTTGGTCATAGATTTTTATTTTCATTAATTAAATAATTAAAATAATATTTTAAACAAGGCTTTTGTAAACAGAAATTTAAAGTGACGATTTAATGTAGACAAAATATATTGCCTAAATGATAAGTTCAACCTAAAGAAATGCAGCCCTCATTTGCATACAGAAGCTATAGGAAGGATTGGATTTGTCGTTCTATACCTTTTCAATTTCAAAATGATAATAATCAACTTCAAAATGGACTTATTTTCAAGTAAAAAAATTAATCAACTTCAAATTGAAACAATCAACTTCAAAATGGAACAATCAACTTCAAAATGGATTAATCAACTTCAAATTGAGAAAATGTCAAAAACCTAAAAACAATCAACTTCAAAATAAGAATAAACAACTTCAAATTGGAATGAACAACTTCAAATTGAGATATTTTTTTTTTGGTTTAATTGAAAATTATTTTTTCAATTAATTTACCCCATGAGTAAGGAAATTGACTGTTCGTCTTCATTATATAGATAAAGAAAAAAACCAAAATACAAACAAGTTAGAGGCCAAGAAAGTATTGGGTGAGCCTACAGTAAAAGTAGGAGAAAGTCCCGTATGGGCAAAAATGATGATTGATGATGATGCTGGAGAAACCTCTACAAAAGAAGCTGAAGAAGAACTAGCAACAGCTCCAAAGAGGACCCACCTCAAGAAAACTGTGGCTGGCGAAAAAAAAAGCCCAGATTTTAGCTGCACATGCCGCAGCAGGAAATTGGAAAGACCTGGCAAGAATAATTGGTGCGCCTCTGCCAACAGCGTACCGTTGGTTAGACCAGGGTGCTGATAAGAGTGACTCTAGGTGGGGAGCAAGAAAATATAAAATTACGCAAGAGCATAAAAATTTTATGGCCGAATTAATTGAAAACTCTCCGTGGGTCACTCTTCAAGACATTGTAAATAAGTTGGTCGAAAAGTATGAGGTTTGTGTGACGAAAGAATGCATAAGAAAGCACTTGGACTCCATGGCCTTTACTTTAAAAGCGGTTCATTATGAACCAGAAGCTGCCAATAATAATGTCAATAAGGCGAAACGTAAGGATTACGCAGTAGCTTTATTAGAATTTCAGTCCCAAAGTGTGCCAATTCTTTATATGGATTCTAACATAATAAACCCTGCCTGTTGCAGCTATGTCCTGTCTCCCCGGTGGTTCTGGCCGAAAAGGAATCCCCTGATCCCCCCCGGTGAACTGAAGGAACCACCACTATTCGCCACATTGTGAATTCTTGATCCGAACAGCAGTCTATCGGTCTCCCCAGAACGGTCCGGTGGGAAGGGGAGGAAATGGCTGGGTATTAGGCTGAAAGGTAATCACTATTCATGCAAAAAAAAAAGTTTCTTGTCGTAGCCGCAAAGACATGAAAAAGAAAAAAATAAGCAACTCTTTCGGTTCCTGTACAAAGAACCCTTTTTAGGCCACTGTTTTTATGTCACTACCGAAGAATTTACACAGTACAAAATGTTGTAAAGAGGTTCACTCGTTTGGGGTCGGAAGTGACAGAGAGAGTAGGAAAATTTCTGCCTAAATAATTTCGGCTGATCTAAGGGAAGTAATTCGGGGATCTTCGTCGGAGCGTGTAATTATAGCAGTTTGGTTTCTCAGCTTTGTTGGCAAAATTAACTGGTTTCATACAGGGTCTGTTTCTATTTTTAGGTTCGGATCGGACCTCTTAGGCGCGTGACGACCAACCGACTGGACCAGCAAATTCCAACAAGCCGTCTCTTCCCCGGTTCTGCGATCTGACTAACTCAAGCGTGCGGGAAGCTTATATAGAGAGAGGCGAAGCTAAACCATCTTTAGGCACCGCCCCCGAATTTTAATATGCAAATCGCCTTTGACCACCATGCAAGCTTTTCCGGTCCCCGAAACTCAGCTGGAACCCAGTTTTCAAGAGATACTAAAATCGGATTCGGACCTCCTGCTGGGTCTTCCGCAGACAACGTTTACTTAAGTTTTGCCAAAACCACTTATCCCGTCTGGTTGAATTCCGCCATTCAGACCACCCAAAAGTCCAATTCGCCATTTATCACAAACTTTACTTTAACGAATCCGTCTCTTAATCACTCTGGAAATATTACATTTAATTAACTAATAACTCAACCTCAGAAACAATTTTTCAGATTAAAAAAACAAGAGAAAAAAAAACTTATTTCTGGAATTACTCCGGAATCCCTTCTACCCAAATAATTAGCACCTTCATCCTAATTCTTTAGCACTGTTGATTACTAAATGCACCTCGGGGTGGGGGGGGGTGTCTCTCTCTCTCTCTATGTCACAATTCCTCCCTTACCCACCTGTCATTTACTAGTAAATGACACATGAGATGTCATACCAAAAATAAGACGATAATAGACACAGAGTCGTTCAGCCGTCCTTCCTGGAAGTTCATGGTCCTCCGGCAATCCGGTCTGACTTCAACGGTGAACAATTCTAGAAATAAAAACATGAACAAGAACAGACAAGAAAATACGAAGTCGAGATATAGTGTTCCGAGTCCTTTTCTGTTCCTTTCAGAGCGTCTTTATAAAGCACATTGTCGTGCTTTCACTGAATAAGGTTCATTGTTCAGATTTTTACATGTAAAACAAAAAAAAAAAAAAATTGGTTACTATGAGAATATATGTTTTCATTGATCTCACAACTATTGGTATTTCCATCCAGTTCACTACTTGGGATACTCCCATATCTTCACCAACTCATTTGTCTCTTCATTCGTCTACATATGTATTGTATCTACACAATTTTTCAAACTTAAACACTCATTGTTTTTTAAAATTAAACACTCATTTTTTTTCAAGATTAACACTTATTGTTTTTTTTTTTTCAAAATTAAACACTCATTTTTTTTTCAAAATTAAACACTCATTTTTTTTCAAAATTAACACTTTTTGTTTTTTTTCAGCTACATATTTTACTTAGTTATTCCCTTACATATTCTTTTTTCACTGCCTTGTCTTACGACCGGTTCGGGTCTTCACAACAGGCCTCGTTAGACTTTTTACGGGTTCCAGTTCTCTCACAGCAGCTGTGGGCTGTTCTCCCACATCGGCTACAGGATCTAGTGCATCTCGGTCGAGATAATGCGCACCAATTGGGTTCCCAGTACGTTCCACTTCCACTTTCTGCCAGTTCAACTTCCACACTCGACATTCTTGTCTCTTTTTCCACCACCACCAACTCAAAGAAACCATACCTGTAATTAATATAATCACCACAACGGTTGGCCAGGTTACTATGGCAACCATTTTCTCTCTCCAGTCCGAGTCTTGCTTACTTAGCCTAGTTAATTCTAACTTCAGTCGCCCGAAATCAATCTTATCAACAGGTTTCAGCAACCCCGGCATCCTCCCCAACGAAAACTGAGGGAACTCTTTCGTAATTGGATCCCATAATTCAGCCCATCCAGTTTCATTTGATCCTACCAATTTCAACAACGCCTCAATCCCTTCGAATCTCTCTTCTGCTTGATAGTAGGGGATAAAGATAGGGTCAGCCCGTGTGCACCACAGCCAAGGGATAAGGCTAAAATCGTCAAGGGGGGAATAACTCTCATTGTCGTTGTCACCTCATTCTCGCAGACCTTAGAGAGCTCCATTACACCCTGAGTGGCCACTGCCCAGATCCCGTCTGCAATGCTAACAGCTGCGGGTAGCATTACATCAGTCAGTATCTCTACCTGGTAATGGTCTCTGAATCCTTTCTTATTTTTTCTAAATAATTCTATCACACACAATTCATGGCTACCTGTTACATAAATGGGACTTTCAAGTGCTCAGAGCATTATTCTCGCACCTCTGTGCTTCTTCCCTTGTCAGCAACATAAATTTTGTCCTGGCTATGTTTAGAGCGAGGAATTCTGTCTATACTTTGTACCTAGCCACTGCCTCTAACCTTGGGGTTGGTTTTGGGTAAGGAAGAGGCAGATTTAATACCTGGTAAACTTCGAAAGTGCTGTCTCGGTTTAATAGGGGAACTGACACTAGTACTAGCAATTTACTTCTCTCCAACAGGGTAACACATCCCAAGGCACTATAATACTTCCATAATTGTTGAGTGGGGTCCGCCAGCAAACCAAGATGATGGGGGAATTTGGACTGTATTTCCAGCAGTACCTCCCTTAGTCGTTCTGGGGTTATTATACTCGGGGATAGGCGTCCCATAGACAGCATATCCAAATGGGCTCTCACATGTTCTAGCAGCACTGTTAACGTATGACTGGTTTGGCACACCCTATTCACTATAGTTAACAACTGGAGATGCTTTAGCAAGAAACCCTCCAGTTCCTGGTACCCAGTTGTTATAATTGTGGTTACATTCGCCAGCTATTGCCTAAGATCATGTAGGTAGGCAATTAACCAATTAATACTCTCTCTGTTCTTAGTTTCAACCTATTAACATTAAGTATCGATACTCTTTCCTTAACTACCTGGGCCATCGATTGCTGTCTCTGCTCTACCTGCGTCAGCTTCCTCTTGATCAACCTTATCTCATCTTCAGACACCGTGCCAAATAACACACCTAATGCCTTACCTATTATAGGTAATACTGCCCTTTTTTGTCTAGTTATCAACAACTTAATTCCCTTTAAATAATCCCTCATCTCCTTCCATTGCCTCTCAAGTATTAGGGACTCCTGAGTTAAGGAGTACAACACCCGTGAATACTCTCCGGTGACTTTTGTCCTGGCTGTCTCTAATTTATCTACCTCGACCCTTAACTGGGCTAGTAGCAATTCATACGGCTGTAAATCTATCACTAACGTGATTAACCACTTTAATTTAGTTATGATCACATCGCTCGTCTTCTTAAACACGATATTTTCACTGTGCTCCCAGGCATTAGCAGCTAAAATCAGCATCACCAGCGCTCAGGGCCTTCTCTCGTCCATATCTGAAAGAGACGGAGAGAACAGTCTATCTTACATAATTATCTATTTATTTATTTATTTATTTATTTTTTTTTTTCGTCAGACGGCTGCATTGTGGAGTGACACATCTAGGACCAACCCACACCACCGCCAGCGCCGAGTCCGCGCAGGAGCCCTTCTACGCGGCCTGCGTAACGCCGACGACAACTGCACAATCGACCCCAGACTGACACTCGTTCAACACAACTTCTGCACAGATTTTCTATTTAATCGGCCGACTCAAAAGGTGTTGCTCCTCGCAATCGCAGCTTCGTTGGCAGCTCCTCCTCATTATCAGGCGCTTGTTCAGTCCATTGATTACGTAATTGAGCTAACGGAATCTCGTCGTCAGGATCCCAATCGCTCGATCTTTGAAGGGCAGTGGGAATAATTTCGACCTCCTCGCTAGCTTCACTATCACTTCCTAGTAGTTCTGGTTCCACCAGTGTGGTCCTCCTCAGTTTTTTTTTGTTTTGTCTTTATGCCGCCCCCTTCCCAGTCTTCTATCTCAGCTAACTTTATGTCATTTGCGTGCACTCTTTTCACTTTCCCGGTCAGTTGATCCCATATCACAAAGGACACTGGGCCTGTCTGTTCTACTATTCTATAGTAGGGGCTCCACCTCTGGTCCAGTTTACCGTCTTTTTATTTTATAATACACCGGGTCACCTATCTGGAAGGAAACCTCTTCTCTATTCTTATTTATCCTATCATTTCGTTTTTCTGCGCTCTTCGAATTCTTATCCTCACCTGTGTAAAGATTTTGTGCTGCTGCTCTAAAATTCTCCTATGATGGTCCTCTCCTAAGTATTTCCTCCTAGGCCTTAATAGGTTATCTATGGGTAAGACCACATCCCGGTCATATACCAAATAGTAAGGGGAAAACTTGGTCGTTTCGTTCACCGAGAATCTCACAGCTGCTAAGGCTTGGGCTAAAAACAGATCCCAATTCTCCTTATTATGTTCTGCTAATTTAGCCAGCACATCAGCAAGAGTCTTATGGAATCTCTCCACCTTAGCGTTACTCTAGGGATGGTATGGGGAGGTGGTCATGTGTTGTATATTTAGTTCTCCCAACGTCACCCTCATAACCTGATTCACATTTTCCGAACCGTTATCCGTAACCAACTGTTCGGGAGCCCCATACCTGGGAAATATCTCGCCAAGTATTATCTCTAACACCGTTCGCGCCTTCTTATTAGGTATGGCGAATGCTTCAGGCCAACCTGTCTGCCAATCCACAAAACTTAATATGTAACAATTCCCTCTATCAGTTGGCCCATAAGGGCCTGAAATGTCTAAACTCATTTTCTGAAATGGGTAGTGGGGAATATCTGTCTCTAAAACCGGTGCAGCCTTACTTCCTCTACACTGCACTTGGCACGTTACACATTTTTTTACATAATCCACAACATCATTAAACAACTTGTGCCAATAGTAATTCCTCATTATCAACCCATACGTCTTGTCAATCCCCATGTGTACTAACTTTCTATGGCACTGATCTTTTCGGGTATCACCATCTTCAAGCTTACCTCCTCATCTTTTCCTGATAGGTAATACAACACATCACCCTGCAATACATATTTGGAGGTATTTCCTGCCTTTACCCTGGACCTAATAGCTGTTATGTCACTATCCCCTTGACTTTGCCTAACGATATCTATCCAGTGGGGGTCCGTAATGGTCTCTGTTTCACCCGCCTCCTGATCTTCCCAATTAGGTCTCTTTTCTCCATGTGAGTTAATTACATTGATCTGGAAGGCCTTATCGTTCACACCTGACTCTAACTTGATGGACTCCGTTTCCAAATGTTTCGGTATCCTCGATAGCAAATCAGCACAGGTGTTATCCCTCCCGGCTAGGTACTCTATTTTACAGTTGTACCCACTTAGCTTCAGCGCCCATTGTTGGATCTTTTTGTTCGTCCATTCTGCCTCTAGCAGATATTTGAGGGGCTGGTGGTCTGTCTTAATGGTAAATACTGCCCCGCTCAAATAATAATCCTTCTGCACAGCGTACAGGATGGTGAACGCCTCCTTCTCGATCTCCGGCCATCTTTGTTGGGTCTCGGAAAGCCGATGAGAAAGGAAATAGATTGGTACCTCTTCAGGCACCCCCGGCACGGGACCATCCTTATCAGGGCATGGTTGTGTGAGTACTGTTCCGATGCATCTATCACTAGCATCAGTGTACAGCACCATGGGCTTACCTAAGTCTGGGTACGCTTAACAAGGGCACAGCAGTCAGCTGGTCCTTTAAAGCCTCAAATGCACGCTGGCAATCCTCCGTCCACCTAAACCTGGCGTATTTCTTCGTCAGGGCTATCAGAGGACCCGCCAACCGACTAAATGCGGGTATGAACCTCCTATAATATCCTATGGCTTCTATAAAACCCCTAATCCCCCTTACAGTTTTCGGCGCAGGCATGGCCCTTATTATCTCTACCTTATCTAGGTCGGTCTTTATCCCGTCCTTATTTATCACGAATCCTAGGTATTTTGTCTCCTCTCTTAAAAATTGACATTTTGACAGCTTCGAGCCATGCCTCCTTAGGCGGTTGAACACCCGCTGCAGGTGTTCAAAATGCTCCTAGGGTGATTTTGAAAATACCATGATATCATCTAGATATGCCATGGCAAACGTCTCCATGCCATTCAACACTATATGGACATGAGCTGACTAGACACACCCGGGGCATTTGCCAACCCAAACGGCATAACCCTAAAATTGAAAAGACCCATGTGACAGGTGAACGCGGTCTTTTCTTGGTCCTCCTTGTTCAGGGCCACCTGCCAATAACCCGATCTCAAATCCAAGGTGGAAAAACACTTAGATTTCCCTAGAAGAGCCAAAATGTCATCAATCAGGGGGAGAGGCATTGCTAACGGTTTTGTAATCGCGTTCAGCTGGCGAAAATCCACACAAAACCTGTGCCCTCCATCTTTCTTTTCAACTATCACGATAGGGAAGCTCCAGGGAGATTTGAATCTCTCAATTATCCCCGAGTCCATCATCTCATTCACTGTCTCCTCTACTAATTTCCTTTTGTGGATTGGGGTTCTTTATGGCCTTAACTTGATAGGTGTCATCGGTGTCTATCCTCATCTTCACTGTCTCTGCCTGTCCTCGCTCCTTATCTGTCATTGCGATTACCTCCCGGTTTCTACTTAGCAAACCCCTTAATTCTCTTCTATAACATTCATGGACTGTTATGTCATCGTCCCTTAATTCGCTGATCCCTGTCTTGTTCCGAGACCTGTCTTCGTTTCTTATCCTCACCTGTTCAACTTCCCTTACGGGGAAGCCGGTGCTAACTCTTCTCCTCGCTTTATTCTAACGGTTTTATTAGCCGAATTAGTCAGAAGCAGGGGAACGGTCCTTGATCCTTTCACTAATGAACTGCATACTGTCACTTCTCCCTCATTATTATCATACCCGTCCGTAGGGGTTACCTGATACAAGCCGTCATTCAGGGCTCCCTATACTATAATTTCGCCTTCCCCAGATACAGTGGTTCTAGGGGACAACTCTATATCTGCCTGGGCTACTACAGGTAGCTGCTCATAATTGTCTTCTCCTAGCGGTATCTCTACCCCGTTCAAGGTCAGGGTGGCTGGGTCGAAACGGATCTGGGCCTTGTGCTGTTTAAGCCAGTCACTCCCCAGAATAAACTCGCCCCACAAGTCAGGTGCCATATACACTTTCATAATACCTCTAGTCCTTGCTAATTGAAACAGCAGCCATGTCATGCCCTCTATCCTCACCCTACTGCTATCGGCCTGGCTTATGGATAAATCTACTGGCCTCAACTTTCCCCATCTCCCTAACTGTCTGTAGGTCCTCGAACTAACCAGTGATACTGATGCTCCAGTATCAACCAGGGCCCTAACCTTCCTGCCTCCCAGCAAGACATTGCAGGTGAGATCCGGCACCTCCTTCAGCAAATGGTACACTCAGGCCTCCCTTCCATCTTTCCTATTCGCCTCGTCTTGAGGGATTCCTTCCTCTGTGGGGGCAGGTTCAACTCATGTGGCCTGCGCCCCCACAACAATGCTAGCATCTTCTCCGCTGACAATCGGCCGAAAAATGACCAACCACTACACACGTCCAACATCTCAGAGGTCTTGCTCGGACTGGGGTCACCCTGCCTCCTACTCCTTCACGGGTGACCCAGCGGTGTTTCCCGGGCTCTTTGCTTTCCTGGAGAGTGGTAACAGCGCGTTAGTTCGCTTAATGCCTAATTTACGGTCCCCTGTCGCCGTACACCACCGTATTCACCTGTGCCCAGCGTATTTACACGTCCAGCACACTAGCCCATACCGGCCTGGCGTAGATTTATAGAATCCATACCGCAAGTCCCATTCTCGTTTATTCGGATCTGCCTCCAATTCCCCAATTTTCCTCTACTTCTTCTTCCGGGTCCCGTGCCCGAACCTGCTCCTTCCTTTTCATTCTCTTGATCCCCCTGGGGTCCCTGGCTACACTGCCCCTTATTCTGTCCCAAAGTCGTTCACTGTTGCGAGTCGCTTCAATGGCCGCGGCCAGGGTGCTCGGTCCTTCCTTCAGGACGTCACCTCGCAGCTCCCTATCGCTCAACGCACCCATATATACGTCGGCTAACAGGACCTGTATCGGACCACTGTTTCGGGTCGCCAACTCCGGGAAAGCCAGTGCCGCTTAGCCCGCTATTCTTTCTCACAGATCCTCCATGGCTTCCTTATCTCCCTGCCGGAGTCTGAACAAATTCCTAACTGCCTCAGTGGCAGTGCGCTCACTGGCGTACTGTCGGACCAGGACTCTGTCCAAGTTAGGGAAGGGTTCTCCCTATATAGCCCTCCGACGTATTTGGACACTGGACCGGCCGCTGCTTCGTATGCCAGTAGGACCATCTCCTGGTCCGACAAGTCATACACGACTTGTTTCTTTTGGATCGACAGTATCCATTCCTGCAGCTCTGTTGGGTCGCCCCTAAACGAGGGCAGTCTCATGCCTCCGATCAGTCTGCGGAACCCCATTGTAATTTCGGGAACTCCCGCTTCTCCCTGGTCGTCTGTGATATCCGAACCTGCCTTAGAAAGGCAAATGAAATTTATGAAAGTGGAGTTGTCTTAGTTATTGATAACGCTCCTTGCCTTACTTCAATTGAAGTTGTGGAGGAGGATGAATTTAGGCAACACCAAATTTTCAGACTTGCCCCCTATAGTCCGATGTTAAATCCCATTGAAAAGGTTTGGTCAGTCATTAAAGCTGACGTAAAAAGAAGTATGGCAGACTCAATTGTTGGGATTTTAAGAGGTGATGGCCAGGGATCTTTAACTACTAAAGAATTACCCCTCAGCAAGTTAGAAGCGATGATCTCCGAGGCAATTAATATTTCCCCTGAGACTTGCATTAACTTCGTATCTGGAATACAGAGATTACTTCCCTCTGTAAATTAACTTAGATGATGTAATCTTTTAAATAAATTTCTTAGGAATGCTTATATATTTTTTATATCCCTTTTAAGTAAATATAAAAGAATAAATATTAAATTTATTAGTATTATATTAATTCTCAATTTGAAGTTGATTATTTCTCATTTTGAAGTTGTTTTCCAATTTGAAGATGATTAATCCATTTTGAAGTTGATTGATCCATTTTGGAGTTGATTAATTTTTTTTACCTGAAAATAAGTCCATTTTGAAGTTGATTATTATCATTTTGAAGTTGAAAAGGTATAGTTTTATTCTATATTTATCTTTTAATTAAAATAGGTCGTTTTGTCAAAAATGTTTAATTATTCTAGACATATTTCGCAGGTAATGAATTATCAAAGCCATCAAAATAAAAATTTGGCAATATCTGCGGAATTTCCACGATGCCTAATCACTCTGAGTAGAATTAATATTTTTAAACAAGTTGGGCTTCAATAAATGCCATGATAATTTTGATTCATCTATCAATCTAAGACTCTCAAAAAATAATATCCATGTAATCACTCAAGCCACAGAGTTTAATATTTAAAATTTGCGGAGGGAAAAATCGACTTTTCTAGGAGTCTGTAGGGTTTTAATAGAATTGTATTCGAAGTGGGTAACTATTTTTTTTCAACTGGAACATTCTCTATTCCTGACATTAAAAAGAATTCTACGCATAATTGTACAAAACATTTCAATTTCTTATAGCAGACAAAATCTGCATTTTTAATATTCAAATTCTTGCTCGTGATCAACTCTCGCCATTGTATTAAGTTAAGAGAACAAGTTTAAATTGAGCGTCACGCGAAGTTCAATGAACGCTTACCATTACAGGTTGGTTTGTTTTTTGAAAAATCCGTTTTACTCGAATTGTTTGCCCAAAACTTTTTGTTTTTAACGTCTCCACACCGAATCATTCTGATATACATATAACTATATACACGCATATTTTACAGCCAAACTCTTGAACCCAAACAAAAACGATAACTCTTGAAGATAGACGAAATTGGTAAAATCATGATAACAACTGAAAAGTCTTTATACGTCGGAGATCTTGCCCCAGATGTGACAGAATCTGATCTTTGTGCAAAATTTAGTACAGCCGGGAGGATCCAGTCAGTGAGAATATGCCGACATAACAAAACTAAAAAGTCTCTAGGATATGGGTACGTTAATTTTCACGAAGCAGCCGATGCTGATAAAGCAATGACCCTTCTGAATTTTGATCCTCTTCATAACCGTCCCATGCGTTTGATGTGGGCTCAACGTGATCCTTTTTTGCGAAGGACAGGAAAAGGTAATATTTTTGTGAAGAATCTTAACCTCAATATTGGCAGCAAGGAATTGTATCACATTTTTGCGGTCTTTGGAAAAATCTTGTCTTGTAAAGTTGCTGCAGACGAGAACGGCTCCAAAGGTTACGGATTTGTTCATTACGAAAACGAACACTCGGCCCTAGATGCTATCAGCAAAATCGACGGGACTGAAATCAGTGGCCAGAAAGTTCTGGTCACGAAATTTGTACCACAAAAGGATCGAATGAATTCCAGAAACGTTTTTATAAAGAATTTCGGTACTTCACTGGACGATGAAGGTTTGAAGAAGTTATTCGTTCAATTTGGTGACATTGTGAATGCAAAGGTGATGAAAGACGAACTTGATATTTCCAAGGGGTTTGGTTTTGTTTGTTTTAAGAATGCGTTGGCAGCTGAAAGAGCAATCGCTGAAATGAACGGTTTTATATTAGCCAAAAAGAAGCTTTATGTTAGTTGTGCTCAGTCAGCTGCTGAACGCCAAAAGTTTCTTGCAAGAGAAAGGGATTTACTACCGACTGAGAGCAGTCAGTCTGATGCCATTGCAAAATTCATAAGTAAATATCGCAAAACAAACTTTGCTTGTACCAGCGAAAAAGAAACTTCGAAGCCCAAAGAAGTCGACGTCGAAGCTGATCACTATCGAACAAGTCCCAGTAACCCCAACACCGGCAAACAATTAACTAAAACTAGTTCCTCGGTTTTAGCTCGACATCCCGGTGATGGAAGGTCAATTTCATCATGTATTAAATTGTTTTCTCCTTCATCAACCGATCCGAAACAGAGACGGTCATCTAGCAATTCACCAGTCCCTGTGTCGCCGCCAAACGAATTGTCTACTTACAATGATTTGCAAAAGAAAACCCTAGCCAGTCTCTCCGTCACAAAACAAAAAAAAATATTGGACAATCTGCTGTACGACCAGGTTATGCAAATTACCAACAACAACGCCGGTAAAATCACTGGCATGCTGTTGGAATTGGACACATCGGACATTTTGTATCTTCTCGACTCTGCTCCCGTTTTGCGAGAGAAAGTAGAGGAGGCCGAGCAAATTTTGTGGCAACAGCAGGAACAAGAGGAACAGCAGCCACCTTCTTCTTGAACGTAAATGGGTAAGCTTTTAAAAGAAGAGGAAAAACCCAACAAGCAGAAAATGAAATGTTCTTTTCTTTACAAGAAGTCAAGAATAATTCATTAAAAAAAATTATCGGAGATATAATAAATCTTTCAGCAGGCATGCCAATAATTGTATGTGCTGTTTGCTATGACAACTTTTAGTTGATTAGAGAAGACTAAGCTGATTAGAATTTTAAATTTATTTACATCTGTATGTAAACAAGATTTCTCGAGGCCGAGATATCCACTGGTAAACGATAACTTCAAGAGGATAATTTAAAAATCCATCACGATAGTTAAAGGATAATTCAATTTATTTTTTATTTCCTAGTCAGTCATGTTAACCCTGATCCTATTGAGAAGAAGCAAAATAATACACGAATGCTTTCAAGAGTTCCTTAAAACATTTTAAAGGATGACTTAAACTCGATAAATCTAAAGTGTTACCTTTTTTTATTAAATTAATTTTAGGAAATTTTTTTTACTTCTAAGTTTAAGGTGTATGAAGTTTTATGCATAAAAGAGAATATTGATGCAATGGAAGAAATGGGCTCTCAAAATTAGACTATTTCGGAGTTGTAAATTGTGTATAGACAAAACACCTAGTCTCACAGGGCATTTTTAGTGTAACAATATCAATCTTCATTAGTCACCTATCATGACCTTGTGCTAGTAAATACCTAAAATTGTTAATGATGAGTTTGGACACTAAGAATTTCAAACTGTACAAATAAAGTGATTGAGTGACAATTCAGCATTTGTTACTGAATACAATGTGAATATTCAAATTTTCTCAAACATGAATTCATCTCACTCAAAATTAATGACTATTGACTGTTCATCTGTAGCTAATGAAGTGTGTGAAGATATATAAGTGGACACTGAGGTTAACGCCGAACGGCGACAGTCTGTTTCATGCTCGAATATAATCTTGATGTCGTGAAGATTGCATTCAAGCATGAAACTGTCTTTGCTGTGTTCACCTCAGTGTCCACTTTCATATTTACTCAGGCTGTAGCCCTGATATTGAGCACTTTTACCTGTAAATATACCATACCTTAAAACTATATTTTTATCATATATATATATATTTAAACAAATATTGTTAAATATAACAGACAATGAATGTCTATTATGTTATGAGCCGTTCTAAAGTTCATACTTTTGCTTTAATTTTGGGTGAAAATAAAGCCAAAAATTGTCCAACATTTGGATATTTTTTAATTAAGTTGGTCCTTGATCTAAGCTTTTGGCTCATATGAGCTATCTTCAGAGTGATTATACAGACATTTTAACAAAGATATTCACTATTGAAGCTTAAATCAAGGACAAACTTAATAAAAAAATATCCAAATGCTGGAAAATTTTTGTCTTTATTTTCACCCAAAATTAAAGCAAAGATACAAACTTTAGAATGGCTCATGATCAGACATAATAGACATTCATTGTCTGATATATTTAACAATATATGTTTAAATAATGATCTGCTGCCCCAATACACTAAATATATGTCTGTGTGTGATCTAAGATCAGTTGGAAAAATATTAAATTATTATGACTATACCTAGAACCAGTTGCACAAATTTGATGCAATTTGGCAACGAATCAAATAGAGCATAAACACTCTTCTGACAATTAAATGAGACACCATTGAGTGCATTTTTTTTCAAAAAATATCACTCACACTACATCGCATAAGTCTGTGAGGCCCAGATTCCTACATGGCTCCCAGTGACTTCTGGCTATTACCTTTGAAAGGGAAACAGTGTCAGACCCTATGCAAGGTTAAGGAGAACATGACAAGATAGCTGACAACAATATTGAATGAGGAGTTCGTATATTGTTTTGAAAAGTAGGATACTGCAATAAGTGTGTGAGATCCAAGGAGCAGTACTTTTTTAAAACAAGACTAAGGTGCCACTACTCTAGGTATGCTATTTTGTCATTAATATTAAATGACTGGATCATTTATATATTATATATATATATATATATATATATATATATATATATATACAAACGAGGTGAACCATGGTATTTTGAGTGATGGAAGGAGGATACTTACCACACTACAGCATTCTTCTTATATACAAGATGCATTCTGATGTTTCAGCACTTATCTGAAATGATGATATGCTAGACTCATTTAATAGAGTTGCTTTGGATAAAGAACCAATTTTGCAGTTTTGAGACCCAGTCTTATTAATATCATTTATATCCACTACACTAGTATTAGTCATTGTTGTTTTTATCATAAAATTTTTATTAAGGTGTTTGTAGCAGTATACATTATGAAGGAAAGAGATGAAATGACAAAATTAATTTTGTAACTTCAATAGAATCCTGAAAGCATTATAGCTTTATCAAATCACAGTTCAGTCAAAAATTTGAAAGTAGCTTTTCTGACCAATCCATTTTCACCAATTCTAACAGTTGATGCAATCAACTCTTACCCTATAAATACAAATAGAGAAATTCAGTAATTCCACACAGAGAGCAAGGAGCCATTTTCCAGTGCAGAACTACTTTGTACTCATCACCATATATGGTAATATCACCTGATGTTAAATAAATCATCTGCATCATGACACCTAATATTGTATCACTCAATCACCAATTATGAATTTCACACTTCCTCACACTTATCTCAACTTTGCTTAATGCAACCTCTGCTAACTGCACATTATAGTAAATAAATCATGTTATTAATTTTCAAGTAATCTTTATTTTCATATTTTGCTCAGTGTGTAGTAACATACCTTCTGTAATAAATACAACTTCACTACAATAAGTGCAGACACGTTTTCTCTCTTATTCACACATTGCAATACATTAAGCCTACTGTGCCAACACACAGATGTATCCACAAACTTTACCCAAGTTATCAGTGATCAAGATGCACAGAATCAGTAATTCATATCATGAGCACTAGCTGAGCAATATACCTTTCAATAAATGATAACTTCACTTAACACAGCTTCCAATAATTGATATGCCTGACAAACTGCTTGCAATAAGTTCTCAAACTCTCTTTAGTCATTTTGTTTTGGTAATATGAATTCTTGTTTTCTCGATGAATTCACAGATCTAAACACCAAAGCTCATTCTTCTTATTTTGTCAGTATGAAATATTGATGTTACAGTTGAGAAGAAAACAGGCAAATATTAGAGTACACTCAATAATTATCAGGCCAAATTGATGAAAATGCATTGAAAGAAGCAAAAAAAAAAAAAAAAAAAAACACACACAAAAATGAGGATTAATCTGAATAATTCAAAGATAAATAATTTACTATTTTTACAATGACTTCAAAACTGCAGTCTAGATAGACTTCTTTTTTTTCTTACAATTTCAGTGAGTAGAGAATCTTGTTTGCTGAGATTAAATATTGTAGATGACCTTTAATCACGCGATTTAAATGATGACATAAAAAATCCTTCTTTTTTTTTTTTTCTAAGAATCATAAATGTAGTAGGTAACTACAGCAGAACAGAATGAAAACAATTTACTCAGCCTGGTCTCAAACAAAGAAAATAATGTTGATTTGACCCACCAGCAGCCGAGAGAAAGAGAGAAAAAAAAAAGACAACCTTCTTCGGTTTCAGTTTATATTCTTTTTTAACTCTCCCTCTTCTTCTTAAGTTTCCATACATGCAAGACACCAATCATGATTTGTATTGGAGATTCCACAAATTCCTTTGCTAAATGTTCCAAGGTAAAAAGTACACTTACAATTTCATGAATTATTTAATGTAGATACTTCATCTATGTTGTTTTAATTACTAAATTTCATCTGGTCTACTCTCCTAAATTCATCAAATATATTTAAGATTTGGTTTAGTGTATTTTATAGGAAAATAAATTTCTCTTTCATAATATTTATGTGTAGATAATGGAATACAGGGGAAAAGCTTTTTAATCATGCATTTTGCTAATGTGTGTTACGTTTGGTTTCTTCAGGTTGGAATGAAAGACAAAACTGTGTGTAAGGAAAATGGGTTGGGATATTGTGGATATGAGGGGCAATAAATTAATTTAGTAGATCCAACAACTAGAAACCAGAAAGTCTTTGTTATATATATATATAATATATTACACACACATACACACAGAGGGTGCAATGGGTAAATTGTTGTCATTTTATATTTTTAATTTTGTGCATGTGCGTTGTTTTTGATTTTGTTGACTGCACAGTACATTAGGGTCAGATGGGCTCCATCTGTGAGAAAAAGTGCCATGATGCAATTCACTCCACCAGAAATTTGGAAACAGCATGCTGTACAACTTGGCATTTGTGCCGGAAGCTCCAATATGAACATTTTAGGGTGTTTGGGTGACAATCTGAGGACAGCGCAAAGGATTCAGAAAGAGTTGGATGAGTCTAATGAAGGTACGACAGCTCAGAAAACTCACTCTAAGCATTCTGATAAGAAAAGAACACCAGGATATGTTGGTGAGGATCTCAGAATCAACATACAGCCTACATCAAGTGCCATGAGGAGGTAGTGTTGCTCTGGGTCAAGACGATGGCTGCTGGAAGACCCTATGTCTGGCAACAGGACTTGGTACCATGCCACACAAGCAGGAGAACATAGTCATGGCTGTCAGATTATTTCTGCAACCACATCACCCCTTACATCTGGCCACCTAACTCCCCAGACTGCAACCCCGTTTATTATGTGTGGGGCCCAGTTGAGTGAGAGACCAACAAAATGCCTTATAACACCAAAGATGAACTGAAGGCAAGGATTATGGCAGCATTCACCAACTTAAACAAAGAGATCAGAACAGTTGCAGGAGATTGGCAGCCGTGGTTGAAGCCAATGGTAATTTTATTGAATAAATTTATTCTTTGGTATTTCAAGATATTTTTGTGTAATTTTGGTAAATATATCTGTTGAAATGAGATATCAATGTTTTTTCATTTTTGTGTAATTTAGACAACAATTTATGCATCCTGCATATATATATATATATATATATATATATATATATATATACACACACACACACACACTCTCAATGCATTTTCTTTTTAGTGAGTCCTTTTCTTTCCTGATCAGACTGGTATTATTAAGTCAAATTGTAGTCAGATGTATTAGAGTAAACTACCAGTGCATTCAATGTTGTTATGCACCATATCTCTATAGTCTTGTTTTGAGATTTTTTGATTGTTTGCCAATGTAAACCAAATGGGCATTTTGTACGGTCTATTTTGTATATTTCTGTCTCTGTTGTTGCTATCTCTCTTATTCTTTTAGAGGCAGGTTAATGTTGGATAAGTTATTTTCATTTGTAGCTGTTATGGAGCTGGAAGGTAGGATTATAATAATCTTTGGATTTTTGTACACTTTGCATTTGGCATTGTACAGGAATTTAGATATTGGAGGAGTTTGAAAGTGTTTTCAATGTATATGACCTTCATTTCTTCTGGAAACTATTTTTTAAAGATTTTTGGGAGGGTGGAAGTCAATTTATAAAGTAAATAAAGTACTAAACAAAACTTACTTTATATCTATTTTTTCAAGTAGCAGGTTTTTTTCATTAGTTTATAATATCCATAATTTTAAAGAATGGAACAATAAAAAAGAACAACATTAAGTTGTATTTTCTTTTTGTATATGACTAGGTAACTTGGTTCATGGTGTTAGAAAAAGTCTTGACCCTAAGTTAATATTTTTAATGAAAAAAAAAAAAGGAAAGAAAAAAATATTTTGTTTTTCTTTTTAGGCTTCTGTACTTTAAAATTGTGTATACTTGCAGAACTATAGATACAAAATACAGGTCCAGGATCACTTTACACATATCATAAATCAAATTTCCAATTTAAATCATAAAAGTTCAAATAAAGCAGATCAGACTACAAAAGAGAAATACATTTTCCTACAAAAATACTAAACTGATTTTTTTTAGTCACACTACCAGTGAGACTAATTCACAGACTGCAAAATCAGAATCTTGGGAGTTCTGAAAAGTTCTTGGCTTAGACTAAAGAAAGGCTGGAAACTTTGATGAAAATGAGATGAGGATACTAATGATGAATATACCAACAAAAATAATTCAAAAAATTATTTTGCTATGTCAAGATTTTTAAGAATTATTGATAATTATTAAAATTTGAAATTAAGAAAATCAGTCTGAAGATTCTTGTTTGAAAGAATCATTAGAAGTTTGAAGTTTTTTCATTAGTTCAACTTCTTTTTCAGTGCGAATATATTCATCTACATTCAAGTTTTCTAAATCATCATCACTGTACATCGGTGTGGGGCTGATACACTCTACATTTACAGGCATTTTGCGTTTCCTTGGCTTTTTCATAATTGGTGGCAGAATTTCACCATAGCTGGCATCTTCTTTATTGTCTGTTTCTTCTTTACTCTCTTCAAAATTCTCAGCCTTTTTTTTCTCATGTTTACATTTCAACAACATGTTGTTGAATAAGGTGTGTTGGTAATTTAAAATATCTGGTAATAAAAATGAGAGTTTTTCCCTATTTGGTTTGGTTTTGATCCAGGGCAGCTGCAGAGCAAGATGGCATAAAATGTCCTCAATCTCATTCACACGTTTTTTAACCATTGTTGAAAGAACAAGACTGTGCTTATGGCAAAATGACCAGGCTGAGATTTTGCATCTCTCAGCAGGTTTTTCAGCTTTCCAAGAAATGTATGCAACTGCAGAGAGAAGTCCAACAGGGTTACGTCCACTTACAAGCCAGAATTTTTCCCCTATGTTTAAAAGCTGATGGGCACACTTCACAACAGAGAATGGTAACTGACACTGAGAAAAGAGATTTCGGCTCAAGGTACCAATTGCTGCGTGTTCAAGTTTTAAGTTCAGTAACTGCACTACAGTTTTGTAGGCTCGTCCAAGTTCAAACATATTACGCTTAGTCATTCGTGCCATTTCCAAGAGAGTGTATAAGGAATTGTGTTGTCTACAACTCAGATAAAGGCATGCAATTACAAGAACTTCTTTGTAGTCAATACTTTTCTCTTTGATTTGTTCATGGCCATAAGTTTTTTCAAAATACTGCTTGGATAATTCTTCCACTTCTGGAGAAAGCTTCATTAGCTGCACAGTCATCTCCAAATAATTGATCAGAGACTTGTAACCAGGTCCATTGTAAGAGAAAGAAGGGTCACGTGTGCTAGAAACAAACTGAAAGAAGAAAATATATATGCATGTATCAATTAGAATATTTAATTAGATGGAGCTTTACATACACAGGTTCTCATCCAACAAAATTGTATATACAATTGTCTTGTTCAGAAAAGTGTTGGTTTCTGTCTGAAAGTTCAAATGTTTCCACACTAAAGAATAAACATTGTAAGACATTTTAGGAAAACATTTCAGGTTTGTTTAAATGGCATTATCACTAGAATTTTTCCCACCATACATCTTAATTTTAGGAATGTACTTTTATCATGGTGGATAATATCAGGTTTTGTAATTTTTAGTCAGCCATACTTCAACTGTTCTATAAAGTGGCCTTTCTTCACAATACCCATTTGATCTTTGAAATAAGTTGACAGGTAACAGACATCTGTAAGAAACAAATTGTTTTTCACTATATTTTCACTATATTTGTAGTAAAAGTAATACTTTTCAAAATCCAGTTGTGGTGGAAATAAGTTGAAATGTATGAATAATCTGAGTAGTGCCTAGAATGGGGAGGAAGAGGGGGGATGCATTGTGGAAAGAGTGAGGAGAATATAAGTTGATGAACAGTTTTTGTCCAGAATTTCTTTTTTCATTTTGTGCAAAAGGATTATTCATGTCAGTGTTGCTGGTATTTGTGAAAGGCAATAATGGAAAAAAAAAAAGTTGTGTGATTCTTTTGCACATTTAAACAAGTTATTTTGACCACAGGCACACTTTGGCAGGAAAGATTAAGTTAAGCAATGAAGTAATAAGGCTATTTAGCAGCAAGTATAAGTATAATGTATTCACATGGTTGAAAGAATAAATGTGAAGTTAGTGACAAATTTATAAGGTATTTCTGATATTGCAAGATTCTTACCACAATATTTTGAAGGGGATGCATAAGGTTCAATTTGGAAATGAACAATGAAAACCAGAAAGATGCAGTTATGTTAAAAGAGGCCCTCACAGAGCGAACATTTGTAGCATGCAAGTTGGAGAGAATTAGAAACAAGTGGATATGTATGCAAACAAATTCACGAGATTGACAGGACGAGCAGAATTTGTGGGGAAAAGTTGGAAATAACAGTGAAACAAGCATTTGTGACTGACTTCCTGAAGCACATGTCTGTATTGCTGCAGCAGTTGTCACATTTTGTTGACAAGTGCTGGGGAGTTGACTGTTATAAAAGTTTAAGACTTTGGAGCAGTGACTCCACTGTGGAAAAGAGCAAAGGAAGTGGAAAATAGAGAGGGGAAAGACTGAAGCACAAGTATTCACTGGGCAATGATTAAGGTGTTGAAGACTGCACATGGTTAGAGATTGCAAAGAATCCAGGCTTGTGTTGTTATCTGTGTGGCCATAGCCAACTAATATTATACACTCCCACATGTCACATAACAATCTGAATTCTAACAGACTGATGTAATAATGTAAACAAAAAAATGTTAATGGCCACTTAGAAAATTGTTAATCAAAAGGGAGGTAATTTCAAAAATTGACTTTTTAGAATATAAATTAACATACAATTACATAGAATTTATCAGCTGTTATTTCAATTACCTAGACATGTTTGCAACTCTAAAATGCATATTTACACCCTTTTTTTTTTTTAATAAATAGCTGTGAGTTACCTCACTTTTATGATTTTCGATTGTGCATATAGCCTGTTTTGCAAATGAATGTTATTAGGTGAATTTTCTACCTCATAAAATTCATTAATCATATTGACTGGTTTCCTACAGAAAATTCAGTTCTCTGTATGAAATATTTTGAAGAGAAATTTATTTTGAAAGGAAAATGAAACAAGCTGAATTGGGATTTACATCCAATACCTACAATACAAAAAATAAGAAAACCATCTCTTTTACTGAATACAATGAAATTCAGAAAGCCTACAAAACAACAATTGGGCCAAACTGATGAATTACATGATTTTATTTCAGTTGATTTTACTCAATTGGAAGAAGTGTTATCCTAACAGTTTTGAATTTAAAAAAAGGAAGATTATATTCTAATTTATAGAATATTATTTGACCCTGAAACACATTTTCCACCTAAAAAAGAATGTATTTGCATTGACCAAAACCATGATGGAACCCCTATACTGTTACCACAGCAGTTTATACATGGACATAATGCTATACTCACAAGATTTAGCAAGTTAGAAAATTTTCCCAAATGCATACAAAACATGATGGAAGAACAATCATACTCAATTCTAAAAGAATTACAAAAAAGACAACATTACCAACCGAGTGGTCATCCTTCATTTTCTGCAGAACTATGTTATGCCTTACTACTGCACTATACATCTCAAGAAGCCTACAAATTACTTCTGGAGAAATTTCCATTAGCATCTTTTTCTTTATTAGAGTTAATTCAAAAACTTTGGAAAATCTGGAAATTTATTCTGCAAAATATAATTTTACTTGTGAACAACACACTGAAAATAGGAATTCACTTTGCAGCAAAAATTGTTGTGAATATATTTTACAACAACAAATGAAAGTTTTTATTGGATGAAGTTCAAAAAAATATTGTAGAATGTTTTAAGAAAAAGGCAAAGGTCAAAAGAAAATTGATTTATAGAAAAACTGCTAGAAAGTTTTTTTTACTTGTATTTGTCTTGTATTATTGCTTAATTCCTTAATAACTTTTTTGTTTATTTACAATATTTTTATTACTTTTCTGTTTAAAAAGAGAAAAATAAACAAGCTGTGTATTTTGGGATGGTTTTAACATGTTTTAGATAAAACAGACAAAAATTGACTACAAACCAAATAGGCCTGTTAGTAATTAGCATGAAATGTGACAGGCGGGGACATATATATTAATGGGCTGTGGTGTGGATAAGCAGATTGTAGCAAGATTTTGGAATCAGAAAAACAGTCAAAGGGTGGTTAGGGTGTTACTACACCAGCAGTAGTTACCTAGTCTATTTAGAGAAGGTGTTTTTACACACATTGCCAGCAGTGGAAAGGTGGAAGGAGAGCTAAATCCCTCAGTGATGCAAGCCCCTCAGCAATGTTGGTGATGCCAAGCCAAAATTGGTGAGTGAATGAAAAGAGTAAAGTGAAGGCAGTAGACCAGGGATGGGGAAGTTAATTGCAGAGGAACCAGTGAAATGGATCTGTCTGTGAATGAAAAACAACTAAAACTTAAAGTTAATTGTAATAGACTCTATTGTTGAAGGAATTGATGGGGTTATCAAAGTGGAAGTGATTGACCTGATGGAGTGGGGGGTTGCAATCAATGAGTGATATTTTGGGCAGCTCAGTGTGTTGTGAGTTTGCAGGTAAAGAGTAAGGACAACAAGGTTACAAGATGAGAAGATGATATCTATCACTTACCACTTCCAAAATTTTGCAGTAGCAGTTTTGAAATTGACTTCCACACCAAGTGCAAGTAGTCAAACAGGGTCTGTTCTAGTTCCACCCCAGGGAAGGAAGGAATACTAAACCTCCCCACCACTACGTATTCTTTATCATCTACCTGACAAGAGAGTATAAATGCACTTTGTGACAACATTTCATGCTCTATTTCATTTTTTAGATTTATAAAAATAAATAAATTTGACAATTTATATTGGGGAAAGTGGACATATGTATAAAACTTTTAAATATGTTAAACAAGGTTTTTTTTTTAAGGTGAAATATTGAAAAGGGATTAATTTGGCTACTCATATTAGGGTGGGAGTGTAGACACAACATAAAATGAGGATTTTTGTTTTTATAATGGAAAGAGGAATAGATCTGATCTCATTGGGGAAGAGGTGGTACATGAGGTAAACGACAACTAACAGAGAATCATATTAGAAAGAGGTTCTAGAGAAGATTGTTAATTAAATTGAAATTTAAAAGAAGAAAGACATTTGTTTGATCAACTACCTAATTTAAGCAAAAAAGAAAAATGTCAACAATGTAAAAAAAAATGGAAAATTGCTGAGGAAAACTGAACAAGAAAAGTGAGAATATTTATATTTTCATAATAGAGTGAAATAGATAGATTCTGAGTGAATGTAATTACATTGAGAGAAATGTGGAATGAGTAAACTAGGAGGATAAAGTGGGTGAAGGGATGATTGCCATGATGAGGAATATTTAGAAAGAGGTGGAACAAGAAGACCTAGTGAAATATGCCTGAAAATGTGAGTAGGGGTTTTACAGTGTGAGGCTAGCAGTGTGGTAATGGACACTTTGGAAAAATTATGCCATTATATTAATCTATAACAGACCATGTTAGAATCACTATAAGGATATGACAAGGCTGTTTAAGATGAGTGAAGTTTTCAGGTTAATATTTGGGTTTTGTAGCATCTTACAATGTTAGACAAAAGTACTCCTAGTGCAAGCCATCCTATAATATGTGAGTAGACAGATACTGTTTTTGGACATATAAGTGCACGTCCATTTCACCAGGGAGATTGGCTGGAAGGTAGTAAAGAGCTATGACAGATGCAAGTGACTCCACATTGAGTGGGCTGAAGTCTGGATAAAAAATGGCTGGAAAAAGCTAACAATAGATGTGACTCACTACAGGAAATGAATGCAGCTTTTGATGTTTGACTATGGACATGGAAAATTGGCTGTATGAACTTATGTCAAATTGTCAGTTCATTGGGGGTGATGGACTTAAAAATGAGGTTCAACTCTGACTTTCACCAAATTCAAATGGAACCCATTCATTGAGTTTTTTCACCTAACCTATTTCCTTGAGATGGTCCGATATTGTTGAAATGTTGACACTCATTACCTGAGACATTTCTAAGACACTTTGATGTGGATTTTGTTCAACTAGTGCTTTCAGATGTTGATTGTCAATTGCACATGTATATCTACTACCTTGATCTTTATGACTCATATCCCCACTGTGGAACTTCAGAAACCAACTACGTACTGTCTGATTACAAGTGATCCCTTCACCTCATGCTCTGTTAAAGTTGACAGCAGTTTGACAAGGATGATGACCAAGCTTGAACTTGTGTAAAACAAAGTAAATGCATCTCTTCTTTTTTCATGTCTAAAATGAGGGGAATATGATGTTTTAAATTAAAATCTGAAATTGACAAAGAGAACACTTTAATCATTAGGAATGAGTAATAGATGTTTGTGTGTGCAACTATTATAATATATTAAAACAAAAGGTTTCTCCTAAAATCAGACATTATTTTCTGAACAACCTAATACCTTATTTGCTTATTGATGATATTGCTACAATTTGTAATCTTTTTATTCCCTATTGAGTTTAGATGAGCAATATAATTTATACCATTTTATGCAGACATATTTTGGTGCTGCTATATCAGATAGGAAAAGTGCATTTGGTCTACACTCTTACATATAAGCAAGAACATGGCATGACATTTAGTGCATTACAAAGCAACATACTATATATATATATATATATATATATATATATATATATATATATATATATATATATATATATCTCACATTCTAGTCACTTAATTACATGTGAGTATGCTTTTCTGCAAATTTCTAATCAGCCAATGACATGCCAATAAATTAATGGGTACAGGCATTTAAATATGGTCATGCTAACCTGTTGAATTTCATTTCATGCATTAGTATAGGAAAGAAAGATGATTTAAATGACTTTGAATGTGACAGTCATTGGTGCTAGACTGTGATCTAATAGGAATTTCCTGCACAACCATCTCTAGGACTTACAGAGAATGGTCTAAACAAGAGAAAGTTCCAGTGAGAGGAAATACTGTGGGCAAAAATCCCTTGAATATGAAAGAGATCAGAGGAGAATGGCCAGACTGGCTAAAGGTGATAGAAAAGTAACAATAGTTCAAAATGGAGGTATACAGGAAAGCATCTGAACATACAACACATCAAACCTTGACACAGATGGGCTACAGTGGCAGAAAACCACACTGGGTGCCACTCCTGTCAGATACGAACAAGAAACTGAGGCTACAATTTGATCACAAAAATTGGACAATAGAAAATAGAAAAAATATTGCCTGGTCTGACAAGTCTATTCCTGTTGTAACATTTGGATGGTTGGGTTAGATTTTGCTGTAAACAACATGAAAGTATTGATCCAGCCTTCCTTATTTCAAAGGTTCAGGTTGGTGATAATAATATAGGGAATATTTTTATGGCATACATTAGGACCCTTCGTAGCAATAAAAGATTATTTAAATGCTGCAGTCTACCTTGGTATTTTAGATGACCAGGCATCTCAATTTATGATTATGTTGCACCCAATATTTCCATCAGGACAACACGCCATGTCACAAATCAAAAACAAAGAGTGGGTCACGGAACACAGAAATGAGTTTTCTATGTCAAAGAGACCTCTATAGTCATCGGATCTCAATCCCATAGTGCACCTTTGGGATGTAGTGGAAAGAGAGATTCAAATCCTGGATGTGCAATCTGGAAGAATTACAGTATGGCATAATAACAGCATGAACCAAAGAGTTCTAGAAAATTGTCAAATTCTTGTCAGCAAGAATCAAGGTGGTTCTAAAGTCAAAAAGGGAATTCAACCTTGTACTAGAAGAGTATACCTAATAAAGTGCCTAGTGAGTGGATATACAAGTTTGTGAACATAGAAATCAACACTGCATGGTGACTTATTTTGTAACAGGGCATTGCAATTAAACATGTCTGTTCTGGACCAAAGTTTATATAAACAAAATATGCACAGGCAGAAGAGAGAGTTATGCAGAGATTGTTAGAGCATGTGCTTTGAAGTTGAATGCTTGCAGAGAAAACTGGCAGCCCTGCTCATCGTGTCTTAGAGAAGTCATTCACTGCTAAGATATTAGCACTCCCACATTTCTTAACAAACAGACAACTTTCAGTACCTCAAGGGTAGAAGGAAGTGCTTGGGATGAAACAGCACCAGAGTTGTACCATTTTCTTCTACATTTCATGTTTAATTAAATAGTTGATAATTTTTCAATAGTAACAATATTTACATTAGTTATTATATTTACAGGGGAGAGTGTGCAATATTGAGGATAGATAGTTTGTAGATATAAACAGTGTTAATATAGAAATCACCTCTGCATGTTGATTGTCAATTTTCAAACTTTAAGCAATCATCAGATAGTTTTATGATCTTCTTAACATGTGAAACTTATAACACAACCCCTGGCTAGCTGGCCCAGCTGTAACCACCAGACATGACCCATACTGATACTATTCACCAAATATAACACATCTGTCTAGGTTTTGAAGATCATACCAGGTGGGGACTACATTTCAGTAAAGGTGGCTGATATTCAGTGCAATCAATTTCATTTGTTTCCTTCCTTGGAATTCTGATGTATTTTAGTGAATTTCATTCACTGTGTATCTACCAGAAATAACAGGCCATGGCTTTTTTGATCATACTGTTTCTCCAACATTGGGTAATCTCACTTAAAAAGGTGTAAATGGGCTGTTCAGAAATTGATATATCAGCTCAATTACAAAACAAAATAAACAAATCGCAAGTCCAAACTCAAAAATCCAGGAACAGAAAGAAATGTGAAAATCACGAATCACAGGTCCAATGTCAAAAATCCCAATACAGAAATGGTCAGAAATCCAATGCACAAGGTAACAGTCACTCACAAGCCAATGAATGATGTAGAAAAAGAAACTACCTACTAATTCGAGAACACTAACCACTTTTACCGACGGAACAATTTTTCATTGGTTGACAGTTGGAGAGAACAAACAATATTAGCATGTCTGAAATGCATTTATGGCAACAGCTGCAACTGACTTGTTTCTAATTTGGTTATTTTGTCTTTGGCTTATACAGAACACATGTGCCCTTTTTCTCAATAAGTGACTTTCTCTTTTGCTGCATGTATTAAGTGTTCTCAGTAGTCTGTCTAATCACTAGTATCAAGATCTAACTCCTCAATCCTGCCAAATCATACCATTTTTTTCATAAGAATGCACATCATACGTTCACCAACTGATAACTTGACCAGTAGCAGATCAAGTCACAGACTAAAACAAAACAAAAAAAACAAAAAACTATTCAACCAACACACTTTAGAATGATTATGGAATACTAATCTCCAATGTCCGTGTTCATCATCGATAATAACTTCACATAACAACAAAAAAGAATTGGTAGAATATAAATTATTTATTTATTTAGCTGAGTCACCACACAACATACATGGTCAACATCACATAGTCCTGTCCGTTTTCCACTCCTGACATCAACCCAGCAGCCAATATCAAGTAACTCAGCCCTATGTAGGGTTCTTAACTAAAGGGGTGACTTTTTTTTAATTTTTATATTCTCAAATGATGCATAAGTTGCTACACTCATCAAAAAGGGTATATACTAATTCACACTAATATCCGAGAGGTATATAGCGTGTTGTAATGTAATAAAAAGCAATGAATAAACTATTCAAGAATACTGATTTGGTATTTGTACAGATCTTGCCACTCTTCCATTAAAACTTTTGTTTATCATGAGATTACAAATACAAAGAAAAATATTTGGTTCTAACTTCTTAACTCATAAAATTTGATTTATAATTTTTCTTTTCGCTCTTTGTATTTTTGTGCTTTCTACTGTGAAAAAAATGAATGAGTTATGGTTTGGCGATGCACTGTAAAACAAAAATGTGCTCTATAGCGTGCGTTATGTCCATCAGGGAAGTAAACAATTGAATTATATTCATAAGTTACTTAATTATCAACAATGATAACTTGTGGCAATTAAATATAAAAAAAGTAGTAAGAATATTTTGGAAAGGAATCATACTGTCAGAATGAAGAAAAATAAACATAGATTAGAAATTCTATTTATTTTATTCTCCCCAAAAGAAAGACTTCAATTTAAAAAGGCGATTTGTTATTTTATTTCCTATCACCGTAAAAAAAATATGCATAATTCTAAAAAGATAGTCTACACTAACTATGAAGCAACGTTAAAAAATAACTAAATAAGATATAAACACTTTTTGTTTGTCTAAATTTCTCTTACCTGTTTCATGTCACCTTTACTTGGGTCGTAA
Organism: Acanthosepion pharaonis; assembly: GCA_903632075.3. NCBI lineage: Eukaryota > Metazoa > Mollusca > Cephalopoda > Sepiida > Sepiidae > Acanthosepion > Acanthosepion pharaonis. Next base: position 1,840,019 of record CAHIKZ030003485.1, read on the forward strand.
GCAAATGAGACCATACCAGCACTTTCTACAACATAACCACATTCTGCACATACAAATTGCTCGTCACTGCCATGATAGTCATGCATTATGGCTTTCTCGCCACACAACGGACACTCTAAGTCCATCTCGTTATTTATTTTTCGACTTTAACAGAAAATCTTTTTTTAAATGTATTAAATTTCGCATAAACAATTCGCGTCTATTCTAGTCATACTCAATGTCAATAAGCAGAAAAAGACAACAGTCAAGGGAGAGAACTCTGATATGCAAATGGCTTCTAGCCTCACCGGTTGTCCTACTGTAGTTAGCAAGTTCAAAACATGATACAAACTACTTTTTAGATTTGTTTTTAAACACGATCACTAACAGAGATGAACTTTTTTTGGTTTTGATATTGTTTTTAGTATCTTTTTTTTACTTCTTTTTCTTTTGAAAACTGAACAAGATTTTTTTTGTTACTGACATTGGTATGGATAAAAAAAATTTTAATTGAATACAGTGACACACTGATATTCATTTTTTCATTAATTTCAATAACCGCCATCTGGACAACACATTAGAAGTGAAACAATAACTGACATAACATCACATAAGTGTACTGTGTACAGTACACTGTCAGTATATGTTCGGAAAATTAATGACAAAGTGAAAAACAATTTTTCGCGTGACACATTTTCGTCCTTTTGGATTTCGGCGGCAGACTATTTTTACGTTTTGGGGTTAGGGTTTTAGGGTTAAAAATCCTAACCCTGCCGATGATATAGTAACTACATACGAATGAACGGGGGGGGGACGCTGAAATTTTAAATTTTTCAATTTATTCTTTTTTTTAATGGGTATTTAGTTTCTTTGGGGTAATTTGCTTTTTAAGCCCCGCGCTAAATATGTACTAAAAATTTGCTGAATAGTTATATTTATTTGTAAATTTACACGCTTAATTCGAAAATAACAAAGAAATTTTGATAAAAATCTACCGTTTTGGATTTATCGACAATAGAAGTTCGGACTCATTCGCGTCGCGGCAGCCATTATATTTGCTGCGGAACAGTCTTCGTTATTGCGCACGCAATAAGTCCTCAGTTGCGCAGTAATTGAATCAAGTAAGAACCTTAACAATGTAATCTTCCGCGCAAATCTAATCAGCAGCGAATGTATACAAACAACGCCAGTAATGGCTGCCGTGCCCTAACGCAAATGAGTCTGAACTTTTGTTGTCGATGACTCCTAAATAGTAGATTTTATCAAAATTTCTTTGTTATTTTCGAATTAAGCATGTAAATTTACACCTAAATATAAGTATTCGGCAAATTTTTATTAAATATCTAGCATGGAGTTTAAAAAGCAAATTACCCTCTTTTTGCTTATGTTTTTATAGTTTTGTTATTGTATATCCCACATTGTGTTAAAAGACCTGCCAACAATGGTGAAGAAAAATGTAAGAATCCCATGAGTGACTACACTATAGGTAGTAACTACCTATAAGTATTTGTAAGTCAACAGACTACAGAGACTAGCTGGGCAGAGAGGAACCCGGATGAGGCTATGCCAAAGGCCAGAGTCTCATTCACAGAGGTAGACAGACCCGAACCCATTTATGCAGGGTTTACGGGGAATTTTTGGCTGAGCCTACAGGCTTGGATTCCCCCACATTAAATTCGGCCTTGTTCCTCATCCTACACCATGGGGAGGTTGTTAAATATTACTAGATGGGATATGTTTGACTTTTTTTAGTTTATCTACAAGACCAGGTAATTTTGTGAGGATATATTAATAGTGCGTCATCAATATATCGGAAATACATGCTAAAAGTGTATATTAAACAGAAATAACTTGTAACAGAATATGTTTTTGACTGTCCCCTTTTCTTCATGTCATCTATTCTCTTACTTTCTTCAATAATAATTGTATACAGTTCAGTTTTACGGCTGGTCTTGTTAAAAAAAATCTCATAATGCTGTGAAAATACTACTAAGTTGGAGATAAAAATAAAACACAAATAGAATATTTTTTTAATCTGAGTCACAATAATCATGTTTATAAGAGTATATATGAGAATGAGAGTATATGTAGATGTTTGCTTAAAATGTATGAAGTGATTCTCATCATGTCCAAGTCAAATAATGAGAAACTTGGGAAATATAGAATTATTAAAAGGAGGAAATAAAACCTGTCAACAATTCACCAAACACAAAATGACAATGTAAAACCATAATGTATGATTAACACTACCTAAACTAGGTTGACTTAATTGTTACTGTTTATCAAACTACCCATAAATCTATTTATGCTAATCTACATTCTTGAAGCATATATACATTTTATCAAGTCAGATCATTTTTAAATAAAAGGTAAAGTCAAGAAGAAAAGAATGACTGAACAGAAGAAGAGGAAGATTTTTTTTACTGCAAAATGGAAGAGGTAAAATAATAGTCAAAAGAGAGAAGAACAGAAAAGCAGAAGAAAAGGAAGATCATTCATACAGAATATTTTCTATGGAGAAAAAGGGCTTTGAAAATTAAAGACAATACCATGTTCTGTTGAGATAAATTTCTGAATAGACAAGTGTACCAAAGTAATTCCTATTTAGTTTATTATGCATTTTCAAGCAGCAAGGAGAAAAGTAATTACAGAAGGAAAATAACATGAATGTTATATACAAGGAAACAAATTTTACAAGTAATAAATACAAAAAACAAATTGAATTTCAATATGCTTCTGGAATAAAAGAGAATTAGAATAAAATGAGTTTCATGTGAGCTTTAAGTTCAATTCAAATAAATGTCCTTTTTATAAATATAGTCCGTGTTTTGTTTTTTTAATCATTTCATCCTAAGCAAGGCAATAAAGCCACTAGGGCGCAAGAGCTTACTGAGTGTTATAGAATATGAGAAAAACTACTATTAAGGAAAGAGGACAATAAAATATAAAAATTAAGAAGACAGAAGGTAACAATTGATATTGCATTTAAATTTTTGAAGATCAATGTTGACTGGGAAGCAAGAAGCCAGAAGAGAGTTCCACAAGTGAGAAGTGCAATAAAAGAAACTGTTAGAATAGAACTTACAGTTACATCTAACCAATTTAACTGTGAATTGATGAGACCTTGGTGCCAATCTAGTACTGCACTTGAATTCATAAAGTCCAGGTACAACAGAAGAAAGTTCATCTGAATAATTACGATGAAAGTATTTATAGAAAAGACACAGGGAAGCTACATTATGGTGGTGGGAAAGTGACTGAACCTGAGATGACAGGTCAGGACCAATAATATTGCTGATTCTTATTTGGATTTTATCAAGAATCTCTAAATGTATAGCAGGAGCACCAGACCGGATGTGGCAGCAATATTCAAAGCAAGGATGAATTGTAGACTTATAAATATGTAAGATAGATTCTTGCGAGAAAAATTGTCTAGCATGACACAGTGAACCAACTTTCTTATCTGCAAACTTAGTAATTGATTCAATATAATGTTTCCACTTCATGTCAGTTGAAAACATTAATTTGAGAAGGTGCCATGAGTCACTCTCCTGGAGGTTAGCATCAGCCATGCTGATGGAAGGTAAAAAGGGTTCTCCCAGATGATTAAATGAGAGCAGTTTCATTTTTGAGGTTGTAGCGAAGAAAATGGCGACTTACTTTGTCAAACCAAGTGACAGTATGTTGCATGTATCCTACATTGGAAAAGAAAGAAAGAGCGAATGTGACTCTTGTTTATATATGAGAATGTCATGCAAATTTTTGGTCACACCTCAACTAATCACTGACCTCTTGACCTAGATATAAACAGGTGCCACATGTGACCGGTAGATTGGCTCTAAGAGTTGTTACATGGTGTGAAGGAGGATATCTTGAGAGGTGCAGCTGCTGTAGTGAATTTGATCCCTTCAAAATTCCACTATAGAGGTGTTAAAATTAACAAGCCACTCCTTTACCATTTAACAACAGACTGACTTTATTGAACTGATCAGACTTACTATTAAGACAGGAGTAAATAGTTGTGTCATCAGCATAGATACTGAGTTGAGAACTGAGGACATCAGGAAGGTCATTTATGAAAATTAGGAGCAGTATAGGGCCAAGGATAGAGCCCTGATGAATACCTGCATTTATGCAAAAAGATCTAGAAGTGTGGCCATTCAAGATAACTTTCATTTCATTATTTGATATGAAAGACTGAATAAGTTCAAAAATTCATCCAGAAATGCCATAACCTTTCAACTTGTTAAGAAGACCAGTATGCCAAACCCTGTCAAATGCCTTTGAGAAATCTTGATAGGTTCTTTCAACAATAATTGTTAACACATCAGCAGTTGACCTAGAGATGCAAAAGCCATATTGCTTATCTGTAAGGAAACCCTACAATGTGAGATGCTTAATCAATTCAGAGTTAATTAGAGACTCTAGCACCTTTCCAAAAAGAGGTAGAAGGCTAATAGGGTGGTAGTTAGAAGGATCAGATTGTTCACCTGAGTTCTTAAAGACTGGAACTACAAAAGAGAGTTTCCAACAAGTGGGAAATCAAGAAGCAGCAAAGTATTTATTGTAGAGTTTAGAGTGACAGTTTAGGAGCACATTTCTTAAGGACTATTACAGAGATACCATCAAGTCCACATGCTTTGTGAGAAATGATAGCAGAAATCATGGACAGAATTATGTGCATATCACTCAACAGAGACTCAGTTCTAAGTGGAAAGTCAGGTAAAGATACTCCAGATGAATCAAGAGTAGAATTTAAAGAAAATTTATGAGCAAAACATTCTGCTTTATCAGCAGAAGTATTTAATAACTCAGATTCAGTCGTAGAATAGAAGACTTACTTTTATTTAACATACTATTACAGAGCTGGCAATAGATATGTGAACCAAACTTGTTAGAGGCTATACAGTGCCTCATTCTATCGACAAACAAAGACTTAGACTCTTTGAGGGCACATTTACAATTATTTCAAGCAGCCAACCTATAGGTGCCTGTTGTGACCAGAATTATCACACTAGTACACCCAGAAAAAGTGATTCCTATAGGCTAAAGCAACTGAACAGGCTGGTGTGAACCAAGAAGATTGTGGTTTCACCTGATATTTGCAAAAAGGTACAAAAGCATCAATAATGGCTTTAACCTATGAAGAAAGCTCTGTGGAACAATTCTCAAAAGGAAGGTTAAGAATATCAATCCAAGATGTGTCTTAAAGTCACAAAATGAAACCCAATTTTTTAAAGCTGGGCCTTTTACGAGCTTACCACCAAATACCAGTAACAGATAAGGATATACATAAAATGGCAGTTACAACTAACTTTTTCATTTTTAACTCATTTTCTCCCCTATTTTTGCTTTTTATCTCAGTTTCCATGATTGAATATTCTAGAACTGTTAAAATAAGGAGCCATATTTCAAGTTTCAATGGAGGTTTGTTCTTAGTTTAGCAGTCAGAAGAGATTTGACCTTGAAAGCTATAATAAAGTGTAACAGAAAGTAAGAAGAGAAGAAAAAATTAATAATAAACATCATTCAGAAATCGAATAATTTAGAAGAATGATCTTCTTAACATAGTAAATTAGTAGATTAAATGTAAATCAATGTCATTATTGTTATTTGTAGGACTCAATCACATACGAGAAGGATGCTGAAAAGTTCTCAACCTAACCTAATTAATTTCTAAAAATTTGATCAAATAGCCAATCAGAGTATTTTTTTTGTTTTCTTTATTGAGGTGTTAAAGGCTGAAAAGAGAATTATCAGCAAAAATATTTCAGGTTCAAACATGAATGTTGGCCTGGTTAAAATAATTTACCCATACAGGAAAAAAGTACACTGTTTTTAGATTGGAGTAAATATCATTTTTTCTCATTATTATTTCACCAATTTTGCAGACTAGTATCTATACCTTTTTTTTAACTTAATATTTTAGCTGATATATTCTTCAGCCTTTCTCAGGTATGTACTGTATTTTGTAATCCTTAAAGGTCACACAATACATTTTTACCTATAAACAAATACTAGCTTCAAAATTTTGTGTTTTAACACAAAAACTTTTCTAGCTGAAAAAAAAACATTATAAAATGAAAAAAAATCACCATATATGATAATTTTAAAAAATAGAAATGATGTTTGCATATTTCTTAACACAAGAGTTTCTAATATAAATTTTACAAGACAAAGTTCAAAAGTGGGTAATATTTAAATCCCTTTAATAAAGAAATTTAAATCCTTATCAGAATTTTTGGTGGCTGCCTACTGGTGTGTTCTCATGTGTGGTGTGTGATTTTATTTGAATACAAAATAAAATGGAGTTGTCTACCTTTGTCTATTTCTTCCCTTTCCATTTGTGTTGCTGCACAAGACACATTAGACTTAGAATAAGTTTTAGAAGAAACGTAACTTTATAAGAAATAAGTGTTTTCTTCGAAGGATGAGAAAAAGAAAGAAATAAGGTAATTAAGCATCAGGTAATATCATAAAACAAGAAAAGTACTAAAAATGGGTTATCATGGAGTTCAATTAAAGAGGAATTGTCAAAGAATTTGAAAGTTCAAGGGAGAATTTAAAATTCAATCAAATTTTTTTATATACTTATAATAGGAAATATAGAAAATATACAGAAAATATATATTTATATGTAATAATTATAGAAAACCAAAAGCATTTGTGTTATAAGTGGAAGAAATTCTTGGATGAGTGTATAAGCTTCAAACTACTTTACCTTAAGTAGACAATTACTTTATTAATATTAAATAGATGCATAATTTGGGGATAGATATCCTAATAATAAAAGAAGAGCCTAATTCTCCCCACTTATGCATTCATATTTTTTGTGTGAAGGTTTTTTTTAATTGTAAAATGTTGATCCTGTATCATTTAACCAGCATTCTTGGTCAGCTTAAATTATATTTTTTAACATTATTTATTCAATTTAAATAAGTGATTTAAAAAAAATACACTGCAAAATTTTATATTAAATTAAATATATCTTGTTCAATTAAATATCTGTTAAAATAAACAATATTTATCATTGTTTATTTACAATATTAAAAAAAACACAATAGCATTGTAAATATTAATTATCTGCTAAGATACAATAGATCTCATATCAGTGAGTACATTTTTTTAAACAAATTATCCTCAAAGAGTTTTCCTTTAGTGAATTTTCCAATCACAAAATTTGTTATTACAATTCCAAAGCTAGAGTAATAGGGTTCTTTGGAAAACACAATCTTATCAAATCTGCTATTCTTAATAGATGCAGATTTTCTGAGATAAAAGTTTATGTCTATATTTCTGAGATGAGGTATTATGTACATTATTTACATTATTCAGACTATTGTCCTCATCTTTGTCATCATATTTATCACAACATTTTGGCCGTTGTACACTCTGGCCTTCTTCAGGTGGTTGGAATTTCGAAATGGAGCGAAATAAAGGGTTCAGTTCGAAATTCCAACCACCTGAAAAAGGCCGGAGTGTACAATGGCCAAAACGTTGTGATAAATATGACGAACAAGATGAAGACAATAGTCCGAATAATGTAAATAATGTATAAAAGTTTATGTTCAGATGAAACTTTTCAAATTAATTCAAGTATTGATCATAAATTGACTATTTTGCACAACTATCCATACAACCACCTAGGACATTTGAGATATCCAGATTCTTTGACTGTATTTTCCTTTTTTTCTGCCAATAATAAATTTTGGCATATTTTATCTAAACTCCTTCTTCATATTATCCTTGCCTTGGCCTGTGTCACTTCTTCAATTTTAATGTTTGCAGGGTTCAATTAATATTGACATTCGGACCCCACAACAAAGGCAAAGATAATCTATATAGCAATGAAAGGAAATGAAAATGTTATCTCCCTCCTCTCACTAACATATATCTATCAACATTTTTCATGAATTTAGACAGCTGTTAAATTTTGGTTTGATATGTGTGTGTTTTAAGAAAGTGAAACATGTGAATTACTAGTGATCATGAATATGTTTTTTTTGTTTTTTTTCTGAATATTTTTAATTTAAAAAAAAGAAGAAATAAAAAGAAGCAGGTATTTTCAGTTAGATATATTTTTAAACAGTTGAAGGCAATTTTAACCTTGAAGATTATCTCATATGTCATAAAAGTTATAGGAGAAAGAAAGATAAAAATTCAAGGCAACTGAAAAATTCTCAGCAAAACTTTGTATTCTGTTCAAAACAAGATACAATGACCTTTTAGATTTGTTTTAAACACAATTACTAATAGCAATAAATGTTTCTTGATTTTAATATTGTTTTTGTAGGATATTTTTTGACTTCTTTTGATCACTCTTTGTTGAACACTAAACAATAATTTTTCATGACTAGATAAATATAAAACTAGTTTTTGGAAATTTGAACACACAAATGTTCAATTTCATATTTATTTTATACCCTAAAAATTAAATATATGTAAGTATATAAGTGTATATTAAACAGAAATAACTTGTAATGGAATATTTTTTTTTATACTATCTCTAGTTTTGGGGTTATTTTTCTTCCAGGTTTGTTGCAATACATTTTTACTAACATACAGATCTAAGTTTTATTGTGTATGGTTCAATATAGTCCAGTTGCTGCATTTTTTGTTGTGAGTATCTATTGAATTTCACCATGAGAATACCAGTAAATATTTGAAAATGTCAGAAATGCTGAATGGATGTATTGAAGTGTGTGTAAAAAAGTATAGATATTCAATACATACTTTTCTGTTTAACCATTACATATAATATCACTCTGAACTGATTTTACTTTCAATTCCATTAATCCAAAAAGACCAGAATTTAGTTAAAATTTCTTACTTACCAACTAACAATACTCAGTTCTTGACAATGACTGCGATAGTCAAAAGTATTTGAATATAACAGAAATAACATGAACTTTGGACAATTTATTCATAACTTCAATCCATATGTACAACATCTCATTTGGAAATTGGAAAGATATAATAAAAAGCTGAATAGTAGATATCAGTGTTTAATAAAATACATTTAATTTTTAAAATTTAATAGAATCTACAAAAAGGATTTATTTATTTTATTATTTTTGTATTGGATTATCTGTTTTCAAACTGATGACATTTCTGTGATGGTAACATGAAGCAATGGAATTGCAAACAGCAAGAAACACATTATTTTGCTGATGCATTTCTAGTACCCTTTCTTGCTTTGTGGGACATGTCGATGTCCACAGTCTTTCAAAATGTTTCTTGTGGACAGTTTGAACAGTTCCATCTGCTTCAAACTTAACTCTAATTCAAGCAGTGGTAAGTCACATTGGGGGATCTGTTTAAAACTCACTCCTAAACTGTTTTTTCTCATCAACTGTGTTTTCAAACTTAGAAAAGAAATGGAAATTAAATGAGTTATCAGCTGTTAAAGTGTATATACATTTTTTGGTACACCCTATATATATATATATATATATATATATATATATCTTTTTAAAAGGTTTTGGAAATGTATTCGTCAAAACATCAGGGTAAACAACTTATTGCAGAATTATTATTTTGTGATTTGTTTTTTGTTTTAACCATGACAATGAATGAATCTTCCATTAAAATATTCTTTGAGTGGTAAGTAGTTGGTCCTGGGACTAAACAGGGAGAGAAAACAACAACAAAAAGAAGACCTGAAAATTGGATGATAAAGGTGAGAAAGCAACAGAAGATAAACATATAAACCTTACTATCAAAGGTGTGCCAAATTATACTTGTAATGGACCAACTTAGTATTAGTAATGAATGTTGTATTGTTAATGAATGTTTTATTAGCATGCTGAGACTCTTAGATGCCAAGCTAAATATTCCCCTTAGCTCTTTAGTGTTTCCAGGTATTAACAGTCCTTAAAAGACCCACTTCTTCTTCCCATCATTGTAATGGCTGCTCAATGTAAATAAATGTATATTTAACTGCACCTATGCTTCTGTTATCAATCTGAGTTATTCTAAGGTCTGTTGTTTGATAGCATGTGTTATATTATATTATCTAGTAATCTGCCTTGATAGGATCTATCTCGGGCTAGGAGCATTAACTCCTTTACTTCAATACTAACCCCTTTCCCTTTTTCTATGCCACCCTTCAAGCAATAAACATGTGTGTACATATGCTTGTCATCCTTGTTTCGTCTCTTCACTGAACCCAGGCATAAAACAAAACAACATGGTGTCAGAATAAAGAAACAATTGTAAAAAAAATAGGCACATGGTATTTTGCCTCAGATAATCATGGCTTACAATGATATTTTGACAAGTTTCAATGAGATTTTGTGCATTCGAAAAACCCATGTGCTCCCATGTACCATCAAGGTAAGAGTAATTTGACTTCTACTATTACTACTTGAATCTCCTGTTCCCCATCATGGAAACCTCTCATACACTCACACCAAAGATAGATTTGTTCAGTCCCAATTTGGTAAAAGAAATGGACAATTTCTTACATTAGGCCAAACTATACTTTGGTGGATCACTTTGTGACCAGGACAATGTAGTGAAAATAAATTGTCTCTTACTTTGAGCCAGTGTAGAAGGACAGGAGATAAGTGAAACCATTGTTTTTCAAAGGGGATAAGTAAAGAATGTAGATAACTATATTAAACACTTCAAGAACTATATGAGCCCATGATCTAATTTACAAGTATCTAGATACAAACCTATGCAATACCAACAATATTGTGATTGGTTCACCAGCACAACATTCCATGTCATCAAAACCAAGGCGCCAATTCTACTGGGTCTACAAATATCCAAAAAGTTGGGACAAGTGACACACAACTTGGCAATCAAGGCAGACGTTTCACTCAATGAGGAATGAAGGGAATACTACCCTGAGACCGGAAGTGCAGAAAAAACTATCCCAGTGCCGAGAACAAGTCTGAAAAGAGAGCCTAAAATGTGGACACAAATTCTTCATCAACTTCCTGATGTGTTTGGATGTGCATTAGATGTCTGCCAAGAGAGTATTCCATATAAGTAGACCCAACAATAGCCCCACTTGTGCATTCACCCTGGTGAGTTTTTGTAGCCTTAAAAGACAAAAGTGAGCTAAACTCACTGGTGAAAATGGGCATCTTAACCTAAGTGACAAGCTCAACTTCATGGGTCAACTCATTCGTGTTACCAAAGCCAATGGCTCAATCAGGCTCTGGCTAAACCCCAGAGACCTAAACAAAGCTATACTGTGACCTCATTTTGTCACCCCTAAATTCAAGGATCTTGTTTCAAAACTACACAGTGCAAAATAGTTCACCATAGCGGATTTCAAGTTGGGTTATTGGCAGATAAAGATAAACAAAAAATCAAGGCAACTGACAACATTCATCACCCCATTTGGTAGGTACATGTTTAACAGATACCCAATGGGAGTTAAAAGTCCTCAAGATGAATTTCAATGAGCCACGTTTGAGAACTTTGGGGACATCAAGAATGTTCTCGCCATAAGTGATGATATGATTGTGTATGAGTTTAAAGAAGATGACCAGTGCTCAATGAACTCCTCAAAAGAGCCAAGGGAAAGGAACTGTAAACTCAACTCTGACAAGCTAGTGACACATACCACACAGATACTGTTCTTCAGTCACATCCTATCCAAAGATAGTGTAACATCAAACTTAAAATAGGTGGAAGCAATCACACAAATGCAACCACCTGCAGATGAGCCAACTTCCTGAGACAAGTTAACTACCCCAACAAGTTCTTGCTCCATCTTGCTATGCTGACCAAGCCACTTTTTGACCTGTTATCTAAGAACAATAACTTTATTTGGTCATCCCAGCAGCAAACAGTGTTTGAAAGTATCAAACAGGTAATTGAAAAAAAAAAACTGCACTACTTAGGTATTTCAACCTAAAGACACCAATTCTCTTACAAATTGATGCTTCAAATGCTGGACTTGGTATAGCATGCCTGCAAAACGACATGCCAGTTGCTTTTTCAGGTAAGACTCTCTCAGGACCAGAAATATAATACTCAAATATTGAAAAGGAGATATTTGCAGTCATTTGAAACAGAGATATCTGCAGTCATTTTTAGCCTACAGAGATTCTATCATTATGTATGGGGGTCACAAAGTAATGATCCAGACCTACCACAAACCATTGGAATTGGTTACATTCAAGGACCTGGCACAAGCACCACCAAGACTGGCAAGAATGCTGCCAAAAATTCAGGGATATGACTTTGCAGTGCAGTTTCAATAGCTAACTGTTTATCAAGAGTGTTGCCAAGCCCAGGCAGACACATCATAGACATCGATCTCAGCACTCATATAATGAACATATACCTCAATTTCTCACCAACATGTATACACAACATTAAGATGGAGACTAAGAAGGATTCTACTCTGGGAGAACTCAGCAACACAGCGATAATTGGATGCTACTCAATGGACTGCATTATACATCATAATTACCACATTACTATCAGTCAAATGGTTTCACAGAGAGCATGGTAAAAAAGAGCATGTATAAAAAGTTACTTCTGAAATCCTGGCAAACTGACACTGACTGTTACTTGGCAATGATGTCATACAGAGCAATGCCAATTTCGACCAATCTGAAATCCCCAGCTGAAATGGTCAATGAAAGGCCCATTCAAATACTAGTAGTCTCAAAGCAATGACTTGGAGATGAGCTAACCAGAGACACAATTCAACAGAATAAAGACAAAACAAAAGATAGGTATGACCAATGGAATAGTCACCAGCATCCACTGTTCAATGCAAGTCAACAAGTTCACATTCAGGATGAGAAAATCAAGTTATAGGAATCTGAAATGGTGACACAAACCACTGTGGAGCCAAGGTCATAAATAGTTGAATTTGCAGATGGCAATATCTATCTTAGAAACAGTCAATTCTTAAGGCCTGCAAGAACTAACTTGACAAAAACCACGTGGAGTAGCAAACATTACCACTGACCAGCACTGAATGTCAATGTACCACCCCTACAAATGTTAAACTGCATGACAACTCCCACACCATTACATCAGTATCTGCTGCACAAACCCCACTCACTCATGCTGAACCATACACAAATAAAACTCAGTCTTACATCACTCCAGATGAATGTTGTATTAGTGTGCTGAGACTCTAAATGCCAAGGTAAATGTTCCCCTGATCTGTTTAGTGTTTTGGGGTATTAACTGTCCTTGGAAGACCCACTTCCTGTCCCCATTATTGTAATGGCAGCCAAATATAAATAAATTTATATTTAGCCACACCTACATTTCTGTTATCAATGTGAACCATCCTGAGGACCGTTGTATAATAACAATGAAGTAATGCAAGACAGTATCAAAACCAAGTTTAGATTTTATTGCACAAAGAACAAATCTGTAAAGTCATACAACGTATTTAAAAAGAAGAATCCATTATGCAAACAAAAAGGGAGGGAAAGGTAAGTTCACTAAAATCTCCCCTGATAACTGAAGTTGTTGGTAAGAATTTTATCTGATAACAAACATAAGTATTTTAGTTAAACATAAACCTAATATGGAATTAAATTATTAAATGTATTCTTTCTCAAAGAAGAAAAGATTGTTTTAAACGTTTCTTATATATATATATATATATATACATATATATATATATATTAGATATAATAATGAAACTTAATAAGGTTGAACCTGTCATTGAATTCACACATGAATTTGAAATAAACAAATTTCTACCTTTCCTCAGTATCTTATTAATACATAACAATAAGAAATTAGACTTTAAAGTTTATCATAAGCCCACTAACAAAAATGATCTAATTAATTTCTATTCCCACCACAATAAAAGACTAAAATAAGGATTAGTCATAGGATTCTATCTTGGAGAACTTAGAATATGTAACCTAGAATATCTAAATGAAAAAGAGAAATATACTGAGAAAACATTTATACTTCTTCACTACCCACATCATTTCAACCCCAATGCTATTAAACGAGCTCACAAAATCCACAAAGCCAAAAACTAGACCACCAATAGCACTTCTAACAAAAATAACACAAAATTCATAGTCCTACCTTCTAGCACTTTCTTCTAAACTTGAAAATAAATTGGTTATTCCTAATACTAGGATCTTTATTATCACATCCATGACAATCGGGGATATAATTAGGAAGAAAAATAAATTCAACACTAATTCAAATACTGGTATTTATCAAATAAATTATTTACAATGTGAAAATGTGTATGTAGGGAAGACATCACATGATCTAAAAGCCTGTATCTATGAACACAAAAGAGACTTATGTTTAGACAACCATTCAAACTCTCTTGTAATACACAGAAACAAAACTGGCCAAAAATTTAATTTTACTAATGCTACCCAAATTAAAAAAAAATAATTCTTTAGAGAGAAAGTACTTGGAGAGCTTAATAATGTTACACTATTTAGCTATGGTAATTGGCTAACTAATTAACCATAGAAATTAAAACAGGAAATACTTAAGGTGAAAAAAAGCTATCCCAAAAGATAGACTGATTGATGTTAAAAAAAGATTTTATTCTATTTACGAAAAAGATACTTTTCACAAAAGACAATAAACCCATGGAAAAAGCCATATGTGAGGTTTTGTCAGGTTGATTAATGTCTTGCTGAGGGAAATAGGAGGAAAGGCAAATATTAAGATATCAACCAGACCATGGCGGTCATAAAAATTTCGGCTTGAGACAATTGCCGATACAGGCAGGGAGAATCAATGTTAATTATCTTTCCAAGATATCGTTTATTTTTTTTCTTGGCCACCAGAGAGGTAAAGCAATGTGGCAATTACAAGATTTTGGCATTTGTCTTGATATAGGTGAGAGGATTAAATAGCATTGTGGCGTTTGTAAAATTTTGGCATGAGACAGAAAATAGAGTGGTGAATTGAGATTTAGCGAGATAAAGAATTTAATGTCTCAACAAGCCAAGGGTTCCATTATTATTATGAAGGGACCAGATGGCAAACTTTGACAGTGATTTATGGGGTCGGTAGAGAGTGCTGGCTAAGTGAATTCTGGGTGACCAAAAGATATGATAGAAATTTAAGTGGCAATGTGGAATTCATAAAAATTTTGGCCGATGGAAAAAAAAAAAGAGAATTTTGTAAACAAAAATTCTGGATTATAACTTTAAAAAGGCCAACTTAGCCATACCTGCATGGCCAGGATGCCATTGGTCAAGTGGTAGCAGTGGTGATAGGCAGAGGTGAATAGATGAGAAGGATGGAGAAATTATTAACGCCCACTGAAGGGATTGGTATGTTATATCAATGTGAGAGAGGAAGAGTTTAAGAGGATAGCTCTCCTTCGACCGCCTCTCACAGACAAGGGAGACCCCCCACCACCACCACCACCGAAATGGAAAGTGATTGATTTTCCAAAAATGGGAAGTAATCTATTTTCCTGGCCTGACAACAAAGAGATTTCTTGTTGGGAATTGAGATTTACCAAGAACCTCAGGCCGCATCTGGCCCCACACCAGGTTTTGGTCGGTACTAATATAAATGAACGTCCTCGGGTCATTGAGTTAGTTGGAGTTCTGAGTTGCACTTGCAGTTGAGCTAATTTTGGAGTTAGAGTCAGAGATTAACAAGAGTGTTGCCTCGCAGAAGCTGACCAAGAGATTCCACGACCTATACTAACAAACGAAGCCATGCCACCACCTAAGAACTAAATCAGCTGACTTAAGATACCAACTTGCTTGAAACATAGATGTGTCACATTCTGTAGAAAATTCTGGGAGAGAAACACACTCCTGTATATAACAGACGGATAAAGTTAATTTGTTATATCTTAACATACTTGAACCTCTTGGGCTTTTTTTTTTAATTCTGGTCATCGATGTTAAGCCATTAACATCGATGACCAGAATTCGACCCTGGATGGGCCAGTATCCCATATTGGTATCCTGACCAGGGAATTTCACCGAGTAGTGATAACCACCGATCGACGGGTACACAGGCTGGTGGCAGCGACCAAAAGTCAACCCCAAAACGCCAGTAGAAGAAACATTACAGTTTCACACTGTAACTGGGAGTTGACCATGGGCTGACGGCGGGGTGTCATAATAATAACAATATTACAACTATAAACATATGTCAAAAACATTATATTACATTGCCAACCATTCAATTCTTAAAGAATCTAATGTATGTTTATCTAAAACGGTATGTACATAAAAAAATTCCCAAATCAACATATGAAAAACCAGCATAATGTCTACTAGACATACATACACCCACACACGCACGCACACACACGCACACACACACACACACACACATAATTATGAATATATATTATCATCTGATGTCCCCATAAAATGTCATCTCTCATTGAATTTTGGATGCTGCAAATTAGACTAACATTGGTTCAAAAGACTAATTGATCAATGAAAATCAAATTTTTACTATGCTAATAAAACACCGATTAGAATAATAAAAAAAAATATATAAGATCTAAATAATAAATAAAAATAAAAATAAAATAATAAAAATAAATAAGGACAAACAAAATAATTTAACCCAAATAAATAAATAAACAAATAAACGACTTCCGGCAAAATAACCGGCAAAATAGACTGCCCACAATGCACCACTGACCTGTATATATATATTTATATATATAGCTGAGAAAAAAAACAGCACTCATGGCCTGACAATTGCGTCTAGCATGAAAAAGAATGAAGCCTCTAAGTGTTGACTTCAATGTTCACTTATATATATATATATATATATACATATATATATGATAAAAGAACAAATTATATATATATAATATAATATATAATATATATATATATATATATATATATATATATAAATCAACACTGAGAGACAAAAAGCTGTTTCATACTAGACGCATTTGTCAGGCCTGATGATTGCGTCTAGCATGAAACAGCCTGTCACCTCTAAGTGCTGACTTCAATGTTCACCTCTATATTTACACATGCTCTATTTCTGATATTGAGCACTTTATCCCATAAATATAGTAGACCTTAATAGTATATTTCTTCATATATATATATATATATATATATATATATATATGCCCCTACATCTCATGTTCTGAAGGCATTGAGATCATCAGAGCCACCTTGATCCTCTAGCTCTCATAGTTTTGGCAGAGTAGTAGAACATCCACTCACACCAAATTAATCTGCTAGAGATCCTACTGGTGGCTGTGTTGTATACTGCAAGGTTGTCTCTGTTGAAACTGGAAACTGAGTTTCTCCCTGAAAGATGTCTATAGACTGTTCCAAAGCTTTTTATTCTCCAAGAACTAAAACAGTGTATTCATTTCTAGTTAAGAGTTGACAGAGTAATTCATTTATTGGGGACCCCCTTATGTTGAAATCTTTAAAATATTAAAATGTTATGAAAAGTATTTAACAATTGAGCTCCATGCTGGGAGCCAGTAAAATGGGTCTTTGGACAGACTGAAACCTATGACACAGCCACAACTGCACCCACCTGATTTAAAACCAGAAAAAATACCACTTATTGACAATGACACTGACACTGTCATGAAGGATGTATCTGTTGAGAATGACACTTTGGATGAGAACTCTTTGTCTACAGCAACTTCACATCAAAAATAAAATGGAAAAGCTTTTACTCAGTTGGCATCTAATACAACCACTTCTGCTCACTCTCTTCACAACTAACTGTAGTTGGGACATAGCATAAACTTTGGAACCTCCCCCAAAACAGCGTAGCAAACACACTCACACACACCTACACTCTAAGAATTTCTATTTGGTACAAACAGGTTGGCTGGGCATATGACAAAATAGGATAAAAACAAAGATCAAATTTTTCCTCCAATGGACATTTTTAACTGATATAACAATTTAATATCTGAAAAAAAGAAATTTACAGGAAAGTGATTTTTAGCCTTTGACATGCAATGGTAGTTAGGTGAAGAGTGAATATTTCTCTGTTTCTCTTTTTACTTACAAGGTGCAGACATATGTAGAGACATTTTTAATCTAGAAATCCTTTTGCTAATGATACTAAAAAATTGTGTTTCTTTTGAATTTTAATCATGCCCCTATGAGCTTGCATATAAGACTTATGAAGTTTTGATTTTACAGAAAAGTATCACTGCTATTAGCTTTTAAATTGTGTGTGTTTCATTGCTCAGAACAGACTAGAAATTGTATAAAAGTTGTCACACCACAAATATCTAGTAGTAGTAAGGTTGTTAGTATGTTATCAATACATTAACAGGTTCTCTGTGGTGAAGGCAAACATAGTTGTCTCCCCTTGAATTACTCTACTATAAAAGTAATGGTCAAACCTCACATATGGGCAGTGGTCAAACTGCATTGAATAAAGCTTATTTATACTTATATTTATATTTATTACAAGATTAAAGGTTTTTCTGTTTTTCTTCACTATGTTGAATTTTGGGGCTGATAGTTGTTGTGAATTTAGAATATATGGGAGGTTCGCTAATATTCTAGTCAATGAAAAATGTTTGATTTTTCTGTATTAGGGTTGTGTTGAGGTGAAATTAGATTTGGATATTTTTTTATAATTCTCTATACAATTGTGACAGCATCATTATCCAAGTTCACTGGGATGTTCATAATCTCAAGTGTTGACGTTCTTTGAGACTGTTAGTTATTGTATCAATCAGTCTATTATTTGTGCAGTCAATCATCAGACCAAAATGATTTAAGAAATCATAACATAGGTGTGGTTTTGTGGTACCTGCAATCACAAATGTCCAGGTGAACTGAGGTTGTCCAGGTGAACCGAGGTTGTGCAGTGCCAAATTTAATGTAGCTTCTTTGGTATAATTAATAGGGCAGTTCCTGTATTGACATGAAAATTAATCTCTGATGCTTTGGTCATCGTGACATACATAGGGTCAAAATATGACATTTGCATGACTAACTGGCAACCTTACATAGCTAAACAGTCCTTTGCTACATTGAAAATAAACATACATTCCTTCACCACATGGTCAAGTGGCAGCTGCTAAATTTGGATACATAACTCCTATACAGGATGCGATGGATAAATTGTCGTCTAAATTACTCAAAAATAAAAATATCACTGGCATCTCATTTTAACAGATATATTTACCAAAATTACACAAAAATATCTTGCAATACTAAAATGTAAATTTATTCAATAAAATCACCATTGGTTTCAACTACAACCTCCAGATGACTTTGATATCTCCTGTAACTCTTTTGGATGATCTACTTGTTTAAGCTGGTGAATGCTTCCATAATCCTTGCCTTCAATTCATTTTTGGTGTTACAAGGAATTTTGTTGGTCTTTTGCTCAGCTGTGCCCCTAAAATAAGGGAGTTGCAGTCTGGGGAGTTAGGTGGCCAGATGTAAGGTATGATGTGGTTGCAGAAATTGTCTAACAGCCATAACTGGGTTCTCCTGCTTGTGTGGCATGTTTCAGAGTCCAGTTGCTAGATATAGGATCTTCCAGCAGGCACCCTCTTGACCTAGAGAAGTACTACCTCCTCATGGCACTTGATGTAGACCTCCATGTTGAGTCTGAGGCCCTTTGAGAAGATGAATCTAGGCATAAAATTGCCATCACTAGTGGTCACACCAAACACCTTTGTAATCACCATCAGACTCATCCAAATCTTTCCAAATTGTCTGCACTCTCCTCAGATTGACACCTAAACACTCTGAAATGTTCGTTTTGGAGCTTCTGGCATGAATACCAAGCAGTGCAGCATGTTGGTTCCAAATTTCTAGCAGAGTGAATTATATCATGGTGCTCTTTTTCTCACAGACAGTGCCTAACTGACTCTACTATACTGTGCAGTCGACAAAATCAAATACAAACAACACATATACGTGAAATTAAAAATATGAAATGGCAACAATTTACCCATTGCACCCTGTACATAATTACATTCTCTTGCTCTTGTATGCACCAGGACTTTTACAAGTGAACTCTTAAAACTTCAACTTTCACCTTATCTTCTGTATCATTATATATAAAGATTTACTTTGTATTTATTAACACTGCATTTTCTTTTAATCATTACACAAGGCCAATATGCACTCAATTATACTTTATATGTGGAGATAATGGACATTATCAGAAAATAACCTAATAACCTCCATAAACATATATTGCCGAATTAGTTTTTCCAGAGATCTCACCGGGTGCAGGTGATCAATAAAGGGATTCATATGAATCTATTTCTTATCAACAAAAGAAATTTACTTACTTTGAAAAGTTCACAATTTGAAATGTCAAAGGTTGAAAGAAATACAGTAATAAAAGGTTGATCTATCTCAAACAAAAGCTACTTTTCTGGGTCCATTTGATAAATATTCAAATTTTGGAAACATGCCTCCTCAAATCTGAGATAAACTCTCAGAGGTTTATAAAAGATATTCATATCTGAGATAAAATTTATATATTTAGAAAAGACAGTTGCATATCAAATTTAGAAGTGTTTTTCTTTTTCTTCTTCTTCAACAGCAGCAATAGTAGTAGTAACATGACCAGTGCATAATACTCCCAAAGCTTGATTGGGGTCCACAGCAGTGCTTTGTGACCCTTGCTAGCTTATCATAGATTGGGGGGGGCTGTATCATAGATTCAATGGGGGACCATGAGACCCTTGCATCAGCCCTGTAAGTTGATATCCAGTATAGTGTCTTTGATACTTTAGCACCAGTTGCAATGAAGTGCTAAGTTTTGAACAGCTATACTATGCTACACCAGCCACACAAGACATATATATTCACTTAAGGTGGATGCTCATCTAAACTCATTTTAGCTGCCAAATCTTCTGTTGTACTGACACCTGATGGTAAGTTGTAGTGATAGAAAAATAAATAATTTCACCATCTCTAAAAAGAAATGTATATTAAGAATTTCCAGGTCACAAAGGCATTTTTGACCAACCAATCAGAAAGCTTTAACAACCAGGATATAAGGCTGTAAGCAAATGAGAATGAAAGCAGCACTTTTGAAGCAGATCTCTAGAGATGTATATAACAGGATGGAAAATCAACCAAAATCAGAATTGATGAATTAATTTTGCCCATTCTATGATGCTGTGGTCATCATAACATACCCAGAGCCAAAATACATTTTGCACAACTAGTTGGTGACTTTAATTGGTTAACTATCCTGCTACATTTCAAAACATATAACTTCATTCAGTCAAATTGTTAAGCAGGTGACTTCCACATTTTCATACATATATACATATACATATGTATTTACTTCCTTCCAGACTCTCTCTCTCTCTCTCTCTCTCTCTCTCTCTCTCTCTTGTATGTGTCAGGACTTTTACACTTGAATTCTTGAAATTTCAACTTTCACCTTATCCTTCTAGATTATTATATTGTCATATTGGACTACATAAGGATTTATTTTGTATTTATCAATGCTTTGAGCATTTTCTTTTAATCATTACACAAGGCCAATATACACTCAAACCCAATATAACGACACATGGTGGGAATGGATGTTATCATAAGATAACATCCACAAACCATCCATAAAGTCATTTAATTATCTTAACTTTTCTACTTGATGTTCTGCCTTGTTGGCAAGAAAAAAAGAAAGAGGGAAGGAGTGTGTGGCATGAAATACACATAAAAAAGAACATTTTTTTTATCTTATTTGCTTTACTTATTTTTCTTTTTATACTTCTTTCTGCTCTTTCCAAACAAATCCATGTAGAAATTGTTTCCAACAATCCTGCTTTTTGCTTCAATTCACTTCTCTTTGTGGATCCTACTGTTTGAATTTTCACAAGGGCCATGCACAATGACTGTCCTGCAAATCCTCTGCATTCCACTTGGATTGGGTTAGACCAGGTTCTCCATCCATATTGTTGACATTGCTTGACTAGCTCTTGGTATAATTGTGCCTACATGTCATACTAGAAATCAAAAGAAAATGATATTTTAGCATTCATTTTTAACTAATCTATTCTTCATTTTGTTGCTGCTTTTTATCACAATTTTCTTCATTAAATATTTTCCAGGTGTTAAAGTTGTTTACATGAAATAGGAATAAAGAAGAAACTTCCCATGAGACTTGCATAGAGCATCACACATCAACCAGGAGTTCATCTTTCATGAACAATGACATAATCAATCTGACCACAAAAGTCAATGTCTTGATAAGGCACAAATCTACTGTCATATTGACACTTCTCTATTTCCCATCTTTCACACTAATGGTTAGTAAGTATTTGGTCAAAAAGTTGTGATAAAATAGCAATAATAATATAAAGAAAAGGCAAATTAAAGAAATTATTAAAAAAATCCCAGAATCTAAATAATTTCCAAGATATCTAATCAAAATATTTCATTTTTAGGAATTGTTCAGAATGAATCCACAAACAATATAGAAGTAGTACAAGTAGTACATAGGGACTGAGCAGAAAAATTTGATCAGGGTTATTGAGTACATGTCTCATCATGAGACAACTGCATGGAAAAAAAGCATGAGTCACATGTACAGGTAGTTGTTGCTAGCTAAACTAAGCACTGTTAATGATCAGGTAAAATGCATAAAAGCTGTCCAACAACAGGTTGGAGTAGGAAGGCGCATCATCGTCATCATTATCATCCCAATCATCATGATGGTTGTTGTAAACAACTGTATAAAAACATTACAAATTCTTTGGGTAAATTCTGTTAATCACTTATATATATATATATATATATATATATATATATATATATATATATATATATAATTATCGGAGATTAAAACAAAAACATGTTAAAAATTGCTACAATAGTAATCTTACCTATATATATATATATATATATATATATATATATATATATATATATATATATATATATATATATATATATATATATATATATATATATGGCAAATAGGGTTTTTGGGTAAAAAAATTAATGTTCTTTGGAATAGTTTTCCTTTTTCTAATTTTGTATGATGTTGAACTGGAATTTTCTCTATTTTCAATAATATCACTAACATATATCTGGTCATTTGTTTGAAATTGGCTACTTGTTTATTTGATGCATCATTTCTTACTAGATATGTATTAAGCTTAGATTTTCCTGGCACAAGGCTATTTAGGTATGTAATGAGAAAGATGGTTTAGAATATATGTATTTTTGGAATTTATAAATACATGTTATTTACATTTGGACTGTTGTCCTCATCATTGTTGTTGTTATTGTTATTGTTGATGTTTTGGTTGTTGTATCCTCAGGCCTTCATCAGGTGTATTTGGATCCAGGTAACCTACAGGTAATTCTGAACTGAACCCTTTATTCTATGTGAGTAGACTGTTCTCATTCCACTGCATATCATCTAGTTCTTATTTTTAGTACTGCTTAGTTATTTCTTTCCCTGTTTTCACTGAGTATAAGTACACACTGCTTGGCCCTGTGATTGAATTCACAATTACTATCTCAGCAAATTGATGAACCAAAGTTTTAATCCACAAGGCTGACCCTAACCTTTTAAATGAAATTGGGCAGATGGAACTATTTGGAAGCCATTGATAGTTGTGCTACCATGAAGTCACAAGTCAGCATGGCTGATGGTTTGTGACAAGGACACTAAAAAGTACCCCTGGCACAAACCATCAAACCAAAAACAGATTATGGATCAAAAGTTACTTCAATAAATCTGCTTTGATCTACTCATGGGGTGGTAGTTTTTACATGCAAAATGACAGAAAGTGCAATTTTCTACTTTGTTAAATTGTAATTCAAATGTTGTCAATAGCATTAATATAAATATAGAACAGCATTAATATAAATATAGAACAAAAACCAATAATTATTGAAATGGATAATCCACCTGCCATTGAAGAATTATAGACATCAATCAAAGAAACTTAATCATGATAAAGACTCATATAGATGGATTTCCAGCAGAATATTTTTGTTTTTTGAGTGAATACCTTTCCAGGATAATACAAAAAATGATATGGCATATATGAAATACAGGGATTGTTCTGAAAGGATGGAGAGATGCTGTTATTTGAAAAGGTAAGGGTGTGCTTGAGGCTTGTGGACATTCCAGAGAGATTGTAGTAAGCTCTGATAAAATAAAGTATAAAAATAATATGGATAACCAAAAAAAAAAAGAATTTAAATTAAAATAAGGCATTTGCACTTTCCTTTAAAACCCTTATCTTTCTCTCTCTCTCTCTCCCTCTCTACTTCTTTCTCAACTAATGAGAAGGCAATTCTCAAATAAAAAAGAGGAAGAAGAAGAAGAAAAGACTGAACTCAGCCACAAAACGGCAGAAATTTGCTGGACTAGAGTCTAGACATTTGTGACTAAAATCTACCAAAAATCAGAGAGGCTCTATGAATAACTTCTGCTATTAAAAAAAAAAAAATGATAAAAAAAAAGGAACACCAGAAAATAAAATAATTTTGGCCAATGAAAAAAATTTATACAAAAAGAGACTTTTGATGCTTGTTGAAATCAGTAGTCTGGGATCCTGGTCAAAAGGATATAAACTAACAACCCTGAGACAGATGGGGAGAACAGATCACAAGAGAAACTTGAACAAGAGAATGGACCACTAGAGAAAACAGTCATGCATGTCATGTGAAAAGGCAAGTGGTCATTTGCTTAAGATATTTCTCTGTCCTTCTTAGAGCTGATGAAAACAGCAGATTGATGCTATCATCTATTTCTAAGATGACTTTGAAACTATCTACTACCAAACCAAAGCAGACTTTCTCCTGACTCTTACCAAGATCTGCCTTATAAATAAATATTTGTTACACTGAATATCAAAGGACTCACTCCAATCTAAATCAAATAAATAAATATATATTACCTTATTATACCCTTGAGTCAGTTCGTTTTAAACCCAAAGTTTCTGATAAAATAATACCAAGTCTCTCTGGCACAACTCTCCACAGTATCACAATTCCTATCTTCTGCTGGAAAGGCACTTTGTTGCTGTTCTCTTTTCAGAGTTGTACACCAGTATATCTCCAAATATCCTTCTGGAATCTCCATGTCATTTTAGACGAAACAGAAATGGATATTTTTTTACTGCCAGGAAATTATAAGAAAAATATTGAGAGACTTTTGTTGATTTAACAAATTCATTTGACACTGTGAATAGGTAGGAATTATGGGATGTTTTACTTAAACTGGGATGTCCTGCCCACTTTGTCTGGTAGTGAAATCATTTCATGATGACATAGAAACTTGTGTAAATATAGGAGGCATTCTTATTGAATATTTTAAGGTAGAAAATGCTGTCAAAAAGTAGGATATTCTTGGAGTGACATTATTCTTTATTTACTTCTCTATTTAAGGATTGTATTCATAGAAGTTATGTGCAATATAGAACAGGTAAATTATTCAACTGGAGATTTGCTGCCAAAACAAAGACGTTCACAACTCTAGTAAGAGATTTATTTTATGCTATTTTATTTTTTGCTCATCCACATAGTCAGTGACAGGTAGCACCTAATGATCAAGTTCAAGGGATTCTGTTGAGCTTTTAGGCTTCAGATAAGCTTGGATAAAACTGGTGATATATTAGCCAGCACCAATTAATTTTCATCAGAAGCTGCAGATCTTCGTAGAAAACATTAAGCTAAAAGCTGTGGACAAATTATTATATATATATATGTTGGCTGTTGACTTGATAATCAAGTATGATTATGTATAATACACTAATATTAAAAAAAAATTAAATTAATAACAAGTACACTGACAATTTACACTGCTAAATTAATTTAAAACTAAATCTTGTGTTTATTTTTCTAAATTTCTAGGGTGAGGAATTATCATTATATACCCTATTTATATTCAGACTATTGTCCTCATTTTTGTTGTTATTATCATCTGATTGCCTTCTATCTGAATTTCTAGGATGAGGAATTATCATTATATACCCTAGGTCCTGTAAGTTTGGATATGTGGGTGGTTTAATTGCTCAAAATGAGAAATCATAGAGTCAAGTTCATTACATTCGCTTACTCGCAAAGGCCCTTTGGAAAGGTATAAATCCATCTCCTCTCTCCTGCTATGGGTAAATCACAAGACAGACAGGATCCTATAGCCTTCATTGATAACCAGCCTAGAAAAAAGAATACTCTGAATTCAAACCAGCCTGGAGAGGGTTGGTAGCATCATCTGATATGTAGTACATATTGCACTTGTACAGGACATGGTGTTATGATGAATAGAGTGTGTATTGAAAGGCACAGGTAATTGACCATTTTAAACAATTTACTTGTGCTGGTTGTTCAGTGAAAGAATTTACTGAACCCTCATTTGTCGTTCTTGATGGGAGAATCCATTGATATCAAAAGATAGAAAAAGAAAGAAACTGAGTAATAACAGAGTATAAGAAGACAAGAAAATTATGAAAAGAAGAAGTAACCTTGACATCCTACACATGTGCACATACACACATATACTGATGTACACATGCATGCTCACACACATATACAGTGTCACATATATACATACATACACAAAGAAGAAAAAATTAACCTAACACCAATAAAAAGTGCATAAATTATTTTTTCTAACTTAATATAAAAATAACAAAAATGAGAAAATCACAGATACCTCCAGACGAGTGGACCAAACGATTACAAAGATTCATCTATGAAACTAAACTCTGGTGTAGAGTTGCTGAATATAACCTCAATTGGCTAAGTGATAATTTTATATTTGTGTTAATCGTATATATATATATATATATATATATATATATATATATATATATATATGCACACACACAAATGCACAGCTGGTCTAAAATAGCTCCTGTTATTTCATTTTTTTCAGCATTTCTCAAAGAAGTTCTTCTGAGTAAAAAGTCGTGCTATTATCCATAAGTACTTCTTCCATTCCAGCCCTTTCAAAAAAGTTCTCATTCAACACCTCTACAAACATGACTTCTATGTCAGCCCAAATTTCTTTCCAGATCTGACTAGGTCCACAGTCATTCATTGAGAATATAATCTTCCTTTGTAGTTAGTTACATTAACAGCCAACCTCATCCAATTGGTCTTCACCTGGATTTATCCAGTTTTATGCATGCTTGGAGTGGAATCAATGGACTGGCACCAATCACAGTCTCTGACCACCTTTTGAATGCTCTCCCTAGTGATGTGTGAATCTACCTTCCATAACAAAAAGAGAATTTGATTGAGCCGCATGTGATGTAAGCCTTGCAACTCCTTAACCTCTGCAGAGCCTAGGCAAGTACACCATACATATATATGTATATATATATAATACACCATACATATATATGTATTATAAACAATTTCTTATTTTTATAGGGAAAGAGTGCTCAATATCAAAGATAGAAGTTTTAAAGATATAGACAGTATAGACATAGATCTTGGTCTGAAAATTGCATTAAAGCATGAAAATGACAGTTATCATGCAGTGTTGATTCCTTTCTTAACACTGACTTTCTCTTTCTTTCTCTGTACATATATATATATATATATATATATATATATATATACACACACAATTGTGGACAGAATTATTCACTCCTCCTTCCATAATTACAAATAAGCTGTAATACCTCAAATTTTCATGGAAACCATAAGCATTTTTTCACAAATGATGAAATAATGGATTTGAAAGAATCTGCAGTGATGCTCACAACAAAATTTTTATTTTAATGTCAAATAATAATACAAAAAATACCAAAAAAAACATTTAATATAGAATAAAATTATTGGCCCTCTTGACTCAACAATCAATTGCGTAACCTTTATTCTTGATTATTGCCTTTAATCATTTTTGATAGTTCATTACATGATCACTACACTCACTGATAGGTATTTTGCCCCATTCATCTTTGGCAATAGCTTCTAGTTCCTCAAAATTCAACGGACTTCTTTCTCTTACTTTTTTCTTCAAATATGCCCATGAATTTTCAATGGGGTTTAGGTCAGAACTTTGTGTGGGGTATGCCACTACCTTAATTTTGATGTCAACTATTTTGTAACAATTTGTGCCATGTGTTTCAGGCCATGTTGGAATATCCAATGGTGCCCCAAAGACAGCTTTTGTGCACTTTGTTTTATATTATTTTTAAAAATAGCCAAATATTGCTCTTTATCCATGACACCCTGCACTGTCACTAGTTCTCCTGGTCCAGAAGCAGCAAAACATCCCCAGAGCAGAATGCTCCCACCACCATGCTTAATTATTGGGAGAGTATTTTTTTGGTTTGTGAGCTTCATTCACTTTCCTCCATATATAATGGGAGTTCATGTGATCAAATAATTCTAGTTTGGTTTCATCTGACCATAAAACAGTTCCAATATTTACTCCCATATTCTAGATTGCTTCTAGCATAAGCTAATCTGCATTTTAGGTGTTTAGCCTTAAACAAAGGAGTTTTCCTTGGGCAACAAGCTTGAAGTACTGCTCAATGAAAGCATCTAGTGACTGTCTTCATTGATACATTCAACCCTGATGTATTTACATCATTGTCAATATGCTTTTTCATTAAGTCTTCAAGACACCTCTAACAATTTTCCTTTCCATTCTCTCAGAAATTAACCATTTTCTGCCATTTCTTAATTTATTCTCAACCCAATGAGTCCTATTGTACTTCTTGATAATGCTACAAATTGTTGATCTAGGAACATTTAAATGCTTGGAGAGTGTTGTATATCCATCACTTTTGTATGCATCAACTATCTTCATTCAGAGCTTCTTGTCAAGTTCAGCTGCTTTTGCCATGGTTGCAGAATGAATGAGTTATCATTGTACATGGCACTCACATTTCATTTTCAAAGGGTGTTTGTATTGAATGTCAAATTAAGAAAAAAACATTACAGTTGCCATAGAGCAATATTATTTCAAGTGGGTGTGAATAAATTTGGACTGCACCAATTTTTAAAAAAATCTATAACTATGAATATAATAGATTGATACTTCTAAAAATTTCACAAATTATTCAAAATTAAATAAGGAATCAAGTAGTTATGGTAAATTCAGTAAGTACTTGCAAATATTCACAAATATGCAGATATTCAATAGGGGTGAATAATTCTGCCCACAACTGTATATATATATATATATATATATATATATATATATATATATATACAAGTTTGATTAAATTCAATTGACAACTATTCTACATAAACTTTTATCTTGCATAACACAAGTACCTTTTTACAACAACTATGGTAACACGTCCACACAGACCAATGGCATTATGATAGGTTTGCCTCTTCTCATTTCTACATAATACATGTAGAAAACAAAGTCTTCAATAATTCTGCCAAGCTCCCATATACATTTGTTTTATTGATGACATTTTCATACTAGCAAAAAAGACTAGATGAAATATAAAACCTTAAAGAAACCTTTGAGAATAACTCTAACCTACAATTAATTTATGAACTTTATATCAATAATAAAATCCCTTTCCTCAATGTTTTAACTGACCCCATCTGTCATAATCAAACTTTATTTATAAACAGGATAAATAAGCAATTAAAAATATAATTTGTCAGTACATATCACTTAATAATACCAACAACCACCTGAGAATTATCATTTACTATAAAAAGTTCTAAACATCTAATCTAATTATTGCCAATAACACAGGATATGAAAAATTTCTTCTATGTAAAAATAATGTTGTTTATGAAATCTCATGCCCTTTGTGAGATTGAGAGTGTCCAATATGAAAAATTAAATAAACAGCATTATTATACCTGCCATACACTTTCACACAGGTTAACCTCTCACCTGTCAAAACATAGTGTAATTCATTCACATATCAATTAGCACATCATGAACAGGCAAAATGCAACTATCAACATAAAAAAAAGCTATTAGTGATAATACCAAAATACTATACAGCACAAATGCAAGGAAAGACTCAAAATCCTAGAAGCTATTATTATGCAAAATAAACAATGCACATTAAATAAAATATCTTTCAACACAGGAGACAGCATCTTGAAGTGTGCATAAAACATTCAAATATATATATATATATATATATATATATATATATATATAGATGTGCAGGTTGTGCATCAGTTAGCAACTTGGAAAGAGAAATCGGTAAGCCACAAATACTTTTAAGAAAAGTATGAATCTATCTTTTCTCTCTTCAGCTATAGGTCAAATAGCAGGGCTGATTGGGCTCTCTTGTCTTTCATCTTGAAGTGGCAACCATTCTGGGAGAAGAAAAACTCTCAATTCAAAACCAGCATATAGAGGAATGGACTACATCAGGCTATCTTGTTTTAGACACACCACTGCTGCTTTTCTGGCAGTACATGTGGTGCTTATACAACCCTAATAGATTATAGGACTCATGATGTGATATGGCATCTGATTACTTATTTAGTAATTTGGTTTTGGAATGTAATTATAGCTATTTTCTCTTCCAGACCCCTTAAATGGCAATTATTTGCAAAAAAAAATGTAATATGCTAAGCTACTGTGACATCAGCAGATAACAAATAAAAAAATATGCATAGGAGTAACTGAAGTACTCTGAAAACACAAAACATCCTTTACAAATGCAAATCACACCAAACATCATGGAAAATAAGGAAAACAGCATCAGTCTACAACAACAAATCCCAAAACTGTAAACTCTGTCTGGAGGAGAAAATAACTATAATTACCTTCCCAGACCAACATAAATTACTAAATAAACAATGCAAATATGAAAACAAATTTTTACTACATTACTTAAAAACTGAAAACTAAAAAAGAATACAATAAAAATAAGAATAAATGAATATAAATAAATAAGTTTAAATAAAATAAACTCAATAAAATATTAAAAAATTACATAAATAATAAACGAATTAACGAAATATAATTGTACACATAAACAAAAATAAACATAATAATAATCAACAACAAATAATAAAGTAATCAATAATAAATAATGTTTTAAAAAATGTTAATAAACAACACTATACAATAGCTACAAATAACTGCATTTAGATGCACAATTATTTCTACTTGATAACTTCTAGAATAATTTGGCACATAATCATTACCACCCACCCAATAACTGTTAGGATAATACAACAGACTTTCTACACATAATACACCATTGACCAGCATATATAGTTGAGCCAAAACACAATACACATGGCCTGAAAATTGAATTTAAGCATGAAACAGACTGTTGTCACTGGATGTTGACCTCAATGTCCATTTTTATACTTATTTATGCTCTATCCCTGATATTGAGCACTTTAACCCATAAATATAGCATACCATAGAACTATATTTTTATCATATATATATATATATATATATATATATATATATATATATATATATATATATATATATGTAGTTGTATATTTAGGCAGCAATCCTTCTTTTATGCATGTTTCATTAAAAATGACAGATAACGTAATACGGTTACGCTTTTTATTTAATTTTTCTTGTGTTCGAATGAGAGCTTTCTTTTCTGGACAAAGAGTGTGTGAAAACTGTCCAAATGTTTTATATTTCTGAGCGCTTTTGGCTATACCTTTAGCCATTATCAAGGATGATTTGATTTTTCCGCTTAATTGAGTGTGTGCATTATGTGTATGTCTTAGTGTGTAGTAGGGATGTTTTAATTTCCAAATACGGTTAGTACATTGTGGCCTTGTTCGTAGTTAATATTGTTAAGAGTTGTTTTTTTTCTTTTTTATTATTAAATCTTCCATTATTTTTAATCTTTTTTTAGAGGTGGATGCACTTAATATATTTGTGTTTTCTACTAGTATATTTCTAATGGAGTCTGGTAAGTTTGTGTGTGTGTGTTTAGATGGGTTCTAATGGAGCTGTGATCAGATAGGTGTAACATAAGCCGTCTGGATAAGCATGTAGTTGTGTAACTGATGTAATTATTTATGTGTGTGTGTGTGTGTGTGTGTGTGTGGATGTGTGGAGATGTGTGTAATTGGTCTTAAAAACTTTACTGAACTAATAGATTTAAAAATACAAACTAATTTACAAAACAAAGACTCATGAGGTAGGAAATTTACATAGAATTATTAAGAAAAAGAGTTTTAAAAATTGTAATGAGTTTTAAAATTCTGTGAACCTTATGAGAAAGACCCTGATAAATAATGAACAGTAAGGAAAATACTGATATTGAAAAACAGAAGTGCCATAGCTAAACAAAAATGTACACCATGTAAAAATCTCTATTTAGAAAGGCAAAGTTTAAGACTGAAATTAGTGCAAAGGATACCAGACATGACAGGAAACAAGAAAAGAGAGTAAATTTCATATTGGAAAAAAAAAATTTTCTGTTTAAAATTCCTTAAAGATCATCAGACAGAAGATTTATCTGAGAAAGGTTAAAA
The DNA here is from genome assembly GCA_903632075.3 of Acanthosepion pharaonis. Taxonomy (NCBI): domain Eukaryota; kingdom Metazoa; phylum Mollusca; class Cephalopoda; order Sepiida; family Sepiidae; genus Acanthosepion; species Acanthosepion pharaonis. The sequence continues at coordinate 1,872,313 of CAHIKZ030003485.1, forward strand.
AAGTGTTCACCAATTGAAAAAGTGAGAAAGCATAGGATGCTAGTCTGAAAGAATCATTAAATTTTAACTTGTCCACAGAACAGAGAGATTATAAAGGGACTTGGGGATACAAATGGAATAGTATATGGGCAGTCACAATATGTTCCAAGTACTTATTGATCTATCAAAAATCTATGGTGTAGTCAACAGAAGGAAATCACAAACACTGAAAATATAACTATTCATAGTTTTCATCTTGATTATTTGTCAGTTACATTTTAATATAAAAAGAGAAAAAAATTAACTAAAACATTGTCAAGTTCTGCTGTTAACAATGTTGATAAGCCAATAGGTATTTACTCTCCCTCCAAATGGGGAAAAACTATGAACTAGCCATCAATAGTTTTTGTGACAGCTTCTAAAATCCATGTCTATGGAAATGTTATACATTCTGATGCTTTAGTTAAATAAATAAAATGAAAAAAATTCTCTTTACTTTGAAAAACCCTAAAAATCACAGAGTTGATCAAATGGTAAGATTAGTCATATTAATGAAATAAATAATGCTTTCTCATTTCAGAAAGGTTCATTGTTATTATTAAACTGAATGGTAAAAATCCCCAACATTCAATCTAAATTCTAAATTATTAATTTCCATGTATGTACTTGTAAAATCCATGTCTGGTATAAATATTTATTCTGATGAGTTAGACTTAAAACTCTTAATTTCTTGTCGAAAGAAACAATAAGCATAAGCATAAGAAATTCAGAAAATGATGACAATTTTAATAGCAAAATAATTCTAATATTTTCCACTGTGGCTGAACAGATGTTGTTATTTGCTTTTTCTTCAAGTTGCTCCTATTTAACATTAAAGAGAACATTACTTGATTAAAAGTGCTTCACTCTGAAGTGCCACATCTAATCTGATAAAAAAAACACTCCACTTGTAATTTTACTTTGTTTTGCTTGGCTTCTGAAAGATTTAATAAGTCAATATGCAGAAAAAAATGAAAATCCTGAATACATTTGGCTCCTTGCTAACTTTTTCCTTAAGTGAATTAGCTCACTTCTGGTCATCTGTTTTAGTAGCAATTTTTTCATGAGATATTTTCAGTTAAAAGCAGATTAAAGCATTTGTTAGATTGGTCACAAATTAATGAGGAACCTTATTGAATCAATAAAGACATGGATTAATTTGCATGTTTTAATTTGCGTGTTTTAGATTAATTAGGAAAATTACCTAGTAAAACATTTCTTGTCATTATTTTAGATGAATATTCAAAACTTAATTTGGCACAAGGCTATCTGGTATGAATTAAATTATATAATAACCTGCTGAACTGTCTTGCTAACCATAAACTCACTTTTACTTTATTAAATTTTCACTCAATACAATGCTCGAGAGCCATCCAAGTTAGGGGATTACAGTTGAAATGGTACTGATGAATGAAGTGCATGGTATGAATGTCAACTAAGTTTAGTTTAGCCTGACACAATGTCACAATAGTGAGGCATTTAATAATGACTGAAATCACGATATGAGCAACAGGCTTTGAAACTAGTTTGTTTACTAACACCCTATAACAGGTACTATATGCAGATCTTTAGTAAGCTTAGTTTAGTTTGGCACAAGGAGCATCTGTAAGCATCAAACTCACTATGCTTTTGTTTGCTCAACTAGATTGCTTGCCATTGCTTTATGGTTAGTACCCTTGACAATATATAACCAATACCAAGTGATTATATTAAATTAAATTTATTTTTCTTAGATTCTGAACAAAGATGTGGAAATATTTTTCAGTGGAGAAAATATCCCCTACCATATATTGTTCTTTATTTTAAAGGCAAAATATTGATTAGTTGCATAAAATAATTACTGTGTTGAGTTGATCTCTGAATTATAATTCTTGGTCATTTTCTGTTCATTTCAGAAAATGTTAAGAAGCCATTTTAAATTTGGCAAAAGAACAAACTTTATTTCTGGCGGTATATTCATTAGAAGATGAGTTTGTCATTGTTGTGAGGTTCAAATGTTGAAGTTAGATGAATCCCACAAACATTAAAATCGAAGAAGTGATATAGGCCAAGGCAATGATAACAAGAACAAAGAGTTTAAATAAAATATGGCAAAATTTATTATTGGCAGAAAAAAGAGAAATACAATTGAAGAATCCAGATGTTTTAAATACCCTGGGTGGTTGTGCTCATAGTTAACTGTTGGTCTTAGATGTATTGACAGTTGATAATGACCATAGCAACTTGAGTGGTGCCAAAGATTGATAGATAGTTGATAGTTGGTATATTGAGTTGGTACTAGCTGGCAGTCATAGCCCAGGACAGTTGTTGGTAACCAGAAGATGAAGACGAAACCACTTGGGAGAGATCGAAGGACAATAGGCAGTCAGTGAAGGTCTATAGAGAGTGTGTTGAGCTGATATAAATGGTGAGAATACTAGCAAAAAAAGACCTTATACAAGTTGAATTTATTAAAAACAGGGATCACAACATTCATCTAGAGGTTTGTGGGTTAATGTAATTTTAATAAATTTGTTTGCGAAGATGTATTCTTGCCATTTATATCATTAACTTCACTAATCTGTTTTTTGTATGAATGATTCATGTAATATATATATATATATATATATATATATATATATATATATATATATAGCATAATGAGAAGCCACATATACTTTCTTAATATGTATATATAGAAAAAACAACTAAATATCAAATATAAATAAATACTTTCATAAAAAACATTTTTTTAATTTGCAACGTTTTAGTTGTTTTATATATATATATATATATAATGTTTATTCACACCAACATGTTATGGATATGCCCACACACCTGTACATACACAGACATTTGAATTTCCTAAACTTTATTTCTCTAGACTCTTTACAAACTCTCTTTAACCCTTCTGAGAATGCTTTTTCCCTTTCACTTAATTATCTCCATTGATGTTATTAAATTGTATTCAAATTTGCTCAACAATGTCATTTTATTCATTTTCAAATGAAGAATAAACATTACTGAGCAAATTCTTTTCTTTCTTTCTTTCTTCCATTTGTTGATTTTGGCCAATAGTGTATATCCTAGAAGGTGAAGTTTCACTTCACCTTTTAGGATATACACTACTGGTCAAAATATCAAGGCCAATGAACATAAAGAAAAAGGACTGTTTACATTGTTAGACTCAACCACATATTTGAGTAGCTTTGAAAAATGAAAATAAGAAAAGGAAAAATAAAAATGATAAATGTTTTTTAGCATTTAATAGAGAAAATTTGAATACTGGGAAATGTGACTAAATACTAGCTGGTCTAAAGTTTAAGACCATACATAAAAGAAGTCCTAAACAGAGTAGGAAATGCTCAACAAGATGTCATAGTAGTTAGTTGTATGGCTGTCATTGTAAATAACTTAAAAAATTTGCTTGGTTGAGTCTAACAATGCAAAAGATACAGTTTTTTCTTTATTTTCATTGACCTTAAGATTTTGGCCAGCAGTGTATAAAATTCAAATTTGAAATTGGATTTACATAAAGGCATTGACAAACTTTTCCTGTTTATCTCCAGTTACAGGTTTACTGCTCTTGTTCCAGTGTCCTTGATAAAGCCACACTGTTCTTGTCCTATTTATGCTCTAATTTTGCTTTACATTTTATACACCAGGATTGGCATCATTAGTTTACTTATAGGGTTCATTAAACTGATTGTGATATGTAGCTCACATTCATTTGCACCTGGTCTATTAGGTAATGTTATGAAGATGGATTTAGTAAGGTCCTTTTGTATGTGGTCACTGTTGTATATTTTGTTTATTACTACTTTCATACTGTTGATGCCGAAATTGTCTAAGCCTGAGAGCATTTCTATTATGATCCCATCAGGCCCTGATGTTTTGTTCATATTCTCCAGTGCCGATCTTACTTCATATTTCTGACCCTTTTGTATTTTCTCATGTAGGTTTCTCTGTTGCATCATGAAAAAGTTCTTTGGCATATTCACTACATCATTGGAGTATTTTTTTTCTATTATCAGTGATCCTTCCTTTGATCCTTCCTGTTGGTTGACTCACCTTTTATCCAGTTAATTCTTTTATTGTTATGCATATTTGCTCTACTTTTGTTGCTCTCTATTTCTGCACACTTTCATTGATCTATTCCTCTTTATTCTGCCTACATTTGTTTTAATTTCTGTGTTTAGTGTTCACTATTTTTTGCCATTAGCATTGTTTATCGTTATTTAGAATTTCCTCTGTCATTCATTCGGTCCTTTCTTGTCTAATTTTCTTTGGGATGATCTCATTTGATGACATCACTAGTTTCTCTCAGGATTTTCCACTTTGATTTTGTAGTCTCATTCAAGTTATATTTGTTTACTACTCTGGTTTTGTATATCTCCTTGCAACTTGGGTCCTTCAAGAGTGTCGTATTGCAGTTTAGGCATTGCTTTCGTCTCCTTAGTTTCCATAGTTTTACTCTAATGTATCACATAACTGGAAGATGGTTGCTCCTACAGTAGGCACTTGGGTATGTTTTGCAGTGTGGAACTACATTTCTGAACCTTTCGTTGATAGTTACATAATGAATCTAGTTGTGTCACCTCCTAGGCTTCTCCATGTTCACAGGTGTCTTGGGTGCTCCGGGTGATTACTTGATAGTTTGCTGTGCACCACTAAACCAGTCTTTCACTGTGCTCATTTTGTTCTTTTCCTACCTAATTTTCAAAATGAAGTAACTTTCTCAATTAGTGCTTTTTTCACAATTTATTTTCAATAATCAACAAATGCAATCAAGCCTTCTTTCATTATTCTCCTCAGATCTATGCCATAAAACCAATTTTTTTTTGCATTTAACTGTCAACTATCGCCAAAAGGCCTAGGTGCTTTACATTTAACTGTCAACTATTGCCAAGAGGCCTAGATGCTTTACTAGACAAAAATGAAAGGGTTATTACCACCTCATTGCACCTCTGTCTAAACCACAGAAACACTCAAACTCTGGTGCTTAACTGATTTTTGGAAAACTAGATTTTGACCCTTTTTATGTTTCAGTTAAATGGATGACAATAGGCTTCAGCATCTGGTTGAGTGATTTTCAAATCTTTCATCTTCATCTAATTTTACAAGGAGTGAATCTGGATGTACAATTTTATATATCCACTTTTCTATATATCTGAACTGGTTGATTTTAATTACATCATATATGACCTGTATACCAAGGAACCCCAATCAGTTTCATTCAAATAATCAGTTTTAATACCCATTTAGTGAAAAAACTTTACTGAACAGCTAATTACATTAACATTTGGAAGGATGCAATGCAAGTTCTAAGGGAAAATGTCTAATGATAATACCATGGATTTGGGAATACCCCTTCATAAAATGCACTGTATATTGTTACTTGCCAAAATCCAACAACTTTCATTACTGTTCTACTTTCTAACAAGGGAACTAGTTCATAGATGTTATTCATTCATGTCATCCTGTGTAGCTTCTTGACAATGATTTGAATCAATGGAGGTAATGGCTTCCTAATATACTTGGATAAATTAACTAATGTATAACAATAGTATAAAGTGTATTTCACTCTATCATCAATCCTAACATAATCTTCAAAATATTTCAGTTTCTCATTTGCATAACAATCAATAATACCTTCATCAAAAGCATTTTCAGTAAACTTAAATCTGGCACCTCGATTAACAATTTCACCTCTTCTTCCTTAAAAGATCAGATTCAATACATTTAAATACATTTCCTAAAAGTATTCATCAATTGGCACAGGCAATGCATTTCTGAGCTCAATGCTATCATTGACAGTTTTTTAAGTTATTGGTGAATTTCACACTTCTTACTTTTAACTTCTTTTCTTTCTAGTAAATATACAAGGTATGTGAAACAATTTCATGAAATAAAGTTACAAGGTCTAAAATAGACCTTGTAACTTATTTCAGTGTAATTTGTCTGAATTTTAGAAATAATTCATTTGAACTGGTGTCCTCATCTTAATTGTTATAGTCACAATCTTTTCACCATTGTATTATCTGGTCTACTTAAGGTGTATATTCTTAGAATTTCAAACCAAATCATTTATTCAGTCCATCGAGATAGATTGATTCCAAGCTCCATATAAGGAGATATAACTTGTATTACTTAATTCTTTGTTAATTCATCGCATTTACTTCTGGGATTCTATTGAGTAGTAGAATATTAAATCTATACAAGTCAGTCAACAACAACATATGATTTTACGGAGGAGTAGAAACAAAGTATGTCAAATACTTTTAATAAAAATTATAAAAACTTTTAATAAAAGTATTTTCTATTGCTAAAAACAGTTTATTCAAATTAGGTTTTCTTTTTGGAAAGTAAAATTTAAAGGAATTTTAAACAAACAGAAGAGAAATCTCTAAAAAATGTTTGAAGTGAATCATCTTTGTCGTTTCAGAAAAATAACTTCAAAACAAATGAAACAAGAAGAAATTAACAAAGTCAATTATCTCTAGTTTATTAATCATTATCTTTACTTTATGTTTGTCTGCTTGGAATATCTTTCACCTCTTATGTACATATACAAGATATTTAAGTTTAATAACTACTTGCACATGTCTACCAGCTGGTAGCCATGAGAAGAGAACTCACTCATCATGAGCAGTCATTTGCAACTACACACATTTCTGGATTTGTGTGTGTGTGTACTAAACTTGGTTTTTGTACAAATTCATAAAAATAGGGCACCTAGTGATGATCAAACTCCCGAGCGAATTGGACTGTGAAACTAGCACGCCAACTATCGTACCAACGGATGGTGCTCGTTTTTGCTGATGGGTGAAGAAATATATATTTCTAAATTCTTGGCAAGGAAAATACAATCTATTTTTTTCACTACCTTCGTCCTTTCTTGGCGTCAGATTACTGATTATGTATGCGAACATTTTCGAAAAAAAAAAAAAAAATCTTCCCATACTATTTCCAATTTCGTTCTTCTTAGTCTCCTCCCAGGCTTATGTTTCAATCCATTGTAAAGTACATTAAACTAAACAGCTTAGCGAACTGATAGTTTCTATTTTGTCTTGATGTGTGAAGAAAGATAAAATTTGTAAGATATACTTAAAGGAAAAAAAAAAAGAAAACAAAACAAAACAAAAAGGGAGGTGAGTAAATAAATAATGGAGGTGTGTGTTGTCGACATAGACTGCCTTAAAGCGCATTCCCCGCCTGGAAGGAAATAGAACATTTTAAATCCAGGTACACTAGTTATACCTGAGCAAATCACCACCAACCCTATTCCTTCTCTTCATTATGATGAATGAACGACACCAAGGGCGATGTGAGCATAAGAATAATTTAAGGGTACCGAAAACGGTAGACTACGAACTAAAAGGACAGTGTCTGGTAGCACGACGACCTTTATATAAATTCACGTATTTTAGTGTGCTAAAAAAAAAAAAAAAAAAGTGGAAGAGAAAGTGAGAAAGAAAGCTAGTATTAGTTTTTTTTCTTTTTACAGACTGACTTCATTTACTTGTGGAGTAAAAAAACCCCCAAAAAACAAACTTATTGGATTAAAAACAAAATTGCAGAGATAAAAACTTAGATTGCAAAAATTTATAAAATGCTATAAATTTTTATAAAAAAAAAAAAAAAAAAATGTACAGTAAAACGTACATTTTTTTTTTGAATTGGCAAATTGGTTTCTTTTAAATTACTTTTTAAAACTAAAAGTAAAACTTACTTTTAAAAAGTAATTTAAAAGAAACCAATTTGCCAATTCAGATTTAATTAAATTAAAAATATTTTTTGCTTTTAGTTAATGACTTCACTTCTTCGTTGTCAGTTACTTTCTCCATTTGACGGACATTTCTTTTCTTAGACATTATAAAAAAGAAAATAACTAATTAAAAAAAGAATGAGCTCTACAAATAAAAAAAAAATAAAGTGGAACTGAATTAAAAATTTAAAATCCAAAGTAAGATCTTGTTTCTTATTTCGGGTTGCACAAAGTCACATCAGGTTAATTATAAAAGAAAAAAAAATAAAGTAAAATTAAGAAGAGTGTCGTAAAGTAAAAAAACAAACAAACAAAAAACAAAACAGATTTACAAATAAAACAATATAAAGGTAAAAAATAAAATCCCTTTCTTTGCCGTTAGTCTTCTTGTACTAGAAAAATTCTCCTCTAATCGCAAGTTTACTAGTTTACAGATTACTATTTATTTTTGTTTACATCTTTTTTTTTTTTTTTATTTCCGTCAGTGACAGTGATAAGAACCGGTGACCCAGGGGCTGGAGATTCCATTTATCCCCAGTGTCAGTTGACAAAATTCGTTATGGTTGGAATTAAAAGGGGAAAATGATTTCTTCATGTAACACTAAATCAACTTTGTAGGTTTATGTTCGATCTTGAAACAATCAACTAATTTTTTAAGAAAAAAGAGCAAAAAGAATTACAGTTATACACTATTACAGTTAGTTAAAAATTCGTTCGTCTTTCTTTTGGCAGCGACTGTTGAACGCCAACAACATGGAAGAAGAAATTATTTTTCTTCGACATTTCTTTCTTTTCTTTTTTATTAGTCGTCATTTGAATTATTGCCACTCTTCAACTACTGTTGTAGTGGTATGATACAGTTTATCCACGCCTGCTTTTTCTGAAATAATCCCTTTCAGCACGAATCAGTCCGACTGACTGCCAACCACATGGGATGCTGTAGGCTGGTGCTCACTGATGACAAGCATGATTTGTGGGTGTGTAATGGACATACACAAGAATGGATGATAACAAAATAACGTAAAGGTTATTTTTTTAAACCGTCCAAGCTATAAGTGAAGCGACTAAAGCACTTTTTCCCGTTTCGTGTCCTCATCTCTTTAATCAAGTTTGCTGGTGTTTTGGGGAGGGACGGACAGCCGCCGCTGTCTTTCTTGTATGTCAGGGGAGCTCACTGAATCCAACCAAGGACGACCATAGACAGAGTAGGAAGAATACAAGAAGACGTCGTTGTGGGTGGGAGAATTTTAGCAGCTGCCCCCTTCAGCTGCAGGATGGAGACTTCGATTCAATTTTAAAAATAAATCCGCCCAAAAAAAAAAAAAAAAGCACTACACGGGTCTTTCTTTTCTTTTCAACCAAACTGTGTGTGTCTCCCTGTCTCCAGACTGATCAACCTTTTTTCTGGATATACAAACAACCAAGGTAACAACATCCAAACAAAAAGAAATTGCATGTTTTTTTTCATTCTTAAATTAATTTTCTTTTTTCTTTTATTTTCGACAAAAAGAAAAACTTAGTGTCTATCAACAAAAAAAAAAAAAAACTAAACTTTTTTTCTCTCATTCTTGTTTTATTGATTTTTTTCTTAGCCTGAAATTTTTACTGATTTTTAAAAACTTTGTTTAATGAGTTTTTTCTTTTTTTTTAATACAGGTCTAATAATTTCACACCCTATGATACAATTTTTTTGTGGGTTGGGTATTTTTTCCCACTCCTGTTTTCTCTGATGACTAAGAAAGAAAGGATCCACACTTTCTCTTTTAATTTTCTTATTCATGCGTGTCGCTTGAATAAAAAAAAAAATGTTATTTCCATATAAAAGAAATGAAAATCCACTTTTTTTTCCAAATAATTAAGAACTGAAATGTTGGCTTATACTTGAGTGCTATTTTTTTTTTTTGTATGGGCAGATTTTGTGAATTATAGTGTATTTTATTGTTTTTTTTTTTTCATAAAATAAAATTAAAAAAAAACATAGCCCCCTCCCAACTACTCAAAAAAATCCAAAAAAATCCGGGCCTTCACAGTTTTCAAAAGAAGAAAATGTGTAGAGATGGTTGAGTCTTTTCGTTTTTGTTTTAGAAAAACTGTTTTTAGAGCTTTATTTAAAATATTCAATGTTTGCATATTTTTTTGTCTATATTTGTTTCCTATACTGTTACAATTGTAATTGTGTTGGGGTGAAGGAATTAAAAAAAGCAAATAAAAAAAAAAAACCCAAAAAACTCTGAGATAAAAAAGTATTAGTGTTTTTAGTAAAAGACAACTGCTCTAAAAATTGAGATTTGTTGGGGCGACTATCACAACATCGTTTTTTTTTTTTTTTTTTTAAACCAATAAAATATGTTTTTCGTGGATTGAAACTGAAAATTATCAAAAAATATGTTTATTGTGAATAAATATAATTTATTAAACATTAAAAATAATTAAACCGAACAGCCTGAGTGAAGTTAAATAACGTTTCGATCGACAAGCAAAAGTTCTTCGTCAGGGGTTGGAAACAAACACCATCAATTAATAATTTCAATGTTACAGAGAAAAATATTCTTATTGCTTGTAAAATTTATGATTTTAACTTGAAGGGAAATGCTTTTATTTGTTTATTTTTCCTTTTGTAAAAAATGGTATTCTTCAATTTATTTGTGGGTTTACAAAAGTAGCGGTTTTTATTTTTTTAATTTTTGCATTACAAAAACGAGCTGAAAAAGCAAACTGATTTTACTGTTAAAATGAAAAAAAAAGACATCTGTCGTTTTGGCTAGTATTTATGGTTATAAACAGAAAACAAAGCGAACATATAAACTAAAAACAGAGAAATATCTTCATGTGTTTTCCTACTTCATGAAACAAAAAACTCAATCTGTGTCAAGTGATTATTTGAAGGCATCAAATTGTGTAGTAAAAACAAATCCAATTTTGCAAAGATTTTATGGCCTGGTTTAACATTATTTAAATTACACCTTGTCAAAACATTTATTATTGAAAAGCTTTTGTACTTTTTTTTGCATGTTGTGCCAAATAATTTTTGTACACCAATAATACGGCATTTAAAAATAAAAATACATGTTTTGTGTTGTAAGCGCCTTTATGTTTTCAAATCAAATGCATTTCTTAAACAAAGTCAAAATTAAAGTAAACTGTTTTATTTAGGTTGATCGAAGCATTATTTTATTTATAATTCTTTTTATTTGATGAAGATTCGGACAGTTGTCAGTCATCATTTTATGACACCGTTGAGAAAATGTCATTTTCTGAGCGCGTGTGAGATTTTTGGGAGATTTCGTTTTTTACCGTTTCTCATATTGAAATGTTCTTTGTAAACAAACGTTGCTTGAGTAGTATTTAATTTTTGAGGTGAGAATTATATTTGATATAATTAAATAATGGTGTTTTTGTGACAAAAGCAGATTAATGAAAAGAAAAACCAGCTACTATTAATCATTAAATTAATAATCCGTTGAAAAATTTTAAGCCTTTGTTGATGACAGAAAAATAGAAATTCCTAAATAGATTTATTTCTAATAAGTAATAATCAATATTTTCTTTTAAATTCGGCCATCCACAGTGAGTTCTTTCTGCCCTTATTTCTGGGGGCTGAATACTTAAAGCGTTAAACTAAAGACGTTGCCAATAATGTCAATAAATTAAGCCACCCAAAAATCTGGTTTAAACCTCAAAACAAAATTAATCTCATCTCATACATATCTTAAACTACTTTTCTGCTTCAAGTTACCTGTTAGGATTTAGAGTGCTGAAACGGTCCATAACCCTAATCCTACCTCCATGTAACCGGATAATTAATAAAAATCCATAAACCCAAATTGTAATTGACTTTATAAAATTTGAGTTGACCATAAAAATTTTAGGAGTTTGAGAAAATTTTTTCCAGTCGTAAGAATTTCTAACTGATTCAAAGAAATTCCGTCTTTTTTTGAAATGCAAAAATGGCAATTTTTTTTTTTTAACTTTCACCCAGAATAATGTCCTTTCCATAGTTTTTTTTTTTTTTTTTTTCATTTTTGTTTGGTTTGTTTGTTTTGAATCCTTCCATATCCCAGTTAATTTTCAATGAGACAGAACTAACAGAAGAAGATATTTTTACCTTTTTCACGCAATTTAGAAATTAAAACTAAATAATTAGCTTCCTTTTAATTTTTCAAGTAAAAATACTGTCAAAAATTAATAAAAATAAGATTTTAAAACTGTTTTAAAAACATATAGCAAGAGGACGTTATGAATAATTTAAAATTGAAGACTAGGCATGAAGGTGCAAAAGTTTCCAGTCGTTTTTAGTTTTTTTTAGATTTTTTATTTTTAAATTTCAAATGTTAATTTTTAGTTAAAAAATGGTGCTAAAATTTTTTTTAGCTGATGGCTAAAAAAATGTGTAACTTGAAATTAAAAAAGAAAAACTTTTTACAAGTTTGTAGTTAAGATGCTTTTTGAAAACTTTTCTTTAAGATCTAATTTTTAGACTAAGTACAAATGCAGGTTGAAAGTAAAATTCATTTAACAAGCATTTTTTATAGTACACTTTTGAATGTAAAAAATTTTGATAGACTTTTATTTACTTTTTCAAGTTTTTCATGCTTGAAAAAAAAACTAATACTTGGGTTAGCCAATGTTTCTCCATTTTTAAATTATTTTTTTTTTTTTTTTTTATTACCAGGAAAAAATAATGGTGGATATGTTCAAATCAAATTTAAATTAAATACGTTGTATGTTGGATAAATTGTTTCATATATTTTGAAAAATTTTGATTTTATAAATATCAAAAATTGTGTTAAAAACAAACAAAAAATAAACCCCAAAAAACAAAAATAAACAAAACAAAAAACTTAATTCTAGCTATAGTATAGTGTAGACAGAAAATAATGCAAACGAATTTGAAAAGCTCTAAAAAATCATTTTTGTAAGTCAGTGTTTTTATTGTAAATTATGCTGCAATGAAGAAATTAAAAATTCTTCTCTATATTTTGATCAGATATGGAATATTTGCAAGTTTGATAATTAATTTCTTCATCACCATTTTTAGTTTCTGGACTGTTTTGCCACATAAAACTCAGATTCATAGTCTAAAATTTAGTCTTTTGAAGTCTATTCTGATTTCAGTAAAAGAAACTTCTTTATAAACATACATACACGTTTATTTCGGTCTTTTATAACCAAATAAAACTTTCTTTATTTTTGGTTCCAGTTTTTTCTTGTGCACTCAAAGAACCTTGAAAGCGCCTCCTCTCTTCCTCACTTAACCGAAAAGAATAAATAACTTGTACTTTCTTAGTATATGCTTTTCGTGATTTAAAAAATAAAATAAATAAAAATAAAGCCTTATTGTGTTTAATTTCTGCTCAAAATACTAGTTTGTTGAGGCTTCTTACTAGAAAATAATCTAAAGAATAATGATTTTAGTTATTTAGGTAGAAGTATTATTTCTCTAATTTACAAAAAGTTTTAAAATGTAAATTTATATTTTAACTTTCTAAATAAACCTTTTTAGTTTTCATGATCATTATATTTGTAAAATTTGTGCCATTCCTTTAAAAGTAAAAACTAACTTCTATGAACATCCAGAAAATTATTTGTTATTTAAATTAACTAATGCAGTTTATCTTTCAATGTATTGATGAGATCAGTGTTTGTCTTGCATGGTTCCTTGTGGTACACAGTACTTGTTAGCTAAGTATGGGAGATGATTCTATTTCTGTTGGCTATTAAATTGTTGACAATAGCAAATGGTCCCATCGATGTAAAGAATGGCGGAGTTGAAACAAGTGGAATATTTTTTAAAACTTGAATATAGCTCTCTAAAGTTAAGTTATTGTAAAATAGTTCCTTTTTCATATCTATTGTTTCATTTGTGCATTTCTCTTGTCCCATGCAAATTTAGTGGATGTAGATCACTTTGAGGTGAATTTACCATTAGTTTATTGAAAAAAAAATTTCAAATCAAATAAACCTATCTGTTCTCCCATGTGATGTATAGGAATACTTATTACCAAGTATGCATAAAAATCTCTTCAATTGGCTGTTTTTAATGTTCTATTATAAGTGTGATCTATGAAAGTTTCTAAATAAAATTCCTGGTCTTGATGGAAACTCACTTGTCTTAATAAAGAAATGTCAAATGAAGTTACTACTTGGAGTATTGGTATTTGTATCAAATGTTAAATTGATGAATAAGGCATGATTTTTGTCTCTTTATTCAAATCTGTATTCAATTCATTTTCATATTATACTTATTCACTTTGTTAATATCTTTGATTCAAGGCTGTTAGTTGAATATGTCTCAAAGAAATGTATCTATTTGTTAGATGTTCTGACTCAGCTGGGCAGCAGTTTCATGAAACAATGGTTACAGTTCTTTCAAAGATTACCATGTCTCATGAGATCTCTCTGCTTTAATACATGAGCTAAGGATCATGAGAAACTGAGATTTCAATTCTAATTGACGTCAAGTTTTAAAGATGTTGTTGGCAATAATTATTATCTGGATGCCTCATAACGAAGATTATGAGGATAACATCTTTCCTCAGATGCTACAAAGAATTGCACTTAAAATTCATTGAAGATTAATGGTTGTGATCTGCACCTGAGAAAGGCTGTAGACTATGTTGGCTGAATCTTTGTGAGTAAAACAAAGATGGAAAGAAACTGAATTGTAATAGCTTATCTCAGAACATGGTCCGGTCACTGTAAAAACAAAAGAAAAAAACCTAAATAATTGGGTGTTATTTATCAAAATCCAACTTTTGAAACAACCTTAATTCATCTCTATCTAAAACAGTTGCAACAATTATTGCATTGCTATTTACCATTTATTGGATTATAAAGGAATCTTATTAATGAATCCATAAAAGATGAAGTTAGAAGCTTTGCTATAAGAGAAAAAATGAAGATAGTAAGTGCTACAAAATGTAATTAAAATTTAAAACACTTTTTATCATGAACTAGTTTCATTTAAATGTCACAGATGGCAGCCTTAGTTTGACACCAAAACCAAATTGTGTGTTGTAGAAATGTTTGAAATTGTCATTTGTCAATTTCATATGCACATCCTCATGAATCTCCCATTACATTCATTAATTGAATGTCTAATCTCAATATATTTCCATTCTGAATAGATTTAAAAAGAAATAGACAAATGTCATCAATACATCAGTTAATATTACTTCATTTCTTATAATGAATGGATCTTGTAATATTCAGTTATATTTCCTTGAAGAACATAATTGTGAAATTTTACATTTCCTTTCATTAAGAAATATTACTCTTGAATCTATTATGAGTTCCAGTTTCTCTCACATGGCTGATTGCTAATATTTCTTTAAAAATGAATTGATTTAATGATTTTAAGAAACCATTTTTTAAACTTTGCAGACTTATTTTCACAAGCAAGTTGATAGAATAGTGAGAATATTATTTCAAAAATCCAGTTAACCTTAGATATGTTATAAAAAGAGAGAGAGAACAAAGTTAGAATTGATTGCATATAAATTTTTCTTATATAGAACTTATCTCTATGCTTACACAGTATTTATTTAATTTATTCAGCTACTTTAATATAAGCTAATCTTTTTATACATAAAAGTGAACACTGAGGTTAATATCAATCAGTGACAGCTTGTTTTTGATTGAAGGCAATTCTCAGGCAATGTGTACTGTGTTTTGGCTCAACTATTTATCTGTACATATTACGTATTTTCGTATTATCTTAATGATCATTGGGTAAGGGGTAAAGTTTATATTTCTAATTACACTGGAGGCAATTGAATACATATAATTGTAGATTCAAATGTAGTCATTTGTAGCTATTTTAAAATTTCTTTTCAGGGATTAATTAAATTATTTGTTCAGATTTAGTTTGGCTATTTACATATGCTCTATCCATGATAATGAT
>CAHIKZ030003486.1:0-40000 GCA_903632075.3 Acanthosepion pharaonis
CGTCATCAGATGACGACTTCTTGTGACGTAGAAATTCTTCTTCCGGTGACATAAAAAGCGTTCAATTTTTTATTTTCTTTTACTGCATTTAGAAACAAATTTTCCGCGTTTAGCAATTACCCGCATTTTCTATTAATCTTCTAAAATTGTGTATCTCGATGAATGTTGCTCACAGCTTTTCACAATTTCAACTGGCAAATCTGAAAGTGGATCGTTATGGCATCTGAACAATGTATAGAGAAGTTTATTTACTGAAAACAAAGTTTGAACAAAGTAACTATAAACAATTTTTTTCTATCCTCTGCCAGCCGCAATGATGGAGAAAGCATTACCTCGAACCATCGCCAGTGATGACATGCTGCAAGAGCCACTCCGTTTCGCGACTAGGCTGGTCATTAATTCGCAATCGCGCCAATGTTCCGAAAAAACATCGAACGAGGCCAATAACCCCAAAAGGTCTTTTTACAGGAAAAGAATGATAAAAGAAAATAGATCTGTTAGGATATCAGAATGATTTTTGTTAAGGGATATTAATCGAATTTCTGGGATAAAACGGAGAAATCCAGATGAAAATTTTTGTTTGGGGAGGTGAGGAAACCCAAGTCAATGGATAAAAAAAAGAGCTCGGAAGCCCTTACGTTAAAAATTCTAATGGGAAGGTTGGAACTAAAAATGATTAATTATTCTGTTTTTTTTATGTCAATTTTATTTTTAAAAAATGATCTGAAAGAAATCCTTTGGGCTAACAGCATCCATCAATAAGATCTGTCATTTTGTATCTATTTATTTTAGTAGTTTAACTTGTGGTATAGACTGCAGATTCAAGTATGCTAGGATTAGTCTAGCCATGTCTTATCTGCTCAAAAAAGGTCGCTCAAGATAAACAATGGTTTTATCTCGCATCCAAGAATTTGGTTTCTTCTTGCTGAGTTCTTGAGGCCCTTTATTAAAAAATGATTTTTAATCAAAAAAAATTCTTTTCAACGTGCTGAGGTTCAGGAAAAAAGATTTCCAGTTTATCAAAACCTGATGTCATCCATTCCCTTTCACCGTTTATTTTGCAATTCTGTTCATAGTGCAGAAATAAAAAATCTAATCAAATTTGCTGATGGCAGGTTTATTTCAAGCGGACCTCAAATTGCCAGAAAAGAAGTTGCACAAACGTCCTGACCTTCCTCTGCGGTAAAAAATAGAATGATTTTTTTTTGCATGATATTTTATGAAACATTTTCGGTTTAATTATATATAAATAATTTCGCGGCTCCATCTGTCTTACGTCCGTCATTTGCGAAGCCCGCATACATACGCTGGTTCAGGTTATTTAAATCTGTATACTAGTTATGCCATTAAACCCATTGGCGTATAAACGCAAAGTCACTACAATCAGTTAGAATACACGTTTTACAGTGTATGAACCCGTGACATGCTGGAGAGATCAGGGGATTCATACATTTTTAAGTGAAGAAATGAACGCGTGATATAGATGTGATAGTCTGAGACCATGATGATATTCTCCTAGAATGCGTTTAATTTTGTAAAATTTATTGTTTCCTGGCTGTTCCTAACTCAGGCTCACTTGTTTAGAATACCTTTAGTGAGTTTTATCATAAAGGTGTTGAAAAAGTTTTAGGTGAAATAATAAAGAAAAAGGGATTTACAAGAGAAGAGTTGAAAAGAAGAAAAAAAGAACAAATTTAAAAAGCAAAATGAGGTAAATTAATGGATAGTTTGGAACAATGTTTTTTGAAATGACAAAAAATGACGAATGATTAACATATTCTTCTTTGTTTAGATTAGGTATGGATAGCCATGAAACCCAATTTCAACTCTAGGTCTGTAAACTTGTCTTATTAAAGTCGCAGAGCCAGATATCACCTCTTATAATTACTGACACCAAATACCGAGTGAGATAAAAAAAAAAAAAAAAAAAAATTTAGGCGCTTTCGTCCGTTCAATAACAACACACGTCGCTGGTCTCCGTCTTTCCGCAGACTTAGTGGTTTGTGTCCATATGGGGAAATCGAAGAATAATTCTGTTCATAATAATCGGATGTGTGTTTGTCTGGAAATATCGAAAGGCAAAAAGTTTGGTTTTAGAAAGAATAAACATCGACATAAATATAAAAGAAACTGGCTTAATAATAATTACATGTCATAAATTATCTTGGTTGATTGACGAACTAAGATCTTGAGGTGATGAGAAAGTTAATAACAGAGTAGACGTTGTGTCTCTGTGTTAGAGATTCTATCAGCTTGAGGAGAAAGAGAAGTAGAAAGCTCACCTTCTATCTGCATACAAAGAACAATTCCCGGGCACGAACTAAGTGTCTGCAGACTCTGTCTCGTATCATTAATAGATTGATAGATCCTATCTTCCCAAAAAAGAGCTTCCTGGTAAGAATTTCAATTATATATTCAAAAATGGTAAAACCATTAGGCCCGTTCAAAAGCAACCTGGTGAACTGTTCTGATAGACATTTTGTTAAGAATTGGCGGTAAATACTGGAGAATCCACGAAAATAAACACTGAAGCAACAATTTGTGGGTTTTACAAAAGTTTTATCAAACACATTAATCTTGGACCAATCAACTTGTTTTGAGAAATGGAAAGTAAAAATCAGTTAAACAAATTTACTAAAAAAAAACTTTACTAGGTTTATTTTGGGTTCAAATACTAAGGCTGCAGGGTTTATAAAAACTGATGGTTCAGGACAATATTTTTAAACCAAACTTTTCTTACAACTGGTTCCATGTTGGACAAGGTTGAACTTCCATATTTTTCCACTTACTAATTTTGTTCCTTCATTTAGAATTTAACAAAAAGACAAAATGAATAAAATCAAAAAAACGATATTTCATGCATTATTATGACTCCGTCCTGGTGGCACGGCTTTATAAAAAGAATACACTAGACATTTACTTAAAAAAAAAATATATAAAATACTTATGGAAAAAATATTTTTGTTTTGGTGGTTAAAAATATTAAAGTCTGTAAAAATTTTTATCATAGTTTTTTTACTTAAAAAAATTAAAAAATATTTTCTAATTATGTTTAAAGGTCGGTTTTCTCCTCTTCTTTCCTTCTCTAAAATAAAAGGGATATTGTTTGTAAATTTTTCTTTACTTTATAAATGTTGTTATCATTTTGGCCTGTTGTTTGCCTTGCTACGTTATTTGTCTAGTTCTATATGAAAAAAAAAGTATTGAATGTGTACAAGAAAATGCAAGAAGATATTTTAGCATTTCTTAAGTGCAAGGCAATTGTAAAATTACTTAAACATGTCGTCTTTTAAATTAGTTTCAAATAATATCAAAATAATCTCGTTTCCCTACCATAATATTCCTCAAACATGCCCAGGGTGTAGATAAGTTCGCCTATCGTCCGGTTGACACTCCTTCCCGGTTATTTGAACAGGAGTAGAGGTTTATCCCTTTTTTCCTGTTTAAGATTGCCTTCAGAACTCATTCTAAAACCTGATCTCGCTATATATTTATGGGGTTTGACATAAAACACCGAAATTTTATTTACTTTTTTTTCCACAATAGGAGTACATAAGTTCGCTTATCGTTCGGTCTTTTGAACAGGAGTAGAGATTTATATTTTGTTTCCTGTTTAAGATTCGGTTTCCGCTTCCTTCTAATGTTTTATCATTGCATTTTACTCCCAGTAACCCCTTACGTCTTAGTAGCATTATTACCTTGATGATTTGAATTGATTAAAAAAAAGTGACATCATGTACACATGATATTTTATAGGAACCAAAATGATTTGAGTATAATTCCAACATTTACTCGAATTGATCTACGAGTTTATGTATAGTATAAGATAATATTTTAAATATTTATAAGTCTACCACATCCGGGCATAAAACTTTGTTGCCAAAGAGACAATCTGTAAAACTGTGTTTTAGATTGCTTATACTAGTCTAATTTGATTACAAAAATAAGTGTCTATTTGGTTGCTAAAATGTTTGCTGAATACATTGATTACACTTGATTACGTCATTAAAATTAGTGCTACTCTAAGCTACATTATGTTATGGTTGGGATTTTATATTTGATTATACTTCATACACCGTATTACATAAATTAGAATTTCATTTCTCATCAAAAAATAATCCTGCTACCATTGAAGATATAAATATTTGGTTTTTTATTCTAATAGTTAATGAACATTTCGCATTTTCTGGTTGCATATTGAAACGGACTCATTTGTTCACGGTGGTTGATAAGCAACTTAGCTGGTGGGTTGAGTGAAATTGCAACCTTGAAACATAAATATGTAAAGATATTTAACAGAACGTCCACTGGTTCTGAATGCGATGCAAGACCTTCGTGTAGGTTCCAGGCATACGTGGGACCAGGATTCATAAATAGTCCAAGTGTTTGTTGACTTTTTCCAGATGTACATGTGTAAATAAAGGCTTCTAACTCAGATATCCGGAATTATAACAATTGTTTTCACATATTTATTTTTATTTCCCATCTCTCTGTCTTCTCGTAACTACGGATAGACTGAATATTCTTGTCAGATGATTTACTGAGTGACCAAACATTCAAACTGAAATTCAGAACTTCTCATTATTTACTAAACTTGGCGTGTTGTCCCTTTACACTTAACTTATGTAGGCTTTGTAATTGTATCCAAGTTTCAATTGCTTCTTATTTGTTCCATCTGTTTTCATTCTTTATTTTGCTTAATCATAGAAAATAATAAAAATGTTCGTTCTTTTAGCAGTATTCTGCATATCATACAAATAAACAAACGCATCAAAAAGGGTAAAACACCACTCCAGTTTGTTAATATTAATTACTTTTTTAAAAAAATCATTTCACCCCGAGCAAGGTGATAATGCTACTAAGACGCAAGAAGTTACTGAGAGTGAAAGAACATGAGAAGACATTAGTGTAGAAAAAGGGAAATAAAAGAATAGGATTCAGGACGACAGACGACGTTGACGTTTCATTTAAGAGTTCGTGACAGGGGAGCAAGAAACCGAAAGAGTGTTCAACAGGCGAGAAAAGAAACTATTAGAAACTATTATAACTTAACTATTTCAACAGTAAAACAATGTGACCTAGTTGTCAACCTGAAAGTAAGCTTAAATACATGCGGCCGAAGTAACAATTTCCATGAAATATTTATAGAAAAGACACAGGGAAACCTCATCATTACCGTGGGAAAGTGACTGAAGTCGAGATACCAGATTAACATTACAGACCGTTTTGGGGATTTTGCCGAGAATCTTGGGATATATTGCAGAAGCACCAGACCAGATATGGCAGCAATATTCATTGCACGGACAAATGGTAGATTTATAAATGTACAAAATGGATTATCGCAATAAAAAGTGTCTGGCATGATACGGTGAATCAAACTTCCTAGCAGCATATCTATCAATTAATTGAATATAATCATTCTACTTCATGTATGTAGAAAATGTAAGAAGTTGCAATGAGTTACTGTCCTGGAGGTTAGCATCAGCCATACTGATGAAAGGCAAAATTAATTGTCTATGATGATTAAAATATAGCAGTTTCGTTTTGGGGGCGTTAACATTTAAATGCTATTTCTTGACACAGTTAACAACTGATTAATGGTTATTTCGGAGATCAGCTAACAACGTGAGTTATATATATATTTAAATATTATATAGAATTGTAATGTTTGTCAGAATTTTTTAGATGAGGAATTATCATTATATTCTGTGCTATTTGGACCAGCAAACTTATTTTGGTTGTTATCCACACAATGTATTTCCGGCCTATTTCAAGTGTCTGTATACATACCATGTAACCATTAAATTTTGAACCGAAATCTTTCTTCAATCCACTGAGTATATTGTTCTCATTCTGCTTTCTATGCTTAAGGGAGATAACTCGTATCAATTAATACTCCCCAGGCTTATTCAGCTTTTTGTCACTTGTCTGTTTCTTCCTCTGAACCAGAGTATGTAACTACTCAGAACTAATACAAGGAATTGAACTTAAAATTGCCAGGGGACCCGATATTTTAACCAAAGCTTTAAACTAGTAGGCTTGAATAAAAGATCCAACTCAAAATTCTAACTGAGCTATCGAGTACCAAGACAGATGCCTGAAGAAAGCCGGAAAGTACAACGGCCGTTGTGAGTATTACAAACGAGATGAGCAAGCTGATCCTAACAACAAAGCGTATAATAATAAAATTGTACGTTTATTATTAATTATAAATATTTATTCCCGTGTCAAAGAGCCATACAGGGAAGAAAAATGCGTTGCATTAATTTTCCCAGTGGAAAGAGTTTTTCTGTCTCGGTAATTAGCAATTCGAAATCGTGACACCTGAGAATGTCCCTGGCGAGAAATCATCAAACGTCATGTTGGCCTTCGACAAAATCTATAACCTTTTCGACTTGTTGCGATCAATCAAAGTGAAATTACTTGGTTTGAATAAAGACGTACGAGTTTCAAGTAAACGAGCCGGGTTAATTATTGTTATTGGTGAAAAAAACCACTCGAAACATCCAACAACGCCTTTTATTAAATATTGGGGAAATTTTTTCCACCCCCTTAATTTAGGTATTCTGAGTCATTCACTAATCTCAAAATCTCTCTCTCTCTCTCTCTCTCTCTCTCGTCCCATAGATTTCACCGTGAAGTATAGGGCTACAGCTCTCAACACGCTAGGTGTAACTGCTGTGGTTTCTGTACCAAGCAGGTTTTTAAGGGGTGGGGTTGCTAGCCCTAGACCCAACCAGTTTTGAATTTAGTGTTGGCCTTCTCCTAACCAAGGCTGAAGATCTTAGTCTGTCCTACTATTTAACCCATAGTTGGGGATAAGAGATTGATTCACACCTTTCCTGTGAGTGTTCCATTATTAGAAAAAAAATGCTAAATTATTAATTAATAGGCAATACTTTTATTTCAGCTACCCCGTTTGTTTGAAACCCAGGTGTGCCTATTTTAAAACAACACATGTTGTTTGTTTTCGTCGTGACTAATTCATTTAGCTACCTATTTACATATTTCAAACGGTCTTATTAACATTGACTTCGTTGGGACATGTCTGTTGTTGGCAACTTAAAAAGAAGTTCACCTCAGCTTAATCCTACTGTCTGATTGGGTTGGTAGAGAGAAGTATAACGTTAAAGTAAAAGTGATGAAAGAAAGAAAGAAAGAAAGAAAGAAAGAAATGTGAGAAGAAAAGCACGTGGAAAAAGAGAACACATGAAAATAAAGAAATAAACTTTTGTAGAAAGATCTATGCTTCTGTCTATGAATAACAAAGAAAGAGAAAAATGTAGGGTTGATATTGGGCGGAGTTTTCCTCGGCATGGGTTTGGCTTTTCTCATTATTATACACCTGTTAAAATATAATGCCAGTCTGGGCATGGGTACGACCTGTCTCCATGGTGACAAAGTGACGCGTGAACCTTGTCAGCCCGGATCTCTAATCAGTCGCCAAGAGTGTCCGTCTTGACTTTTTATGCATCTTCAGTCGCTGCAGTTGCACACATTCCATCTTAACGCCGTCTCCAAAAAGACATGGCTGAGGAAGCTAAACAGGTGACTCGATTATTTTTTGTTTTGGTCTTTAATTACTACTTCCTTTCGTCATCAATTGAACTTTTTGTGTTCGTTGTTTAAAACATCAAATTATAACAAAGATTTCGACATTTTTTTTAATCACGTCAACTGATAATTTTTTTAGCAGTTATGATATCAGTGATTTTAGCAATGAGCCTTATCATCGGATCACATAATAGGAACAAAACAGAGTTTTAAATCGTGCCAGTGTACATTTTAAAGACAACTTTTAAATACTTTGATAGAATATTTTAAAATATCAAAAAACAAAACAGACATTCTTACAGCTGTTTAAACTTTCAAAAGCATTAATCGCTTTTTTAGTATAATGAAGCTTCCAAGGTCTAAAAAACGTCACAAGTTTATAACAGTCATGTCACTAGTAAAAATGAACTTTTTAACAACATTACGTAATTTGTTAAACAGTTAACTTTTTTCAGTATTCAAATCGTCTGTATGATGCTAAAAAGGCATTAAGTGCATTTTTTATGATATAAGAAAAAGATATCTTAAAAGATAAAAAAAAATTCAAAATAAAAAGGCATACTATGTTTTTTTTTTAAAAAAAAAAATGGGGCTAACTTAAAAAAAAATATTGTCTATGCCATTCTTATAGAGATCAGTTGACACATTTCAAAAATAGTAAAACATGCAAAAAGGGCGTATAGCAACTTAAACCTTTTTTAGAATCACACCGTCAAAATGACATTATCCCCTAAGTTAGCAGATTTTCGGGAAACATGCTGAGGTCTCCCGTGATATTTCTTGGGCTTACTTAACAGTGTTCATCTCCTCTTCAAATAACACAGAACATGTCTCACTGGGTTACATAGTACTGGCAACAGTAAGTAATTCTTTTGTCAGATATTACGTAGTATAAAAAAAAGTTCTTCTGGAATCCATAGTAAAAAAAAAATAATTTAAGTTTCTATAGATTCCTTTCATTACACTATTTGTTTAATGTTTATAAAACTTAAATGTCACAGAATTGGCATGTCTCCCAGTAATTAACAACGCTATTTCTTTCCTTTAATTTTAAATTATTCTAATTTTGAATTATTGTACGGAAATTCAGGTTACACCTTGGTTCTGTTCAAGATTAATAACGTAAACCGTTGTTTTGTTACAAATTCAGTTAGGCGATCATGTATCTAGCGATACATGACTGACGAGGCAGAATTTTTCCCGCAGTAAGTTGCCATTTCTTTTCTGCCTTCCAAGGCTATAGAACCCGGTCTGTTCTGCTATTTACTTCTGGAAGAAGAAGATGCTTCATACCTTTCCCAAAGGTATTAGCACGTAAGTGAATGCAATAGTTTCGAGTGGAATTCGAACTCGGCTTTCCGATTCCTCAATCCAAGCCGCTATCCTTTACTGCACCGTGCCTCGTTTGTTACAAATTACCTGGTATTAGATATCATGTTACAACACATTACTTTTGTCGTTTCATTAAAAACAGATTCCTTTCATCTACACTATTCTTATTTTTACACTTGATAAATCGTACGCTTGAATTCCTAAGTATCTGAAACGATATCAAGGAAGTTTACATATTAGAAAGAATCAATATTAACTCGTCGGGGAAAAATAATCAGTTTTAACAAAATTCAAGTTTCAAATAGTCTGAAAACTCAGCTTGAGAAATGATGTAACGTCCCAAATTGCTTAATTCATCTTTGATGTACTCATTTGAAGATATTTCATTAACATCCAATCCACACACCTTATAGTTATTTTCCAAGCGTAGCTTAGATGTGGCACAAGACCGAAAGTATGCATCACTTAGTGAGGATCGAACTCACTACTGAGTGTATATTGTTCTATATAGACAAACTATATATATATATATATATAGGTGTCGGTTTCGGTATCCGTCCGTCTCGGGAGACGATGAAGTAGCGCTTTTTTTTTTTTTTTTTCAAAAAAAAATTCTAGGCGATGGATTTTAAATTCGTTTCTAGTGGCTGTAGTCACTATTGAGCGTCAGTCTCAGAATTGGGCAGATGAAACTGGATGAAAAACGGAGGCTGTCCGAACTTTTCTCCTGGCTCTCTTTACTGCCTGCTGAAATTCCTCGCAGCTTTTTAATCGTGACCCCGTCACTGACTATGGTTCTGAAAGCTGACGATTAAAATCGATGCCTCCCCAGGTGTTGGGGTCGATGTCAGCCAGCTTCACGTCTCGTTTCCATTGATTCAGTTTTGTTTTATGCTTTAAATTAAACACTTTGTAAAATCTGTTATGACGAATGCAAAGCATTGACAGAATTGTTATCCCCACTATAAAAAAAAAACACCATTGAATTAGTAGAATTGTTTCTGATATTCATCGTCCCATCGATATTTTTTAATACATTATAACTAACACGTCCCTTCAAATTACGACACAACTTTACTTGATTATGGTAATCAAAGAAAGTTGATATGAAAAAAAACAAAAAAACACTAAATCCTAAAGATTATTATTGAGTAAGAGCGCAGCACACCAACAAAGCAGGGATTTTTTTTCTTCTGATGATGGCCAAGTTGGCCGAAACTAGTCGAGGAACTTAATTAAAATAATAAAACAAAATATTAATATACAACCTATTGTGTCTGAAAATTTTAATTTTTTCTTATTTTTTATTGTTCCTGTTAATATATATATATATATATATATATATATATATATATATATATATATATATATATATATAGCACACCTTAAGACTATATTTCTTTTTATATATATATATATACCCGAACGAGTGAACAGTTGGATTCCTGAAGGGTCTGTCTACTAAACTTTATAGTCGGGATGCTGAAGGTAAAACCAAAAGGTTGAATGTAATGCCAATCGTTATTTATTGTCCCCCGATTGCTCTTTTCTCATTCTCCTCATTAATAATGTTTCTGTTCCTAATTCCTCCACACTTCTGTAAACCCTTGAGAGCTAGTGACTATACTGCATTGCTTGGGGTGATACTCATTAAAACAAAAAAAAAGATGTGTATACATAAATTACTTTTAATTGGAGCATCGTGTTATTTGAGCAAAATCCTGGAAAACCCAAACTGAAGTATATTTGTAATGATTTCCATTAAAACAACCTACTGTATTGGGCCAAAGAGAACTAAACAAAGTGGCTTTTTTGGAGGGTGTCCGTCACCACTGACTCACACACCGCTTAGTTAATTTCAGTCAGGCAGTATTTACTGCTTGCCTTTTCTGAGTAATCTTTTAGAGTACAGGAACAATTATGCGTGCCATTTAGTGCATACAAAATGCCAAACCCCTCATAATATACTGTCACTAACCAGGAAATACTTATGCAAATGGATTATGACGTCATTCAATGACGTTATAACGACGGTAATGAAGATGACCCGTTATCTCAGCGAGACACCTACGTTGTTTATGTTTATAATGAGTAACTAAAATGACTACGGGAGGTTACGGTTAATAAATTCTACTAATATCAATGTTAATGGTAATATTAGCCGTTTCCTTATAAGGAAACTTTCGACATTCGTTAACCTAACAGACATTGTTACTGTCTGTTGAAATTTGTAAAATCTTTGTCGCAAAACAGTTTTTCAAGAAAATAGGTTTCTCAAATCCACTGTTATCACTCTTTCCAGCATTGATGGTGGGTTTATTTCCCATTTTGATTATATCATTATTCCCTCTTCGAGTTTCCTGTGATAGCCATTTTAATTGTTGCTGCTGTTGAAAGTCCTTAAGTGATGTAGTTTACGTTATCTGGTACAGTTCTTTGTTTTTGATTCTGTATTGTTAGTTCACAAAGTTCTTTTATCGCGTTTTCATTTTATTGGTGAGGGAAATATATATAGGTATCCGTTTATCTCACGAGATAAAGGCCTGTTTGGCCAAAATCCAGTCCTTTGTTTGGTGACACCTGGACGATGGTATATACAGGCCGTACGCTGCCCAGACCACATCCCCACCACGTCCCATCGCCGGCTCGGCCATATCGACAAGATCCAAAAGAATACAGGGCATTACATTTGGGGAAGGCTTGGCTGCAGAAGTTGCCAGAAGGTTGTCAGTGTTGATAGCCAACCACCTTCGGAGCTATACTGCGGATTTTCTGTCTGGATTTACTTCTATAGCCTTTTCCCTGTTTGAATATGACTGCAGGGTAACGGAAGTTTAAAATCAGGGTTTTCCTTTCCATAGATGGACTGTCTTCCCGGGATGACGAGCTCCATCTACCCAAAGCAGCCAGTAGTCCGTCTTTGCCCCCTTTCTCTGGCTTGGTGCTGAACTTAGTTGTCAGAGGGTACTTGAGATGTGTGCCAGGGGAGCATTTTATAGACACTTTGAGCTTGTCCTCAATACTATCCCAGGCTATGACAACCTTTGGGACATATTCGTATATAATGTATGTATATAAACATTACATACATTATGCGTTTTAGAAACTCCCAAAAATTAACGGTTTTATATATGTATGTATTTTAGGAAAATCTATGACAAAGAGGAAAAATGTGTTACATATGTGTTTGGTTATATATCGATTTTATTTACTTTATTTTTGTTTATGTTTTTGGGTATATATTTCCAATCTTCAACAGGCATAAAATAGGAGAAAAGGAGATTAATTATCATTGCTCAAAATTAACGCCAGAATCCATTTTTACATGCTCATGGAAACAAAACTATGATATAATTCAATATTTTGTTTATATTTTGCCAAAAAATCTGGTTTACTTGAAATTTTTGCAGACACCAGGAGCACTGATAATCTGGACTTTCTTAGTTCAATTTTGATAAATGATAAAAATGGTGCTTTGTGATGATGGCGATAAAAAAAAAGCAAGTTTACCAGTCTTTCTCCCACTTTTTATTTTACGCTTTCTATCTTAAGGGTTGCAAATTTTACTAATAAAATCTAACATTTAGAATAAAGTCTCTTTTCACAGATTTCAAATAAAACTTCTTTGAGAGTTTGAAGCAATTAGCACTGTCATTACAGTGGATGTACATATGTACATATGTCTACGAAATTATCATTGCCTACTGTCAAGAAACTGTGAAATGTTGGTTCCTAGCGTTTGTGCTATAAACTAGCCTCTATTGCTATTTACAAACCAACGTAGACAGAATACGACCTGATTTGTGATGTATTTTTATTATATTGTGTGTCGGGCGTGCTTATCTTAGTCTGTACTACATAGTATCAGATCGAAACCAAAATGGCGACATCCATGAAAAATCGCCTTTCAGCGTCTTCGTTTACTTCCATTAAATAGTAATGTCCTATTTCCCCCCAAATGGCCAGTACAGCCAAGCAAAAATGCTATAATAATGCAGCAGTGAAAATGATAACCTCATCTTCAGATCCACCAAGTGTTATTCTTCTGTTTTAATTTTGCACTGAACGTGCCAATAACTCAAATTATTTAAAATGATCGAGTGCGCTAAATCCCTTTCTAACACTTTAAAAATAGACTATAGCAAGTAATTAATTTCTATAACCATTGAGCCAGTAACTGGATAATTCTTGATAAAATCCAAAAAAGAATTTGCAATGTTATTGGTGCTGACCTGGCATATCGATTTCAGTCACTTTCCCACTGCAGTAATGTAGCGTCCCTTTATCTTTTCTATAAATATTTTCATGGTAATTTTTCTAATGTACTTTCCTCTATGCTACTTAGACTTTATGAATTTAAGCGCAATACTAGACTGGCGGCTAGGTCTCTTCATTTTACAATTGAATGGCTAGATGTAACCATAAGTTTCTATGCCAAAAGTTTTTTCTATCGCACTTCTCGCTTGTGGAACTCTCTTCCGACTTCTTCTTACCCAGTCAACTTTGATCTTCAAAAATGTAAATGCAATGTAAATCGTTATCGTCTGTATTCTTATATTGTTATCTCTTCTTAATTGTGATTTTTTCATTATTCATTCGTGTTTCCCTTGCATTTTTAGTATATTTGCGTTTACTGTTTGAGGTAAAATGATTAAAAAAAAAAAAACAACTAAGGACTGGCTAATTATTTCCATATCCTAAGGATAATATGAATTTGAAGAGCATAAAAATGTCTGCTGCTGTTTCTCATAATTTTAAATCTTTATATTCTCTTGACTTATCACAAATCTAACGTAAGATATATCAGTATGTAATCCAGTTCACGAACCATTGATCTACCCCCAATAAATTCGATTTTTTTAATCGGTTATGAGAATGGACTGTATTTAAACATCAAGTGACACTTTGAACTTTTCCTTGAGTCTTTAATTTCAATAAGCGAAGAACCAATAATTTAACACTTTGTCTGTCTTGGACATCTAACATACACTTTCTTGTTTCAGGGCACTTTTCTAATTACTCCTGATGTGAAGGCGGGGAGTTTGTTTTGTTTTGGGTTTTTTTTCTTTTTCTTTTGTTTTGTTTTTCGTTTTTTTTTTTTTTTGTTGTTGTTTTCTTTTTCTGTTTTGTTTTTCTTTGGTGGGGATTGCTTTTTTTTGTTTTGTTTGTTTGAATTTTTGCCATTCTTCCCCCATGGTTACGCTTTCAAGATCCTAAAATAATAAGTCGTCAGTCTTTACAACACAAGACGCTGGAAACTAGACGATTTTTTGTTTCTACACACACCCGCACACACATGAGTATGTGATATTTTGGTAAATGTAGGATTGGGAAAACAGGGATGTGTTCTTCTAGTGAATGAGTAAATTGTAACGAATGAATGTGTCGCTAATCAGATTAGCTAGGTTTAGGATAGTTAATGACGACCAACTTCCCCTTCGGCCTTGTGCCAAAATAGTACGTAAAAATTCAATAAATACACACGCACATATGCGTGTGAGACTGCATTAAATCCGACCTTGTGTGACATTTGCACACGAAGGGAGACGAATAAAAATCCTGCCACTCTTCCAAATTTTTACGAATGTGCTAAACCGGATGCTATCAATTGATTCGACTAATGAGTTTGTTTTTTGGATAATTTTTTTTGTTTCTTTGTTTTGTAATTATTTCAAGGTGAAGGTTAATCCAGATGATAAACGGTTTTGTTTTCGCGTAGACTCGTCGCACATGTGACACAGTGACACAAATACCAAAATATAAAGTATAGATAAGATAATAGATAGATCCCAATCTTTGCTTGCATATAAGTAAATTGCTCTTAAGTACGACATGTTACCAAAGCGTTCCGTTAATCTGATCACGAAAATTAACCTGATACACTTTCGATGGTCTAGGCATGTCTTCAACGAACAAAGGACAATGTTCACAAAGGGTAGCTACAAAAGACCTTATTACATTAGTTTTTGCGTACTCGTGTAGCATTTCGTATACTTATTTTCAAAGATACTTATAGTAATAATGTACTTTTAAACACGCACACACACATACATATATATATATATATGTGTGTGTGTGTGTGTGTGTGTGCATATATATATTATTAATACAAATATAAAGAGTTTTCCTGGACGAATCTTTGTGTAATTGTTCGATCCACTCGTCAGGAGGTATCGGCAAATGTCAGTCAATTTTTCTTGTTTTCGTTAAATAATAATTTATGCGCTTTTTATTGGTATTAGATTGATTTTTCTTCATTTTTTTCTTCTTTGTGTGTGTCTGTGTGTGTACGCATCTACGTGTGCGTATATGTATAGGATGGCGTGGTTATTGCTTCTTTTCATAATATTCTTGTCTCCTTATACTCTCGCATTATTCCTTTTCTTTAGCTTTCGGATTTGAGTGTCAAAAGATGATGTAACAAAGTTATATCCAGTGCCAGAGACGACTTATATTTAGGTTAAGTTTCCAGAATATTCTGGGGTTTATCGACCACGAGTGGTTACAACGTTCCCTTTCCGACCATGAGACCAGAGTTAAAATCTTATCATGGTAGATTTGTCAGGAAATTCACTTCTTGATGTTATCGGTCTGTAGAGGCGATCCCAATGAATGTCACGAGTTAACCCAACCTTTATATGTGAAATTGGGTAGATGGAACTATTTGGGAGCTGTCGATGGTTGAGCTAGCACGAAATCATAAGTCATCATGACCGAGTGTTTAAGAGTGCTGGCCTTTTTCAGACTGTTGATCAGGACAGATAATGCGCTCTCTCCCAGAAACTGTAACTAAGGTCCACTCAGCATAGTTGTATAAATCACATTCACACTCTGTGGATCTTGATCAAATACAAATGTCTCTGAACAGGCGTCTGCAATAGGGATTGGTTAGCCGCCATAACATACAGGCATACTCGGATATGAGTGGTCAGCCATTACTCAGAGTTAAGATTGGAGATCGGGGTTCCTGAGTGCTGTTTGATTTGTTCGTATTACTGCTCTATCTTAGCTTAATTTCTAGAGACATTGAGCACTATAGGTTTTTGTTTGGGTAGGTGTTTGTCTTTTTTATTTTTTAGTTTTCTTTTCGTTTTTCTTTTTCATTTGTCAGCATGTCTCTTTTTCCCTTGGCAGGGTTAGTGTTGAATTATATTAATTTTTCATATCATATATATATATATATATATATATATATATATATATATATATATATATATAATTATAGATTAACTAGACTCAGTTTGAAAAACCCTCGAATTTTTGATTTGCTAATAATCAAATCAATCTCGAGGGAAAAAAAAGGTTTTAAAAAAAGAAAGAGCTACAAACATGAACTTCTGTCGACAAAAAATCGCACAGATGCAGGTCTGAAACCCAAAAAAAACCGATACGAGTAAACAACTAACTAACAAAAGCGTTCAATACAACCTGTTTTAAGACTAGATACACCTTAGTGAGCCAGACAAACCTACCTAGGTAGGTTTGTCTGGCTCACAGGTATCTATATATATATATATATATATATATATATATATATAGATATTCGTCACTGAATATACACGTATAGAGTAGCCAGCTTATCTCTAGGTTTCTTCAATGCCAACAAAGACAATATTTGGCTTCTACTGCAACTATTCTGAGTGAAGAGAGCGCATAATTTGGCGTGATCAACAACTGAACAAGACCAGGACGCTCAAACAATACATAGCACAACCATTAACAGTTCCGTTTACCCAATTTCACTCACCAGGTATTTACCAAGATGTCGCAGGCTGGGATCGTTATTATCAAGAAGTTAAAAAATAAATTTCACCATGGGGTTGACAAATTCGAACCCGAGAATTATGGTTGGAACGCTAACGCCCTATCTACACGGAAACGCGCCATTTTTAAACAAACATCCTCTAAATGATAATTCTAATAAATGGCAAGCATAAAAGATTAAAACAATCATGAATGACGTGATTTTTAAACAAATTTATATTTAATCAATGATCGGGAAATTTAATTTTGTTATTTCAATTTTTGGTTTATTAAAAATACTAAAATTAAAATTGATCATATTACTATATATTATTTGAAACAAAAAAAACAAAAAACTTTCGAAATATACAGAAAGATAAATTGGATTTTAACTCAGTTTTTATATTATGTATTTTTTATTTATCTACTTTGCATGTCATTTATTTACCGCTTTATTTACGTGTTTCTTTTTTGCAGACTGACATACCGCTCGTTACGCCATCGCCACCAGATGAAGTTCAGCCGGAACCAGAACCTGCAGTCACTTCTCCGCCGGGTAGGGGCGATCAAACTAACGTCATCACTTTTCTTATAACTGTTTTTATTCTTTTTTTTTATAACCACAGTCAACATACTGAAGAGGGGTAGATTAAAAAGCTCAAATATTTCAACTAAAAACTATATTCGAACACCTTTTTTCACTTTAAAAACAGGGCCACAATGTAGAGAGTCTAATTTATTTAATGTTTTTAAATCATATCTATGCTTTGAAAAGGTGGCCTTAACTATGTTGAAAGAACAGTGTTGAGTTTGTAACCTACTAAAAGTAGTTGGTTCTGTAAGCTATCTTATAAACAGGCCCGCCGTGAGAGTGTTTTGGTGGTGCCGTAAGTAAAAATTTGCACGTTAAAATTAGTCCATAACATTTTCCCGTGAGGGAGATGGGGGGGGGGTCAAATGATTGGAAGGCAGCCTCTTCCTGGCGGCGAGCCTAGGTACAAATATGTTCTGGCTCTACGTCATACCTATCAAGATGAACTCACATACGTACAACGATGGACACGTGCAGCAAATAAGCACAGCTGACTCGCGTAATATGTCACAATTTCACTGCATGAAATTAACCTAAGTCGAGAATGATCGCCCATAACAAAATAATATAATTATGAAGAATCTGGCCTCTTAATATGCACGGTACTATATAGTGAGATTGGTTTAGTCACCTTATTTTTTTTTTTTTTTTTAAATAAATAGATTTGTCTTCTTGGTTTCAATCTATTAATGGTATTAAGCGGAGCTGTATCATTTTTCTAAATCATTATTGCCACTAATTTTCAAGATAAATCATAAAACTGCATATTCCTTTTCTTCCGAAACATTAGTTTCTAAGTCTTATATGCAGAAAAAGTCTATCAGTCTCATTCCAGAAAATAAGTAAAAAAGAAAAAAAACAAACAAAAAAAAAAAAGCATCTATTTAAAATCAAAACAAAAATATGTTTACAGCAAAATAATAGTTTTTCTTTTTAATTCATTTTATTAAAGGATCAGGAAAATATAGAATCAAGAATTTTGAAAACTTAACATTTGACTTACGCCCCCGCCGCTTACTTTTAACTTCTGGTTGATCTCCTCCAATTCCAACATACTGACTTATTGCGGAACCCTGCCTACTCAAGGTGTAGTTTTCCATTTATCTTGAATATAAATATTCTGATTTAATACAAAAATGGATACTGGTAAAACTTAAAACAAGATTTTTATAACAATAATTATCGTAATGATGCATTCATTCATTAACTGATTTTTTTTTTTTTTTTTTTTTTTTGCATAGGTTTTCTTCCCCTTTGTTTAACTACTTTAATATTTGTAGATGAAAACAAAAAAATGATCTTAAATTATTTAGTTTGTTGTGGAAGTGAAATAATGATCATTTTACGACTCCATTTTATTATTTGTCCCGCAAACAAAATTTTCAGTCTCATGCGAGCCCGAATAAAAAGGAAAAGACACGAGACATGGGATTGAAACAAACAACAATTAATTAACGCATTAAGAAAAAAAAAACGAAAGAAGTAACTATCTTTAAATGCATAATTAGTTATAGATAGTTCAACAATATTTGTTTTTGTTGTCTCTCAAGTACATACATGCCATGTTTTACAAGAGAGAAGAAAGAGATACATAGTCGCTCTGAAATGAAAACAGTGGCTAAGCCTTTCAAAAATCGCGCCGTCTGTAATTATCGTTAGGGGCGGTAATCCAATAGGTTTTGTACTGCTGACAGCTGCACTGTTTGGATATTTAAGGATAGAACAATTAAAATATATATATATATACTTGCTTTCACGTAGTATTTAGAAAACTGGTCGCACATGACCACTACGACGAGTTCGCTGTTTCTCACAAAACAGTAATGCTGTGAAACGGCACATAAATTAAACTATGAAAATGACAATCACTGAATTACTGAGAGTAAAAAATAAAAAGTTTTAAAAAAATACATTCGACAAATAATAATTGTCGTAGCACGTGATCAGACAGCTTTTCTCGCAATTGCCACTGGGTGTTCTATCAGCTTAGCCTAATGCTCGACTTTAATACACGTTAAATTTTCAAGTATATATGGAACATTTACATGCGTTTTCCGATGTTGACCAAATTATAAAAGTTTCTGACCTAATCCTCTTTGGTAGTTTAGTAGTGTAGCTGCCAGTGCCATAATTCTTCAAGAGTTCGCTGCTACAATATAAACTATATCTAAAGTAGAAAGGTCTTTCTTTTGATTTTTAATACGATTCACTTTCTTTAAACTCAGTAGTTTCTAAATCCTGGCTTTAATGCTTTTAATCACCTTTATTACATTGAATGTCAGTTGGTTATAAAAATAAACCCGAACCTATCAGAGGATCAATCATATATATATATATATATATATATATATATATATTTCACTTATGTGATGCTTTGCTAAAATGCTTAGGCAATATGAAAAACGAGCGCACATTAAGTTTGTTAAATTTGTCGTATACATGCAGAAGAAATCTACTTCGAAGGAAACTATAGAAACTAGCGTTTAGAGCGTAAGCAATTTTATTTTTCATGATAAAATTCTTCGAAATTTTGTGCAGCACATCGTAAGTGTAATAATGTAAAATGATTTATTGGAAGAGGAGGAAAAGAAAGAACCTCAAATCTCTTATCCCAATTATCATGAATGGCGCAAAAAACAAAAAAACAAGACTCTTACTCTGGTGCGAAATTTGAAAGAAATTTACGTTTATTATATGACATGAAAAATAATTACAGAGTACAAAATTTACAAAACAAACTTGCACAAA
Source organism: Acanthosepion pharaonis (assembly GCA_903632075.3). NCBI lineage: Eukaryota > Metazoa > Mollusca > Cephalopoda > Sepiida > Sepiidae > Acanthosepion > Acanthosepion pharaonis. Next base: position 19,970 of record CAHIKZ030003486.1, read on the forward strand.
ATTTTCCTTTGTGTGCAAAACACTTCGGCAAGTTAACAAGTTCTACTTACAATTCTGTTGGGCTCATAAAAACAATTATGTTAACATCAACAAAATGTTCACTTAATTTAAAATCCATTCGACCGTCGAAATGAGTTGAGAAGGTTTACAGCCGTTGCTGGGTTTCTTGTTTGTTTTGACAATAGTTCACTTTTACAAACTGAGACGAGATAAAGCTTGTATTTCATTAAAAAAAAATAAAAAGGTTAAAAATCAAGGTTTTTTTCTTTACAAACTTTGTTTAGGCGGGTTTCGAGACCATCAGATTTTGAGAACATCCTTTTTTTTTACAAATTTTTGAAAAACATTCTTTTTTTTATACATGTATCTTTTTTATCAACGGTCAGGCTTCATTTTGGCGGTATTTTTACATCAATTTGAGCCTCACATAAACAAAGATTTACAAATTAAATTTTAATCAAGCCAATTTTTACTAACCGTCTCGCTTCATTATAGCATTTTTTTTATTTAAAGAGTACGTGTTATTAATTTTCTTCTTTCAATAAATGTTTTTAAGCACTCCCCCTTAAATGAAAGTGTAATAAATAAACGTCGTCTATTGTATTATTTTTTATTTAACCTTTATTTATATATAATTTTACATTTCTTTTTTATTACGTAAAATTTTAGAAATGACAAGGATTTCTGTAAAAAAAAATTACGTAGACCAGTAAATTATTGGAGGATAACGATTTTGTAAATAAACTACGAACACGTAACAGTTTTTAAACACGTAATTTGCTTAAAAACGCATTTTAAATAATTTATTTTCTTTGAAGTTAAGTGTTGGTTTTATTCTAAAAATAATAGTCTAAAGTTATTCCGTAAGAAAATAATTTTAAATAAAGATTTTAGCAATTTTTTTAGTAAAAAGTAAAAAGAAATTCGTTCCGCCCAGTTCGATTAGCTAATTTGATGGATGCTGACAAAAAGAAATTAAAATGCTTTAAAAATCTCCTTAAAATCCACTATCTGTCCCAGATATTTGTTTCAAAGAAAAATAGTAAATTTATTGATTAATGAACTAGATTTTATTAAAAAAAAAAAAAAAAAAAACATTACTTTTTACTTAAATACGGCGAAAATATATTTTCCCCAGAGGGTTCTGTGCTGACGGTTTCTTTCATCGTACTTCTCTATTGTGGGACTCTCTCTTCCGGCTATCTTTAATCTTCAAGGGTTTGAGTGCGGTGTCAATCAATGTCTGCTGTCTTCCCGATTTCTCTTCTATTGTTCCTGCTCCTTCATAATGTTTCTATTTTCTAGTTCTTTCAAACCCAATAGCCCCTTGTGTCTTGCTGGCTTTACTGCCCTCCTTGGGTAAATTCGATTATAAAGAAAAAAAAGATTTCCTCTCTTGCCAACATATTCAAAGGTTAAATAGCAGTTTCTTATACTTCCACCTTACTTTCAAAAATATGCCCCATAAATGAAAGACCAAACATACCATAATCACGAAACTTGTTTTCTTTGAAGAAAAAGAAATCTTACGAATGTTTAAACTTTATGAAACTTTGAATATACAATTTTGAATTTCTTACACTAATAAAAAAATAAATAAGGAGAAAATATTTTAAAATAGTCAAGTGATACTTTACTTATTTTTGCCAGTTTTTATTAACTATTGATATCAAAATAATTCTTTGCATCTTTTTAATTATGTTCTTCCGAAAATGTATTAAAAACAAAATAAACTAGGAAAATAGACAAAAAAAAGTTACTGAATAGAGGTTAATTAATATTTATTTTTTTATTCTTTTTCGCTACTAATCTCATAAAACCTTTGTAGCACCTCCAAACATCACACACACTTTAAAACCGTAATCTTAGATTTAAAATAAAATTGCCAAAAAATCAGGAAATCAATTGATTTTAATGAAAATGTAATTATTCATTAAGGAATTATTTTTATTGAAAAGGTTGTACTATTAAAAGACTTTGTGGAAATATTTTCAGTTCAGCAAGGATCCCTTAACTTATTTCATGGTCTCCGCGTGATTTCTTGATTTTTTACTGTATTTCTAACATTATAATGTAAGGCAAAATCTTTATTAAGCAAACAAAAATATTATCAACATGAAAAGATTAGTCAAATTTTTAATGTCACAGGACATAATTCAGAATTTGATTTTTTATCTTCACTTTTGATCTTCCGTAGAATAAATCAAACACTTGTAAAATAAAAACAAAATGCAATGATTTTTAAAAATGTTCACTTTAGATTTTTCTAAAAAAACACAACTTTATTTTATACCAAAACGTAGATCTGAAAGAGTTTTAAAATCGTTCTCTAAAATATACATGCCAATTTTTCACAAACAAATATACATCACTTTTATTTATTTATTTATTTCAGTATATTTTATAGAAATTAGATATCTTGCTACTCTGCACAAAAATAATATACATTTTTTCTTATTTTCATTGATCTTTTATATATATATAGATATATATATATATGTATATATGGAAATTATATATATATATGTATATATATAGATAGATATATATATATATATGTATATATATATAGATATATATATATATATATATATGTATATATATATAGATAGATATATATATGTATGTATATATATATGAATGAATATATATATATGTGTGTATATATATATATATATATATATAGATAGATAGATGAATAGATAGATATATATGTGTATATATATATATATAGATATAGATGAATGTGAATAGATAGATAGATAGATGAATGTATATAGAGGAGAGAGAGAGAGGAGAGAGATGAGATTTGTTTTCTCTTTTCCTGTTTTTTCAGATTCTATCATTTTTTCATTCTGTCCAGTTGTCTCTGTCTGTCTTAGATGAACAAACACGAGTTACTATTTGTCCATCTGTATTTAGATTCGTGCTATAAATATTCATTTGTTAAAGACCTTCCGATTTATCACAGTTTAATAGATTATATATATTTTTCTCCCGGAATAGACATATATATAAACAATTATTATCTAAAACAGGCATTTGCAAATATATCTCGGGCTGAATGAATGAATGAATAATGAATGAATGGATAGATAGATAGATGAATGGATAGATAGATAGAATAAAATTATTTTCTTCATAAAAATGTCTATGTACTTATAAATATATATATCAAACAAACACAGAGAAAATTCATAAACATACCTTATCAACCGGAATCGTGTATCATATCAAATTCAATTGCTGCCTAAATATACAGCTATGCTACTATATCACCCAGTATTTTTTTTCCTTTTTTATATGCATATATATATATATATATGTCCCTCGTTTTAAATATATATGTATATATACATACACATATATATATATATATATATATATATATTATATATGTATATATGTTTTATTTTATAAATATTTTATATATTCGTTTTGATGCTCTTTCATCTTGTATATATTTACTGCTCATATAGTTTAATTCATCGCCTGTTTAGTCTCATTACGATGATACAAGCAAGCCGTTCATTCATTAGTTGAAATTGTTGGACATGATGCATAGTCGTCCATCTTAAATTTAATTATATTGTTCTCAACTCCATATTGCATGCTCAGCGAAAGATAAGAAAATAAAACCGGTAAAAATCAGTCTTATTAAATTGTATACATATATTCATGTATTTTTATGTATGTATGTATGTATGTGCACATATATATAACTATGTATTTCTCTTATGTATGCATGGGACATGTATGTATGTATACATATATATAGATATATTTCAAGAATCCAAGTTAATTTGCTGTAGATATTAAAACTTTTTATCAAGATTTGGGATAAATATAAATAAGCGACAAAATCAAAAGATAAAAGTTATAATTTTTGAAGCAGATAAAGAGACCGATCACAGAAAGATCGAAATCAAAAATCGGAATATAATTTGCCTGGATAATTTTCCAATATATATTTTATTTTCAGTATATATTTATATAAATTATGTACATATTAAAAATGTCTGCATTTGCAATACTTTATGGGAACAAAAGAAATATACAATGAAACTATTGCCTTTATATTCGGAGATGTGGCACTGTAGAGACCTTCAATTTCTGCCACCAATTTATTCCGGGTGGATAATGCCCATTTTGATTGTCGTATAATTTGCATTATATTCAGAATCAATGAGCGCTTTACAAAACACTTTGAAAGCGTAATTATATTTTTTATGAATACAAATTACATCCATCTTGTGTGATATTTTGGAGCTCTGTGGTACATCGGAAGGCAGACATTCATAGAGAGAGAGAGAGGGAGGGAGGCCTAGTGATCCCTTTGCCGTGGCTATCGTGCGATCAGTTCTTCCGTGGTTGATAGATAACCTGTTCCTGCTTTACGACGAAAGGCGAGAGGAAAGAAATATTTACCATTTTTACTGCTTTTTGTATCGTTAACTCATTGTTGTGTGGGGGAAGTGCTGTCTTCGATTTAATTCTGAATAATTGATTTTTTTTTTATGATCGTGTCTGATCTCATTGACGAAATTCACTGATTGACCTCCTTTAATAATGGTGGTGATAATGTTAATGAAGCGTTAAGATGATTATAGGTGATGCTTTTTGGGGATTTAATTTTTTAATATTTTTGTGCTTTTTTTCTACTTCACATCTTAACATAAACACCTAACAATAACAATTTTCTATTCTCTGCTTATAGAGGCTGCAGAAAGGCGTGCAGAAAAGTAGTTTTGGATTGAAAGGTCGAGATTCATTGGTTAACTCATGTTCAATAATCTATGAAATAGATGTTCGAGAGAATGTTGCTAAACGACATCATTAACTAAATCCTCTTGGCTGCTTTTTTTTTCCATAATGCTAGTGTTTAATTTTGCGTATGTTTAAATTGGTTACACCATATACACGTATACGATCGTAAACATTTTCATTTTGACCAATAGATTTAAATTTTCTAAATTATGTTTTATATATTTATATATATATATGTGTGTGTGTGTGAAGTATAGGTTTAATCTACTCATAAGCAAATTTCCCATGGTTTGCACTTATTCCATTGGAATCGTAATTTCAAGAAAAATAACATCATATACCAATATAAAATTAGAAAAACAACCCGAAATAAAACCTGTTCGCTCACACTTAATATTATTCGACCTATTCATATATATATATATATATATATATATATATATATATATATATATATAAGACGAGTAGGTGGTTTGTTTTCATTTCTTGTTTGTTTGTTTTTATAGGCTCTCTCTCTACTGCGTATTTAGATTTTATTTACAGCACGGCCATCGCTGTTCTATATTACCTGCCTTTAGTTTATTTGCATTTTCCTATATATATATATATATAAATATATATTTATATATATATATTTCTTTTCAATGATCGATTGTTAATCCAAATAAATTTTTACTCATCGAATTTTTTCTGATTCCTACCTGTAAAATTTTTAAACAAGATAAAAAAAATATAGGTTAAACAATTGTTAAAAATTATCTCCATATTTTAAACGAATAAGCAAGGTCATTTGACAGAAATATATTCTTATCAGAATATATATATATATATATATATATATATGTGTGTGTGTCAAGATCCTTGTATTTTGATATATTTTTGAAGATCATTAAAAAGACGAAAAATGCAGGAAAGGAAGAGAGAGTTTAAAACATATTCTGTTTTTGTGGTCTTTGATCACGATGATGTTTGGGCGATTGCTTTTGTTTGTTCTGGTCTGTGTTTATTGTTTATTTTAAAGTTCCATACAATTATTACAGATCTTATGAGAGTGTAGCTTGGATCAGATGGTCAGGAAATTTTCTTGCAGTTTTCAACCTTAAAATTTCCATATTTTCCAGTGCATGAAGGACCATCATGTTTTTATAACTACTGGTTGATATACTGAGAAATTTGATACATCATGGTCAATTGTTTTGGATGACCCTCCGAATGCTTGTGTTGGTGTTATCAGAATTTTTATAGACCAGCTTGATAATCTTAGCAACTATTGATCTGAAAGAATCCTGTTATTTACCCATACGCTGAAGGGATAACAAGAGGATTGATGAATAGATGGTTTTTACTTGCTTTATAGGTATCACAAAAATCAAATGAAGAGATTTTCCATTGATTTTGCGTTTTAAAATATATATATTATTTTATGTATCCTATTGCAAAAAGTGTTTAATAGTTTATCCGGATTCGTGTAAAATTGAAATTCTATCACTGAATTTGTTAGTATCCCCTTTATTATTGCATATAAAGTTTCTTATATCTTTGGTATGTTAATTTGATAAACTGTCATCGTGCAATGTTGACTTCTATGTATATTTGAAGACCAATTGTTACAAATTTACTATGATTTCGATTTTTAACAACACTCTTATGGTATCATGAGATTGACACAGGCTTTAAATGATCCATGAGAAAATTACTGTTTTCCTTCCAAACTTAGAAAAATTATTATAAATGCATATATATATATATATTATATATTATATATATATATATTTTATATATATATATTTTGTTGGATTAATTTATGTATATGTGTGAAATGTGATTGATAAATTAAAAAATATTTTAAAAGACGGAAAACAAAAAGGCGTTACAAATTAAAAAGCAACAAAATATCAGAGATATAGCTAAATATTTACACATTTGATGTGAAAAGATATTTTAAATAAACGCCGCTTTGCGATGGTTCAATCTAAAAATATCGTAAAGATTATAAACCCAGTGTCAATTCAAAGAAACATTGTATATATATATATATATCGTACAATATATATATATATATATATATATTGATACTTGATATTTTATATTAAATAAAAAATGTTAGATAGACAGACAGACAGAGAGAAAGAGAATAAAATTTAAATTATATTTCGTCGTTTTGATCCACATTACCCATTTCAGTTTAGATAACGAGAAATATTTTCACGTGATCAACTTTTTTAAACCAAAATACATGAGAAAAGAGAAGGTTTATTCTAGGTGGAACAAGGCTTTTTAAAAATTTTCCATGATATGGTATTTATCCTTAGATCGACCTGACCTTCATGCTATTGATAAAAATAAACCACATTCACTTCATCTCTTTTCCGGTTTCAAATCATCTCCCGTGCCAGAGAATCTGATTTCTTTTTTCTTTATTAGACCAGAATCAACGATTGATTTATTTGTATGTTCAAATGTACAAACACTGTATTCGCGAAATCCAAAAAACAGAGAAAAAAAGAGAAAACAGTTTACATGATGACATAAAATAATAATAATAATAAGAGAGTACATGAACTTGGGAGTGAGAGAAAAACAGATAACGGCTAGCCACGTGATGAACGCGTGATGTTTGTATCGGGCGTTAGCAGAATAATGGATGGCAGTTATTCTCTTGTTGTGCGACCCTAGATAAATTTACCAGCTTTACACTGCGTCACATCTATGAGTTTAGCGTTCAGTTATCTTCAAAAAGTCATTCACAGATACTTTTAGGATCAATTGTTCTTTTTAAGTCAGTAGCACATAATCATCTCAGCAAATATTTGAGAAAATCACCAAAAAACATGTTTACATATTGCATGATAGATGTTTCAGAGAGTTGTATTTGTGCATCATTTACATAGTGTTTTTACATAATGTTGAAAAATTATAAAGGAAGGGATTGTTGGTAAAAATATGTTTACGAAAGAGAGTATGTGAAATTTCAAAATTATTTTTAGTGAATTAATGTTTACGATTAACTGATTTTAGGCTTTATGGTTGTTCAAATGTTGTATATGTTTATAAAGAGAAAAATTTTAATATTTTTATATATTTTGGACATAACGTTGGAAATGATAAAATGGTAATAATAAAACCGATAGCATATGTTTAGAGAAGATAAATTATAACTTTCCCATTGTTCATGAATGTTGTAAAAGACCTGACTTGAAATGGAAAAAAAAAACGTTCCAATTGCTAATTTGACTCGTTATCCATGAAAAATAAAAAAAAAATTCCCAGGTCGTTATCCATTCGGAGAATGGACGTTTGACGTTGTTTAATTTTGGCGATCATAGGAGAGGTGTTTTCAAACAAATGAAAGTCTGTTGATTACGAATTTAGAAGAAAATGCAAACGTGAATTGAGTGAGGGAAATACTGTGAGTAGAATAAAATAAAAGAAAATGCAAAAAAAAAAAATCATTAAGAGATAAACTTTGATGGAAAATAAACAAATTTCGGAGGATATTTTATTAAGAAAGAAACTCTAAATGGCAGTGAATTAAAGAAATTCAGAACTCTAAAAGGAGAAATGAGCAAAATGTCGAGGTAGTAGAAATAGAATAAATAGAAGAATAAAAAAGAAAAGGTAAAGGATGAAAATATAAAATATATATATGATATATATATAGATACTATATATATATATATATATATAGAAAGATATATATATAAGAATGAACTGTAAAAACTCAATATAAAAACACATGTTTTTAGCGATTGTTGGATGGCTGATAATATCAACTAAAATTTGAAGGTGAAATTTTATATAATGAAAAAAAACTTTTCTTATTTACTAAAATTTTTTTAATAAAATTGAAAGTTTAGAATGAGTCTTTATAAATTTAAGTATGAAAATATAAAAACGGGAAAAGATTGTCTTATATTACTTATTTCTGAAAAACTGAGTTCTAAAAAAAACTGGAGGTTTTAAAATTACGTCATTTGAAAATTCCTGATGGTTTAATAAATTTTTTTTTTTTTTTTTTTTTTTTTTACTGAACACATATAATCGTTTTGAATTATAAGTGAATATTTATCGAATTTTCAACATTAGCGAAATGTATTTCCATATCTAGTGCTTTGTAAATCGATTGTCTGTGGAGAAACGCTTAACATGTTTGCTAACGCACGAGCAGAAATTTATTCCGAATAACAAAAAATGTACAAGTTTTTGAGAGGGAACATTTGTTATGCTTAAAACAAAATCACCAAATTATAAAATGACAGAAATGAATTTTAGAAAATGTTCCATGATTTTTATAGTTATAAAGGAATTTTTCATATTCATTAAATTTAAATTGTTAAGGGAATTTACGTCAGATTCCCATATATATATCATTTATTTTATAAACAGAAATTTTTATGTAAAATGGATTTGAGAAGACTTTTAAATTCTTCATTTCAGTATGAAAATACGTTTATTTTAATTCGATTTTCCTAACGAAAAATTTGTTTTTTCTACTCCAAGTTTATTGTCAAAAGATGTGAGTAAAATTTTCATTTTCTTCTGGTGCAATACATACAGAACAATTCTTAGTTAATTAAATTTGAAGATTTTGATCCCTGTGTCTACTGGCATCCTAAAATACTGTTATTTTGTCTTATACATAGATATTTATATAAATATTTATATATATAAACATATAAATCGGACAAAAATAATTGTCGGACTTTGTCCATTTCATAATGTGACGTCATTTTTTTTTACATTTGATACGTATCGAGCAGATATGAATGTAGTGAGAAAATCATGGAAAATTGTAGTTTAAAACAGTAAAATCGACCTTGAAAAACCGAAACGCTCCTCTGTGGCGAAAATCAAGAAAAGCACGTCAGGCTATATGATGGTTACGTATAGGATACAGGTTCGATTCCTGACGGAGGACGCATATTTTCTATGACAATTTCTCGGACATTCAAGCCGGTAAATATTGTTGATACTGTTTATTATAAAACAGAGCATTTACTTAAATATTTGTATCTAAAGAATGTATAAACATAATAAATGTCTTAAAAGTTAAAACAATATAATAAAGTTGACTCAGTAAAACAGACACGTACGAAAACAAGACTTAAATCTTGACTTGTCTTACGATTAAATAAACCGTTCCCTGTAAGATACCCAATCAATTCACCAAGTATATCAATATCGATTCTTTCTTTCGATCATACACTGACATTCCTAAGTCTTTTAAATATTATTCAAATATCTAATGTCACAATGCAGGTATGGCAACACAATGCAGGTATGGCAACACAATGCAGGTATGGCAACACAAAATAAAAATTGAATAGGGGGATAAATCAGATGTTAAGTTTTAAATATTCTGGATTCTATTTTGTTTTTGTTTTTTTTGTTTTTTTAACTGATCCTATTATAAAATGAATATTTTGGGAGCTATTACAGTAAATATTTATCTATTTTTAATTTTACATGCACATTTCTTTTTACTTGTACTTACTCTCAGGAATTAAATCTACAGATTTTTTTCCCACAGATAAAACTTTAAAATATTTAGGCTAATACTAAAAACTGGAATTTATTTTGAAAATTAATGGCAGTAATGGTTTTAAACAAATGATATTGTAGAATTTTCATAGATTGAGGCCAAGAGGACAAATTTAGTCTTCTGTTTAGATCTCAGTTTATTCTCTCAGCGCTGTGAACGCAACGTCTATTTACGAATTAATTAGAGACAAATTCATATCATTCCATTGTAACACTATTAATGTCGATTAATTTTGACAAAAAGTGTGTGCGCGCGCGCGTTGGTACGCACGTTTGCGTATCTCTCGTAAAAAAAAAAATCTTGGTTCTGTGATATTCGAACACAAGTGAATACGAAGATAATGTGTTCAAACCTTCTTGAATAGTAAATACTGCAAACTTCCAGCAATAACCTAGCAAAAGTCAGGAAGCATCAAGGTGGTTTCCTTCTCAACAGACTGAATGATAGAGAGTCTTGTGACTCTTGTCTCACACATTCCTAAATAATATCCACGGGGCTATAGGGAGAGCTAGGTGGGCAGCTTCAGTAATCATTCACTTTTTGTTTAAACTGAAAAGAAAAACAGATTGTTAAATCTGTTTTCTTGGTCTCTATCTGCGACAATGACATTCAGCGGAGCTGTATCGTTTGTCGAAAATCATAACTGCTGATAAGGTGCTTGGAAAGAAGAAACATTTTGTTTTTTTTCTCACTCTTCAAGGCTAACTTTAGGAATTGGTATATCGTTGGTATACTAACAAAATGGAATGAAGGACTAGAATAACTAGAAATTAGTTCTAGAAATGAGTCATGTTTGAAAACATTTTCTGTACAACACTTGAATATACATATATGTCATAGCGATATATATATATATATATATATATATATATATATATATATATATATATATATATATGAAGAAATATAGTCTTAAGGTGTGCTATATTTATGGGATAAAGTGCTCAATATCAGAGACATGAGGTGTGTAAATATAAAAGTGAACATTGAAGTCAACACTTAGAGGCGATCGTGGCCTGACGATTACATCTAACATGAAACAAACTGTCGCCTCTGTTTGACTTCAATGTTCACTTATATATATATATATATATATATATATATATATATTCTTTTATAGATACTTTTAATATATATTTATTATTATTTATTTTATTATATATTTATATATTCATTATATTATTTATTTTATTATATTTATTATTATTTATTATATATACTTTTTTATTTACATTCAACACCATCACTTGATAGAACACCAGATGTGTTGAAACAAAATGGCTATTTTTGTAGTGATGCTATATAATGTTTATGTAATAATTTTTGAATAAATAATATTTGCTCAACTCTGTATTGAACACTCTTTAAGAATAGTATTTTGGTAATTGAATTTATTCCGTTTACATGAACTTTATATATTATATATATATATATATATATATATATATATATATATATATATATATATAAAACTTTTATTTTTAATAATTCTAAAATAGAAATCCAAATCATATCTGTGTTGCTAATTTCAAAACAGTATATATATATATATATATATATATATATTATGTTAGAGAGAGAGAGAGAGTGTGTGTGTGTGTGTGTTCGTCATAATTTGTCCCACACAGAGAAATTATAACACATATTACAAAAGAAAGGTTGTATCTGAAAAGGAGCAATAAATAGAAGGTCTTTCTTACAATGTTCTGCGGGGGGGGGGACACAACACAGTCCTGGTGATATCATTTATGTTATTTTAAGATGCATGGCATTCGCCCGTTTGCTAAATACCACATGTATTTCCTTCGAGAATGAAGCAGAGACTGAACTGTTCTCAGCTACTGGCTGTCCCGTGGTTCACAAGGACCCTTAGGTCATTCGTAAATTCTGCATCATTACGCTGTCATTAATTTTTAAAATAAATCAGAAAACTTCATTTTGTTTGATCTTTTTTTACACGTTAGATTCCAAAACTTGTATAAAAGTTTTACATGCAGAAACCAGAAAATAAGTACAAACGATGAGCAAAAATATGTACATTTAAATCAAAACATAGAAATGTTTTTACCGTAATATAATAATAATAATATATTCATTTTCTGAGAAATCATATATATATATATATATATATATATATATATATATATATAATCAGAAATCTTTAAAATTTAACATCGGAATTAGCCTCGACTTTTAACATCTGATTTACACACTTCCACCTTTTAGTTTTTGTAATGGTTCATGCTATGTCAATTTTTTAAACAGATTCTTAGAGTCACACACCTAACATTTTATTTTATCACCGTGAGGTCTACCTAGTATATTTTCAATTTAATGCTATGTACTGAAAAAACTGTAAACATGTCTGTAGTTTTTCGCCACAAAACGATTATATATATATATATATATATATATATATATATATATATATATATATATATATATATATACATACATAAACAAATTATTATTGCCACGAGGATAAATGATATTTTAAAAAGGATCATATTTTATTCATAAAAAAGGGATACAAAAGTATCACGACGAGTAAAATTTTAGGGTACCTTTCGGGACGACACATTTTCAGAAAAAATAATATCGTCGGCAAATGAAACTAAGTGGTTGAAAAGATCATACATATATATATTTTAAAGATCATATATATATATATATATATATATATATATATATATATATATATATGCGTTTGTATGGGGTATAATAATATCTCAAATAAAAATGAAGATAAAGAGACAAAGTGGAAAAAGCTTTTTTTATACGACGCGCTTCGCTGACGTGACGTGTGTTTGGCTTGGCTTCTTCAGGCTACCAGGGCGAAACGCCAGGTACAAAAGCTTTTCAACTTTGCCTTATATATATTTATATGTGTGTGTGTGTGTGCGCGCGCGCGCGCGTGTGCGTGTGTGTGTCTGTTTATTTCAATAAAAGAGATCAGCCGAAATTCAATATAGTCGGTTACTTACGATTGCAGGAAAGATGTCTAACAAACAATTAGTTTTTTTTGTTGTTGTTGTTGTTAACCATATAAACATTAGGTAATTTTTGCCGAACCTGGTCATACATAGGAAATTCTCAAGTTTGAGCCTTATTTCATGATTAAAATACAACCCTAATTTAACCCTGTTCTTAATGCTTAATAATGTGTTAAAAATATAGACATCAAGAGATGCTCATATTTTTTAACACATCTTTATTAAGCATTAATAACTGGGTTGCATTAGGGTTATATTTTAATCATGAAATAAGGCTCAAACTTGAGAATTTCCTATGCATGACCATGCTCAGGAAAAATTACCTGATGTTTATAAACAAGTAATTTTAGCCGAGCCTAGTATGCATAGGAAATTCTAAAATTTGAGCCTTATTTCATGCTTAAATATAACTCTAATGAGACAAATTCCAGTTATTAATGCTTAATAAAGACGCATTGCCTGACTTCAACTGGTTGTGACAGAACACCATGATCAAAAGTTTGTGAAACCAAAGTCTGTATGGTTGTAAATAGTATTCCACAAAATCTTACCATTACTAATCTATGATAAGTTCTGTTTTTTTTATGACTTGAAGGCCTATTTTAACGATTTGTTTTCTTTGGCAAAGTTTTAGCCCGGGGCTCTTTTGCGTTCGATGATGGAGAACCGCCTACCCCTATGGAAGATACTCCTGATCTCACTTACCCCGACGGAGGGAGTAGTTCAAGTCAACAGCTCACAACTCTACAGGAACTGAACATCGGTAACTTAAGAAAACAACTGCTTTCTCAATGTGATTTCAGTGTGGCCGATATCGAAAGTTGGAAATCCATGGGCTTGTCAGTGAAAGATCTAAAACATTTAGAACTGGACGACCTTCTTAAGAGTCCAGTGCTAACACCGTCATATCAGGTAACCAAGTTCCAATGGCTGCAGACCCAATTAGAAGCTTCGGCGTTAGACAAAACACACAGTCTCTCTGCACATAATTCTCTGGTAGACACTGTCACCATTACGAATCAGAACTTTCTAAAAGTAAGCGAAGAGAGCGAGAAGTCGTTTGTCACTGAAAATTCGGAACTGTCAGCGGTAAAGCTCGAAGAAATGTTAGGCACTATCAAATTGTCTGATGTCAACAATATACAGCAATGCCTGACGCAGTTCAACTTGACCGAACGGCCGGAATCAGAAACATCTGTTCCGGCTATCTCTCCAGTTTCCAGCCATCTCAGTTTTGCTGACACATCCCCAGAAAAATGCGCAATAGCAAATTCACACCCAGCTTCAATTTTAAATCATCTCAGCACAGACTTGTCAGAAGAATTGTCCGATAATGGCTGTGCGTCGTTGTTTACCGATGATGTATTGAAACAAGATCCCCTAATGATGGACAAGGCCTTTTCAACTGATAACATTCCCAGAACCGGTCAATCAGAAAGTTCAAGGCGAAAAAGTAATCAGGAAAATATGAAACCTAAGTTGAGCGACGGAGGCAAAAGAGATTATAAACATCCACTCAATCGTTATGAAGAATCGAAAAATGTTAGCAGCGTTCCTCGTGCCCACGAGAAAGCCAACGATATAAAAACGCCAAGATCAGAACAAACGTTAGAATATAACGCAGGAGAGAAAAAAGTATGCGATCACGTTGTTTTAAATCTACCTCCGACGAAGGCAACAGACAGAACGGATTGTACGCGAAAAGAAATAGTGCATTCAAACAAAAACGAAGAATCCGTTGTAAAGAGCGTCATCATTAGCTTTTCGCAAGAGAAGGTGAAGGTTATCACTGGCCTTGTGAAGGAAGACGTCCGCCAGCCAATGAAAGACCTTGTGCAAGTTACGACGGGTTTAGGAACGAAAGAAATAAATACACTGGAGCAAGAGAAAGGATGGAGGGAATATCCTCCGATAAATCTAAGTATCGATCCCCTTGTATCAAGGGAATTAGATGCCCTTGCCTCGTTCCGAGATGATATTGATGACGCAAGAACTCCAGCAAACTTCACACAAAATAATGGCGAAGAAATTATAAGAAATGAAGAAAGCTGTGCAGCTGGAATTAAAACGATTTTACCACCGGAAAAAGCGGTATTACATTCTGAGCAGGAAAAGAATGCGGAAGGCAAGAATGAAACGAAGACTGGTGATGATTGTTATTCAAGTGGAAAACTAAACATAGGTGGTCATCATCAAAATAACATTGACGATTTGAGCGGAGTAGCTCAAGACCGTTTCATGCAAAATGAAACATCCCAGAAAATAGAAGTAGAAAATGATAATAACTTAACAGAAATCAGTCCGCAGCATAAAATATGTGATAATACGACAATAACTGATGTCGTGGAGGAGGCAAAATATAAGAATAGCAGCTTCATTTATACAAATGGAATAAATGAAAGTGCAGACACAGATATGAATGAAACAGATGTCGTTACAAATTATAGTGAAGAGAGCAGAGATCTTTACGAAGAAAAACTGAAAGAAGATTCCATAAACGAGACAACAAAAATGGAAGTAACTGGGGTTATTGATAAAAAAGACACTAGTACTTTTGAACAGAATGATAGCGAAACTCATTTTTTTTCTGAGAATGTACAAAGTTATGTTAATTGCCAAAATGAAAATATGTCTTCGGTAAATCATTTCAGTGACGAGAAGAATGTGCAACTGAATGCAGAAATTAAGCAGGTCGTCAATGATTCGGAAAATAGCGATTCATTTTATTATCCAGATAAGATTAGCAATGACCACAATGAATGCGTGGATGACCTCAGGCAAGATACAATAAAAATGGTATCTTTAATTAATGAAAACGGCGAATACAGATATGCAAATGGAGTTGCTGATATAAACGCAAGGGAGATAACTGAGACGAAATACGAAAAACGAAATCACGAAAAGGATTCCGACACTGAACCAACCGAAGTTTTCGAAGAAAACGCTAAACAACTGTCTGAACCTGTTGAAGATATTGATGGTCGAATCTTCGTGGTCAAAATGGCAGTCGCTACATGCAAAACTGAAGGCGCTGCTACTAAATGTCAACTTCAAACTTTAGAAACAAACAAGGAATTAAAGCTTACAGAATCTCCTAAACCATTTCATTTGACCGCTTCGACAAGTTCTATATTAACGGTTAATAACCACAACATACAACCAAGTGGCAGTCTTTGTATTACGTACGAAATTCAAAAAGATTTTCCTGAGACAGAACAGTCGATCATTTCCCAGGAGAAAGTAGATGTCATCACCTCTAAGTTCTCGCCTGCAGATAACTCTGGTTCTGACACTAAAAACACGTTTATAGAATCACCTTCACCGATAGACGAGACTAGAATTCTAGAATATCATGAGGCACCTCAGTCCATTGATTTTCTAAAGTCAACGACGGTAAGTTCGAACGACACTGCTGATTGTAGTCCTGCGCCAATTAATTCTTCACTTCCCGATTTAAACCAAACCAATGTTGGAAACCAGCAAGCGAAAGTCAGTGATGTTGCTGACGAAACAGTCGTTAAAACGGATCCCATTTCGGACCTCGAATCAATTTCTGCAGTGCAGAGCAATACGCAAAATGTTGAAACTGAAAAACAAACTCAAGAGGCCATTTGTTTAAAAACAAGCCCGGATATAATCAATTTATTAATTACTTGCCCCCAATTGATAACTGATGAGCCTGAAACAGTCGAACCAATCAGTACTTTAATAAAAAACGATCTCGACGCTAATGTATGCAAAACGAAAGAAAACCTCTTTGAAACACAGCACGAGGATGCGATTTCTGGTTTGAAGAAAGATGACCCGTCATGCCTAGCGCTAAAAGAAACAGATGAAGAAAAATACCGACCGATAAATCGGAGCGATTGTAACTCCGAACAGGAAAGCATGACTGGGATTACACCTGACGTTGCTTCCGCCGAAAAGGAAATAAACGCAGAAGTTCAGGTCGGAATGTCTGTGTCTCCTGTTCGCATTCCTGAAATATCAGCGTGTGCAGAAGTCAGGGTCAGCCAGAAGAATGAAACACAAAATGTTGAACCAGTCACCAAGTCTGTCACAAGCAAAGTCGAAATCACGACTAGTCACATGATTCGCCAACCCCAAGAGGATTTACTGAATGGTAAGCCAAATGAAAAGAGTGCCAGACGTTTTGAACAGGAAGATGCTTGCCAAAGATTATGGGAAAGCAGTGACAACAGCGTGAAGATTTGTCATTTCTCTCAAAGCCAGAAGCCACCGTCACCGTCGACGGTTATCAAAGAGATCCTCAGAACTGAGTCGTCCCAAATCTTCCGAACAGAAAATGAACGAAAGATATTTGCTAAAAGTGTCGAATTCAGCAAAAGTTTGCAAAAGGAGTCAACGAGATTCAAAGTGACCAAGAATATTTATCAAGTCCAACAACGTAAGTCGAGCTATGGACAAATGAAAATGATAGAGAAGGGACTCAAAAACATCCCTGCAAGAAAATACCGCGCCAGAGAGACTAGTTTTGAGAAGGATGCAAAAATAGCGCATAAAATTCAACAAATGACTTCTGTTCCTGATGTCAGCAAAACCACTTCACAAA
The DNA here is from genome assembly GCA_903632075.3 of Acanthosepion pharaonis. Lineage (NCBI taxonomy): Eukaryota > Metazoa > Mollusca > Cephalopoda > Sepiida > Sepiidae > Acanthosepion > Acanthosepion pharaonis. The sequence goes on from CAHIKZ030003486.1 coordinate 37,845, forward strand.
GAAAACAAACTGATGTACAGAACAGTAAAAAAATCGCTAAGTCCATAATAAAGAACGTTAATATTTTGGAGCCGATGAAATCGCAAAAAAGTAAGGAAGTTTCCGAGAGAAACTCAAATCCAAAGAATAGTTTTAAAAAATCTATTTCATTAAACTTGAAGAATGAGAAAACAATCACCGTTCCAACCGAAGTTTTTGGCAGCCAAAGTTCTGGGGATACTATTTACCAAGAAAGAATTCTCTCAGGAAACTACTATGAGTCAGAAAAATCCGATGGCAAAGGTGATACTTGTGATAAATTTTCTGCCGAGGACAATATACATTACAGCTCAAAAGATGATGGCATGATCAGTCATAGAAACAGTAAAACTGCTAAACAGAGCTCCGTTCAATGTATCTCGATGACCGAATGTGAAAATAAAGGAAAACTTTGTGATTTATCTGTTCATAATAAGAACGTTAAAAAAACAAAATATTTGCAAGCAAGGTTGTTAGAATCATGCCAGGGAACTCTGTCACCTGTATGGATATCGTCTCGGGAAATGTCACCTCAGACTACCCCAATAGCTAATAGGGTCACACGGTCTCTCACATTTGATTCGAATTCTCCAAATTCGCTTCCCAAAGTAGAGAAAACAATTCAACATAGTCACTCTTGCTCCTTACAGAAATTATGCTCAAAAGAATTCCGCATTCCTTCCAGCTCAGGATTCCACCCACAATGCAATTCTCCCGAATTCGACATGGAACTTGTCTCCTCTGAGCAAAGAGAGAATTGTTCTCACGTGACCACTAAAAAAATCACCGAGGAAGAAAACTTGCTCTCGTGCATGCGCGACCCCTCTGATTCCTCCTCGTCGACACTGGCCGAACGTAACCAAGACGGAAGGTACACACCTTTCTCTCTGGGGAATCAGGTGACCACTTCGTCGAGCGACTTAACTGTGTTTCCGATTTCATGTACGGAGATACGTAACGAAAAGGGCAAAATGTACACATACCCAAATCTAAACGACTACAAAACGAATAGAAGCTTTCCAGACCAGGGGCACTTTTTGCGGACGCTCTGCAACCGCTTCAGGGATAATGTATCTCCTGATGATTCGGCTCAGGGCCCCAAAAGCAAAAAGGCTACTTACTTGACTGAATCAATATTTGATAATTTGAGCCGAAAGAAACGTCATGATCTTTATGAACAGTCGGCTCCATTGCCGCCGCCTCCTTCTCCTCCTTCTCCTCCAAAGGGTTTATTCCAGCGTCCCTGCAACAACCTAGAATCAGACCTGCCACCGATACCAAAGACATTTGGAAAAGGTGACAACTGGTGATAAATTCATAGCATGATCTTTTTAAAGTTTTCGCAGTAGAAAGCATGTATGTCTTTTTTTTATGTTTAGTGAAGCAATTCCCTATAGAAAGCATGTGTCAAGTTTAGAAACGCATATTCTGCATTCAGTATCTTCATATGTACTTGCGTATTTATGTAGCAACTTAGCAGAAAGACATACTTAAATGAAAAAACAACTTCATGTCTTTTTTTATGATTTCTCCAAACCAGTTGTAAGCGGGTTGATTGTTTTAATAGGTATCCAAAGTTCCTGCATCTACATTTTTAGAGATTTTAAACAACATGATTGGTTAAAAAAAACATATGGTCAAACTTCTTATTGCCATTTTGTATTTGTTTTTACATAGTGTCACTTTAGAACGTAGGTGATCAGTTCTCTCCACAGATTCCTTTTGTTTATTATCTATGAATTGTCATGCATTATTGGAGAGACATTGGAACAGATTGCCTTCTCTGCGGTTTTGAATTCAAGAGTTATCTTTCCCTTAGAACGGTTTCAACCTAAAGCTGGAGTGTTCAGTCTTTTTACACAAGCGACTCAAAACTTTTTTCCAAATCAATTCCAACGACGTATTTTGCTTCTGTCATGGTGATTGCTAAGTGGAGTTCATTACCACAGGATACCATTATGGTGAGATCATATGTCGAAATTCAAAATGAAATTGAGATTTCCTACTCAACAGAGAGAGCTGAAGCGACTTAGTATATTTTAATGCTTTATATTTTTTTGTTTACATTCATTTCTTTTTTGTGTTTAATAAAGTGTAACGAATTGTTAAAACATCGTTAAAGTTTACAGCAGGATGGA